>CM035437.1:86517010-86524510 GCA_020310875.1 Ceratopteris richardii
TCAGAAGTGAGCCAGAAATAGACAACCCCCAATGTAATCAACACTTGCCCATCTTAAGATAAACCAGAAATGGATCCATCATCTCTATCTCTTATTTGACATAACAAATATTCTACTGATCCAAAATTTCACCTCAAGACTACCAAACCAAAGCCAATATTTCACCTGAATATTATGATATGAAGCCTTAATCACATATGACACCTATAAACTGAATTGAAAAACCCAGAACTGAAAGAAAATGATACGAAAAATCTTACCTTTCTTCATTTGGCTCAAATGCCACTGAATTCTCCCTCAACCCCTCGATTTTCAACTCCTCATCAATAAAACCAATCAAGTGCATAGGCAAAGAGCCTGTTTGCATGATAGCAGGAAATTTTTCTTCCTTGCTCTTATCAGGATTCTTCAATGAAATTCCCGTAGGATTGACAACAAATTGCTTCTCTAGGAGAAAGGCTGCACCTCTATGATCCGAAATTGTAATATATGTCAGAACTCTAAGAACATGACGTTTTAATGTGTATGCCTGTGTTGCATAACATAAGAAATACATTAGGACAGAACACTGGATATCAGTGGCTTCAAAACACCTAATGTTTGTAGTACAAGGGCACACCTGTGTTGTGAATCCAGCATTTGCAAGAGAGGAAATCAACCCTTCTAGAACATCGTATCTGCTGTTCTCTCCAGAACAATTAACATTTCTCTCTGTCTGGCATAGACCAGTGATCTCATCCCCATGTTGCACCGCTACCTCCTCCTCCGCAATTCTAGCATTGATGTCAGTTCCCTGCATGACCTCCTCTACTGGCCTTGAAACCTCTGATTCCTGCTCATCATAAACATCCTTCACTTTTAGAAGTCTGCTGAGAACAGCAGGACCTGCATCAACCATCCTGACCATATGATTCCATTAATGTAACGAAAAATGACAAAAATATAACATAAGTCCAAATTAAAAAGCTATAGAAGCTTGTTGAACTTACAATGCAGCAAGCTGTGAACCAACCGAACTGCTTGTGACCGCACTTCTAGAGCTACAGACACTTTTAACAAGCTTGCTATGCTTCCATCAAACAATGCAAAGCCAAAACTGTAAACGCCCCCACCATGAATGAATTACAAAAGTAATAATCCTTCCATGTGCAAGAATCAATATTATTGGAAAAAGCCTACATTAGTATGTGTTTCGAAATTTTTCAAAAAAAGAATTATTCAAGCGCCAAACAAACCAGTTTTGTAGAAAGGCTTAAGATCAATTGAAAAAATTCTAACTCATTATCGGGAAAATACTTACTCCTCCCTTGAACTCATTGGCTCTGAGTTAGCTACAATCACAATCAGGATTGAAACTGCTGTGATGCTGATCGTTCGATTATAACCCTTAACTGCTTTGTTCAGGGCCCCCTCAAATATTCTTCTCATCAGTGCAAACTGAGTAGACTTATCACTGGAGATGTGATTTCGTGAGGCTTCTTCACAGCTTTCCTTGTTGATCTGAAGCTTTAAGTTATCTTGACCAGATACCTCCTGTGCATTATCTTGGCACTGAGGTGAAGCCTCATTGTACCAGCTTATTCTGGAAGAGGGGAAATACTTATTCAGCACAGCATTCACAGAAAGATCACAACTTAAGCCTTCAAAGGGTACTGAAGCAGGAAGCAAAGCATTGTTCTTTGAAAAATGCCCAGAAGCTACTGCTTTAAGTACTCTGGGCTGGAGAGCTGATGTATTTCTGTTTACAATAAAAACAACCACAAGACAAAAGGAATAGATAAAGAGCATGCACATGGATTCAAGAAATGTCCCGCATGTCAAAAACACAAGAAAACTTCAGTTGCACCACAAAAATATATACCTTCTGAAAAGACGGTTCTGACAGCCTTCATCTCGAGTTATGAGGCAAAGGAGTACTCGTAAAGCACTCTCAGAAACTTCAACCTACATAAGAGATTTCTTCATTTTAGTATAAAGTACTAAGAAAAACTAAACAACGAATACAAAAAGGGAGGCAATTTTCAGAAAAATATACTTCACCATGTCAACAAAAGAAAAGGTTTATTGAAGAAGGATCAAACTACACAGAAGCAATGGATCAAAAATAAAACACCTCTCTGATTATTGCATTTCTATCAGAGCTGCAAAAAGATGATGCACTTTCAAACAGAAAATGAGAGTACTGGTCATGTGTCATCTTAAAATGTTATATTATCTCATCTTCCCTCTTCATATAAAGAATGAATGCCAAGTGGTTCACTTGTACATGTATATTGATCTCAAATGGTTCAAAGAAAAAAAAAAAAAAAAACTGTGGCAACATGCAGAGCAGGACACAAAAATGTGAATGGGAATGATATAAGGATCACATGAAACACATTTTCTAGTGAATACCTCCCACAATCCATGTAATGTCACTTTTAGTTCATTCAGCAAACAAAGCGAACGAAATAGACACAAAAAGATATTTACATAATCTTCTGACTACTTGAGTTTCACTAAACCACACTTACATTTTCACCCTCAGATAACTCCAGTATTGTTAGGAACAAACTCCAAGATGAAATGAGTCCATTTGCGACCTTCACGAACAGAAAACATTCACTTTAACTCCGTTTACATAAATTGAAAGAAAGCCTTTTAATTATATTACTATGACAAAATGAATGTGCAATACTTCTATGTAACAAAATGTGCAGGCACTACAAGTTTGCAAAAGTTTTCATGATTAGCAACAACAAATGAATCTTGCTAAAGCTTTAAAAATGAACATGCACATCAAACTCCACTTTTACACTATCCATCCTTCTAAAGATCGAAAATGGAGCTCAAGGACTCCAAATGCTAATGCTTCATAGGACATAAACACTTCTCCTTAAGATTCAACTGAAAAGTCAGCAGCAATGTACCTACTCAAAAATGAAGTGTGAGAAAATCACATCCCTGAGTCTCACAGTACATGAGCCTTGAGGAAAGTCACCAAGAGGCCTGACATGTGTGATATCACCGTATGCAGTGCAGCATAGTTGAAGCACTCTTATTGGCTAAAATTTCATGTTATTAGTCCAAGAAAAAGGCTGTAGTATGTACAATCAAACAAATGCCACAAAAATAATGCAACTGAAGTCAAAAGGAAACATGAAAGAGCAGCAGACATTGGCACCAATGCAAAATGAAAAGAGAGAAGAAGGATATTCTAATGTCTATTAGAAAGCTATATTACACTACATGACAAACAATGAGGAAAAAATTTATACATACCTACTGTGTAAATAAAAAATTTTCTATCTCCACTTTAGTCTTTATCCATATGTATGCATAATTAGAACTTCACAACTTTTACTTTAGATACACTTTGCCATGCAACCAACCTAGCCCACCTTTGGACTTATATCACCTTCTGGACCAACTTGACCAACTTGCTAGACCCAACCTCTGAACCACCTTTGCAAGAAGTGGAACGTTTCTAAAGGAGGGGCAGATCTGGATGACAACAGACCAGTGGATGAGGTCCACATCTGGATAAGAACCAGACCAGTGGCCTATTTTTGGATGGGCACCCGATTAGACGAATGCTGAAAATTGCAAAACCAAATACCGATTGAGATGGATACAAATTAAGACAAGACACCAATCTTAAATAGGATAAAATATTCAATGACTCAAAAAAAAAAACGATTAAGAATATATATATATATATATATATATATATATATATATATATATATATATATATATATATATATATATATATATATATATATATATATATATATATATATATATATATATATATATATATATATATATATATATATATATATATATATATATATATGTGTGTGTGTGTGTGTGTGTATGTATATATGTGTGTGTGTTGGATAGAAATAAGATATGAGCTTTACAACTAAAGTGATCAAGATCTTTGATAGATATAATTTAAAAAAAAAAAAAAAAAAAAAACCCATGAAAATTGGATATACTTTCTGTGTATAACCTCTATATTTCATACTCTGTTGTAATTTGAAAAATCTTCCAAACAAGTGCTTGTAGCACCAATTCAACACGATAAAAAATCTTTGCAACTTGACCCAAGATGAAGATATTAAAGAGATTGAGAATGATAAATTCTCTAGGGATTTAAGAAAACAATTGAGAATATAAATTGCTTATGCTAATGTGCTAAATGCAATGAAAATATAAGTTTTACAACCAAAGTCACCAGGGGACGGGGTTGGTTCCCGGGAATGGTGGTGTCCCCAAGACGGGGATAGAGCTTAGGGTGTACTGGGGATGCGTCCCCATGACGGCACTAAAAACAATGTTGATTTTTTCAAAATAATAAAGTGAAAGTAATGTATAATGAGTTTATTGACATATGAAATGACCAATAAAAGAAAACCATGGAGAAAAGATGTTTTTAAATATAAAAGATGTTTTTTAAATATAAACATTGGACAATGAACATATAGGAAGCACGTTGACGGTTGAACATTCAGAGATACTCAAAAGTGACTAGTGACAAGTCATATGTATGGTATCATGTCAAATCGTGTGGATAGATCATCATCATCATATCAAAAAGATGTTACATCATAAGAACAAAAACATGTTACATCAATGATCATACCATCGATCGACAAAAAGACTGCATATGACTAGAACATAAATGTAGAGACCAACATAAATTGAATGATTATGGAGAATCAAAGTGGAAAGTCTCATTTTTTGCAACACAATTAGTGGCTTCCGCTTCTTCATGTTCTTCATTTGCTCCTTGGACTCATGCCTGCTCTACCTCGCGTTCTTTGAAAGGATCTCCTTCCATGCATCGAGTCCTCTGAAGCATCGTCAAATTAACATTGACAACCACAAGGTCACTAACACACTCCACACCAAGTCTCTTCTTTTGTTTAGAGGATACATGTCCATACACACTTCATGGATGCTCAAGGCAACCCATGGTGCATGCTTGACTAAGTATACAAATGGCCAATTGTTTCATGAGCTGAAGCCTGAAATGGTTCTATTTATGCCTGTGTGTGGGGCCAAAAGAAGGCTCTAGAAGTCTTTAAGGAAGCACCAAAGCTTGCCTCAAAAATTCAAAAAAAAAAAATTTGAATTTCAAAGTTGAAAGATATCACCCCAAACCATTCCGTCCCGGATGCCATCTGTCACATGAAAACGTCCCCTGGATGCATCCCGAGGACGGCAGGCTGTTACACACATATATAGGCGGACGGCTGCCGTCCCTTCTCCATCCTTCTTGGGGACGGCATCCCGGCATCCCTAGGAACTGGGGGTGCGTCCTCATGTGACTTTGTTTACAACTGAAGTAATTAAGATCTCTAATAGAACAAGAAAACAATGAAAAGTTATTTGATATAACCTCTCTACACTTCATAAGATCTGTTGTAGTTTAAAAACCAGTCCAAAAAGAGCTTGTAATTCCATATCATGTGACAAAAATCTTTGAAACATGATCAGGATGAAGATATTGAAGATATTGCAGCTGTATATGGAAAAAAATGATAGCAAATCATCACTTCAAGGCTGTAAGGTAGAGAAAAGAGCATCTTAGTGATAGGTAGAGGTTATTGATAATAAAGATGATGAAGGTAGTTAAAGGCTAATGATTGTTAATGTACTCATTGAGGTAATAAATAAGCACAAATGATCATTCTAGCAAAAAGACTTTGTTGCATCTTAGCTTCGTTTCACTCGACTAACGTTCAGCCAATTCCCCTATCTCGATTCACTCAACCATTTCTTCTTGACCAAATCTCAAACCGATTTTCTCAACCACTCCTAGCACGATTTCTCTCAACCAATCCTAGTTTAATTTCCCCCAATCACATCTCCTCACTAGATGTCCATGGAGTGATCCCTTGACTACTTCTCCTTAACCAACTCTCCTAGCTCGATTTCCCTTGACCACTCCTAGCCATAACTGATTTGATGTGTAGCACCAGACATTACATTTTGAAACCCGAAGGACACCTTGATGGGCACCTATAGTTAATAATGACCAAGATACTACCAATGCTATTTGACTTTGTCTATCTCTAATAGTTTCCATTTCTTGCTATTCAGATTTAATTTCAACCTTCACAGGATTGCAAACTGTTTCATTATGGAGAAACATTATTCACTAAGATTTTGGATCCCATGGTCCATCATGCAATCCAAAAATGTCATTACCTCGTGCAAATGTGTATATCTCAAACATCATTCCTACACTGTTTCTGCAAGAGCATCTTCTTATAGCTATGTCTTCCTCGCAAACCAATTGCCATTCAAATATGCACCTCATTATCCGTAGTATCTTTTCACTTGCTAAACGGCTCTTTGTACTTTTGTTTCCTTAAAGGGAACATGTATCCTTGTAGATCATATTAATACAGAACATATTTCTCTTGTGTGTGCATGTGCATGTATGTGTGTTATGAGTGCATGTGTGTACATGTACATGTGTATGTGTACATGTTTGTGTGTGTCTTATGTGTTTGTGCATGTGCATGTGCATGTGCATGTGCATGTGTATGCGTATGCGTATGCGCATGCACATGCATATGGGAATGTGTATGTATATGCATATTTGTGTGTATTCGTATATGTTTTTGTGTGTGTATGTAGAGAGACAGAGACATACCCACATAGTTGTTTCCTGATGCAGCAAGAACACTTAGCTGATGTTACTTACATCTATTCATGACAGCCAAGTTTCGCACCCAATGGAGTCATAAGCTTTTTTTGGGCCAAAAATATTGACGAATAAGGTCTCATTCGGGTATTTGCAGAGTCTACGCTCAGAGAACTTAGTCCATATTAGGAAGCATTGAGCACTACTCTGCAGCACTTCATCTATAGAGATTAAGAGAGCTTCCAAGCCTCAAGGTAACATTGTACACTCAGCCCATGCCTTCGATTTTGACTCCTATATCATCTGCATATGGAGTTCACAGGCATGTCATCTCAGGCTTGAGCCCTATAGCATGAATGATGATACAATGTGCATCATGAATTGTATGATGCATCGATTGAAACTTGAAACATGACAGACTAGTCACTGCAGTATTGTCGACTGTAATATGTAGTGCAGAGTCCAGCCCTTATAAGTTAAGGGCCATGGCATATGCATTATCTTGATTCTTGTGCACTTTAGAATTTAGGAGTAGGAGACATGAATGATGAACGTGTAAGTTCGGTGCACCATAGTTTGAAAATTGAGCCTATGGGCATGTCATCAAGCATGTGCCATGAAGCATATGATGAACCACACCAAATTCAAACATTTGCCATCATGTATGCATCAGGCATGCATGTGTAATTGCATGATGCATGCATGCATGCATGCATGAATGCATGATCCATCTATCATGGTCAATTTTCAAATCTGAATTATGATTTAAAATATATATGATGCATGTAACATGATGCATCCATGGACTATCATTGTAATAATTTGGATCTAATTTTTATTTTTGACTCTTACGTGAT
>CM035437.1:86532010-86567010 GCA_020310875.1 Ceratopteris richardii
ACTCCGATGTAAACCTTATCAAAAATAGGTAGTATAGTAAGCTACCGGTCGCCGATTAAAACAGAACATGATGTAGGATATTTGTATTTGATAATTGTTCTTGTGTGTGTTTGTTTGCATGTGTTTTGATTTGTATGTGTGAAGGATTTTATTGATTTTACTTATATTTCCTTTTCATGTATCTTTGTAATTACTTTTCTTTTATTGTCTTGTTTTTATTTTGATTGTTTTACTATTATTATTTTATTTTTACTTACGTATGTGCTTTGCTTTTGTCTTTTAGTTTCTATTCTTACGCGTGTGCGTTTTATAATTCATAGCTTCTTTTTTATTTGTCTGTAAACATGCACATCAATCATCGCATCTAATCATCGATTTGCAATAGAATTTATCAATCTGTCTCTGCATTAACCTTTATTCACCATCTGTGACATCTTACATATCGTATCAGAGCAGCATGAGTTTAGCACTAAGCTTTTTATGCATCAACCCACATCTGCATCGGGTCACAGTGCTTCAGAGTGTCATTGATTTGTTTTTATCAGGCACCTCTCTCTTAAGTCAGATTCACGCAGCAGCTTTGTATCAGAAATCTCAAAACAGGTCCCACGTCAGTATTTGATTAAGAAGGTCTGGGTGCTTTGACATTCAGAGCAGAATAGCAAGAGATTTCAGGTGCATCATCAGAGTGTCAGAGTTCAGATCACATTAAGTGCTTCAGCTCGGCTACATTATCAAACATGATCTGCTCAAGCACAGTTTGAATTTGTCAGCTCATCATCAGATTTGTATCATTTCGTTCAGGTCAAGGTGGTAAGGTACATACTGTACGTGAATGGATTGTAAGCATACATATATATACACTCAAGTATGTGTGTGTCATAGTAGTCCTCGTCCAGGGACGAGTTGATTAGTCCAGTCACGTCCGATTAGTCCCGGTCCGCTCGTTTAGTCCGAGTCGTCCGATGTATTCAGTCCCAGTTGTCTAAATAGGGTGGATCACATTTTGATGGCTTATTTTCTTTATGTTTCAAGTGTGAAACTTGGATGCAATAGGAATTCCAGAGAGCATCTCATTCTAGAGAGTTTAGATGGAAATGATTCATGAAAGCATGGAATCTTATATGATATATGATATATGATATTTATATATTTTAAAAGAAATTCAGCATTTTGTTTTTGTACTTCTTAGAACAATCCTACTAATTAGTAATAACATACTCTATGCATTATTATAAAAATATAGATATATATATCTAGGTACACACACACACATACATACATACATACATACATACATACATACATACATACATATATATACATATATATATATATATATATATATATATATATATATATATATATATATATATATTTTTTTTTTTTTTATTATTTTTTTTTTTTTTTTTTTTTTTTCTCCTCCTTTTTCTTTCCTTTTGGTTGGAAAATCTCCCTTTATTCAATTAGAAAAATAATGTACAGATGGTCGAGGAGGGAAAAAGGTCTCCCTCCCCCCCCCCCCCCCCGTATGATGTAACTACAAACTATCTGCATACATACAAGTGTAACCGCTAATGCACTATCTCCATACATACGAGTGCATGCAAATCTCCCACAAATACATGAACCCCACACACACACGTGTGTCCAATGAAGGAGTCAGATACTCTCCAAGAAGGAAGCAAACGCCGTTCTGTCCTCATCAGGCATGACGTCAATTTCACGGCACAAAGTAAGCTTGCATAAAGTCCATGAGAAGCTTGGGACGTAGCTTTTGTTTTGAAATAGTTTTTTGTTTCTAAACATCCAGATATTCCAAAGGAGTAGTGAGATGCATCTCTTTCTAACCCAGTCCAGAACTTTGTCTCCTCATACAAACAGGAAGAACGTGCTCCCGATTTTAGAGGGTCGCATATCCCAGATAGGAAACAAGAAAAGTTTATTCCACCATCTGAATGAATGAGCCGATCCAGAAAGCATGACGCATGCTCTCGTGATGAGAAGTGCAATGGGGACATCGTACACATTGCAACCCATGTTTCGAGAGAAAAGCTCCCAAAGTGAAATGACCGGTGAAAATCCTCCACATGAATATTTTCATCCTGAATGTGAGAGAACATTCCCAAAGAAGCGAAAATCTGGTATGCCACCATGAGGGGGCTTTTTGAAGTTTCCAACGCACATTACATTGAAGAGAAATATCATCCGAAGGAAGAAGCGAAGGATAGAAGGTAGTCGCTTTACCAGTCCACCATCTAGTATGTTTCGCCAATAGCCAATCACGCCATGCATCAGAGAAATCAATGGAGAGGGGAACTTGATATTCTTGCAAAAAGAGAGCTATTTGAATCCATTTGGATCGATAGGCCGAACCCACTGCATAGGTTCTGCGAATAGCTGATAAGATAAAATTTCCCACTTGGAATCATAACATTTTGCAATAGAATCAATCCCGATTTATTTAGACAACCATGGTCTATCATTGGTCTACTTGCATTGGACGAGGACCCTAGATGATTCAAGGACCACAAAGTGGCCATTTGAGGGGTGATTGGACCTTAGGGAAGACTCTAGCTGTGCATAAGGCCAAGGGCTATTTAAGATTGGGAGGTGAGTGGAAGGTAGCTAATTGAGATCTTTCAATGTAAGCTACAACACTACAGAAGCCTACAATAAAAATGGCATCTCTCTCCATTCAGCAGTACTTTTTGTTGTTTCTCCATAGTTTAAGTTGAGATGCAAAAAAACAAGAGCTGATCCAAAACTATTTCAACAACAACTAAAGCATAAATGACTTAACTCTCTTTCTATGCATTTGTCAGTGCCTACACTACTATCACATGAATGGACTATTGCATGTTCGTGACAGATTAAGACTTAAAACACATAATTTTCTCTAAACAAATACAGCAGTCAAATATAATAGAAAAATAACAATGAATTGCTGTCTCATATACTCAAAGTCAAAATGAAACAAAGTGTAGTAAAAGACAGATTTATACCACTTGAAACGCTTTATTTCTTCCAAATGCTTTCTTAGTTCCTCATTTTCAGTATTGAGCCGTTTAAGCTGCTCTGACTTCTCTACGCAAGTCCTTTTTACTTGAAGTATCTCTTGATCCTACATAAGAGCGTTAAAAATCAGCAAACCACAGACAAAATCACTTCTCCAAAGCCTAGCCCAGTTCAAAACATTAATAGGTATAGAATGGTCAAATTCCATTCCATAAATATTGTGTATACTACCTTATTTACAGCTGGCAACTAAAGGATAAAAAGGCTGAATCCTGATCCATGGACATCATCGTATAACCCTTATTCACCATTTGAAATTGATCGACATATGCTTGTTTGCAATTACAAGGATCTCATTGTTCAAAAATTCCTTTCCAGACAGAGTAGCATTACTCTCTAACATAAGCATTACTATCAATCACTCATGCTCACGAACTCAAAAATCATGACCGGAAAAAATGGAAACTTCTGAAAAAATATCAAATTGTTTGAGACCAACATCAAACTGGATGTGCACGTTGATGCACATATGGATGTACATGTGCATTGTATGTGCAAGTGTATGTGTATATGCATGTGTATGCACATCTCTCTTGAGGACAGAAGACCAGCGCCCTCTAGGTCGTTTCCTAGTAGAGCTCCAGCACCGCCGTGCATCACTTCTCCAGCAGCACATGGAGATACACCTGCCCCCCCCCCCCCCCCCCCCCTCAGACCTATATTACAGATTTTTTCAGATCCACAGCCACTCAAGGACCCAGCTCGATGCGGGGTGCCACATTACACAGAGCAGAGGAGCTTAGACGACAGCGTCGACGACCGAGACCCCCACTCCGGAGAGCCCGTCCACACCAGAGAGAGATTCAGGAGATTCACGCACGCCATGACATGGAGATACGGAGACGTCAGCAGCACACCCCTGTCGATTTGGACGTTCAGAGCATTTTGAGGATCGCCATGATGCCTTACCCACCGATGCATTATATCCTACACCCACTCCAGGCATCTAGAGGGTTGTGATACCATCGAGCCTTCCTATGCATATCATATTTGTATCTCACCCATTGAGCATATAGAGTGCATACCCATAGCACCCCACACCCTTGATGCAAGTTCTTACCCACTCCTTTTATACCCGTTTTTGTACTCACTTTATTTTCCTCTTAGGATCACAGTGGATTGGATCATACTGATGTATATGTTTTGTCTCATAGGCCGATTTTGGCCTCTAATAGACGTTAAAAAGTCTCTCTCTCTCTCTCTCTCTCTCTCTCTCTCTCTCTCTCTCTCTCTCTCTCTCTCTCTCTCTCTCTCTCTCTCTCTCTCTCTCTCTCTCTCTCTCTCTCTCTCTCTCTCTCTCTCTCTCTCTCTCTCTCTCTCTCTCTCTCTCTCTCTCTCTCTCTCTCTCTCTCTCTCTCTCTCCCCTCTCTCCCTCTCTCCCTCTCTCCCTCTCTCCCTCTCTCCCTCCCTCTCCCTCCCTCTCCCTCCCTCGCTCCCTCGCTCCCTCGCTCCCTCCCTCCCTCCCTCCCTCCCTCCCTCCCTCCCTCCCTCCCTCCCTCCCTCCCTCCCTCTCTCTCTCTCTCTCTCTCTCTCTCTCTCTCTCTCTCTCTCTCTCTCTCTCTCTCTCTCTCTCTCTCTCTCTCTCTCTCTCTCTCTCTCTCTCTCTCTCTCTCTCTCTCTCTCTCTCTCTCTCTCTCTCTCTCATTGCAGTCTGGAACTGCAATGGATCTTTATGGACACATCCAGGGCGCCTCGAGGAGGTGATGGAGGGAAGAGACATTATCTTCTTGACAGAGACACACGAGAGCCCGGGGAGGAGCCTACCGAGGATTGAGGGCTATATGTGGGAGTCAGCTCACCGCCGTCAGATGAGACAGCACACCACACGAGGATCAGGAGGAGTAGCCGTGCTCTATAGACAGTCGTTACAGCACAGGGTACAGGTGGTAGCCAGAGACCCAGAGGCACGTTTCATGTGGATACGCTTGCAGCTATCAGAGGAGAGAGCAGCGTACTTCGTCGTATGCTATATTGCACCCATTGGTTCACGCTTCACACATTCCCATGAGGAGCCATCAGGAGGGGAGGGACCAGACACCACATCGCCATATGACTGCCTCGGTGACACGATTATGGAGTATACCGGGATGGGTGAAGTCTTCCTTGTAGGAGACTTCAATGCCCGCACTCAGAGCCACCAGTGTGATATCTACGACTTTGACGACCCTGAGATGCTTCGTACCATAGAGGACATGCCTACACTCAGAGCCTCAGCCGACACCGCCACACCCACCTTATATGGCCGACACTTACTCCAGATGGGAGCAGCACACCGTCTCGTCATATATAATGGGATGGGGAGCTGGCCCACCTCGCACGGTCTCACCTGCATTCCACCCACGACACCACAGGGGGGCAGTGTGGTAGACTATGTTATCGGGCCCCCGAAGGCGACACATCTGATCACCTCATTCACTATCCCACCCTTACCGATTCGAGCTGATCACGCATATCTTGCCCTATCCATTCGCGGCTCACCATGCATACCCCACCCCGTCACCACTCAGCCACGGGCCCGTACCACCATTCACTTTAGACATGAGCTAGCACATATCTATAGCTCCCATGTTCGAGAGCGCATCTACTCCCTTGATCCCTCTGCCTCCTTAGACACCCTCACCGCCCACTTCTCCTCGATCCTCCATACATCTGCTACTCTCAGCTTCCCATACACCACCCACAGCACTGCACATCCGACACGGTTGGGGCATACACCCCAGAATAGATGGTACGATGAGGAGTGTAGGCGACTATACCGACATCTCAGAGCACAGAGTATCTTGGGATCCATCACAGAGAGGGAGGCACGACGACAGATGCGAGCCCTCACACGCCGGAAGCGGCGAGCTTTCGAGGAGCGAAAGGAGGAAGAGTTGATCGACCTTCTCATGAGTAGGGATTGTGCCACCGCGTGGAGGGCACTACGTGAGCCACGTCCACCTACACCCATAGCCGATCCTTCGACTTGGCACACCTACGCCCAGAGGTTATATGACGTCCCAGGACAGCCACCATTACCGATTCCTTCCACACCGCGTCCGGTGATATCCACCCTCTTCACAGCAGGCATGGTACGACAGGCCATCCATAGGCTAGAGCATGGCCTCAACTACAGCATGGCCGTTCAGCAGACCACACGGGGCTACAGGGAGAGCACTTTATATACGCAGCAGATGTAGTTTCCCACTTGATCGCCCATCTCTTCAACCGTGCTTTGGTTGAGGGATTACCCGACTCATGGACTATGCATACCATTACGCCTATCCATAAGTCCGGCGATATGATGGACCCAGGGAACTACAGGACTATTATGATAGGCCATATCCTGGCCAAGATCTATGGGGCAGTACTAGAGGCAGAGCTCAGTACACACGCTGAGGCAGCGGGGATCAGAGCACCCGGCCAGGCAGGCTTCCGCCGCACTTTCTCCACCATCGACCACATCTTCGTGCTTCGTTGCTTGATTGAGAGCGCGAAGGCGAGGAAGCAGAGACTATACTGTTGCTTTGTGGATTTCCGCAAAGCCTTCGACATGGTCCCTCGAGAGAGACTACTACGGAGGCTCCAGGAGTTACAGCTTCCATCAGACATGCTATGGGCCATCCACGCTTTGTATGCACGAGTCACAGGCAAGGTACGCTGCCCCGGCGGTCTATCAGACAGCCTTGTTAGCACCATTGGTGTGAAACAAGGTTGCCCCCTCTCACCCACTCTCTTCGGTCTCTACATCGACGAGATCACGGAGTATATACAGCGAGCAGGAGGGAGAGGAGGAGACATCGGAGGTACGCCAGTACATATCCTATTATATGCTGATGACATTGTCCTGCTCTCAGAGTCACAGGAGGGGTTGAAGTCACATTTACAGGCGCTCGATACCTTTTGCATGGAGAGAGGACTCACAGTGAACCTTGGCAAGACCAAGGTCATGATCTTCCATACCTCCAGGACAGTACGCCATCGCGCCTCTTTCACAGCAGCTGGAGGACAGATAGAGGTAGTGGACTCCTACGTCTACCTAGGTATCACCTTCTCGGGCAGCACAGGGGTATTCTCCATGGCACAAGCTGCGAGAGATAGATTGACTCGAGGTTATGCGGCACTTGCAGGATTGGAGAGACGCTGCTTTCAGACACATTTTCAGGAGCCCCGGACTAAGGGGTGGCTCTTTGACACTCTAGTGACACCCGCATTGATGTACGCAGCAGCAGTATGGGCACCAGGGATCACAGAGGCGATGTGGACGCAGATTGAGAGGCCCCAGATCACCATGATATCACGCTTGCTGCGCAGCAAGCCCTCCGTTCCACATGACATTATACGAGCTGAGCTTGGCACACCACCGATGCTGATGGAGGCCCTCTTCCAGTTGGTGACCTTTATTCTGAGAGTCAGAGAGCTCCCCACTAGCCGACTCACCAGGCTTGCATTTGAGAGCTCTAGACATTTGGCAGAGACAGGGCATGAGAGAGTATGGTATGCACAGACTTACAGATGGTTAGCAGACCATGGCATGAGCATTACGGATCTCCCCCCTTTTCAGTATGACCTCTCTTCCCCCCACATTACCCTCTCTCGTTCGGAGAGGAATAGGATCATCCGTCATTATCTACTACAGATACACGTTAGGGAGACATGGATAGCACCACAGGAGCCTCTTCCCACAAAGAGGCAACACTACAGAGAGCACTTCCTGACACTGATAGCGGATGGTTTCATTCAGAGACCTCGATACATGGATACATATATGGCACCAGCTGAGAGAGTGGCCATTGGGCAGCTCAGAGTATCATCACACCAGCTCGAGATTGAGATTGGGCGAGCCACACATACCCCCAGGGATGAGCGATTATGCAGGATATGTAGAGAGGAGGTGGAGGACGAGGAGCACTACACATGTAGATGCCAGGCATATGAGGACATCAGAGACCGCTACCCACAGCTCTTCAAGGGGCCTAGAGAGATCAGGGCTTTACTGGGGACAGAGGACCAGCGCCCTCTAGGTCGTTTCCTAGTAGAGCTCCAGCACCACCGCGCATCACTCCTCCAGCAGCAGATGGAGATACACCTGCCCCCCCCCCCCCTCAGACTCATATTACAGATTTTTTCAGACCCACATACACTCAGAGGGCCCAGCTCGATGCGGGGTGTCACATTACACAGAGCAGAGGAGCTTAGACGACAGCGTCGACGACCGAGACCCCTTGTCCGGAGAGCTAGTCCACATCAGAGAGAGATTCAGGCGATTCACGCACACCATGACATGGAGATACAGAGACGTCAGCAGCGCACCCCTATCGATTTGGACGCCCAGAGCATTTTGAGGATCGCCATGATGCCTTACCCACCGATGCATTATATCCTACACCCACTCCAGGCATTTAGGGGGTTGTGACACCATCGAGCCTCCCCTCCCTATGCATATCATGTTTGTATCTCACCCATTGAGCATATAGAGTGCATACCCATAGCACCCCACACCCTTGATGCCAGCTACTATCCCTCCTTTTATACCCGTTTGTAGTACTTACACTTTATTTTCGTTTTGGATCACAGTGGATTGGATCATACTGATGTATATGTTTTGTCTCATAGGCCGATTTTGGCCTCTAATAGACGTTAAAAAGTCTTTCTTTCTTTCTTTCTTTCTCTCTCTCGCCACCATCTGCTGCTCAGTCTCCACCATCTGCTGCTCAGTCTCCACCATCTGCTGCTCAGTCGCCACCATCTGCTGCTCAGTATTAGGGTTTTCGCCACCATCTGCTGCTCTGCTAGGGTTTTCGCCACCATCTGCTGCTCAGTTTTAGGGTTTTCGCCACCATCTGCTGCTCAGTTTTAGGGTTTTCGCCACCATCTGCTGTTCGCGCAGCAGCCAGCAGTAGAGCTCGAAGTCAGCAGTACTCAGGAGTACAGGCGCAGCAGTTAGATTTGGAGTCCAAAGTCAGGAAGGCATTAGGGTTTCTGAGCTGTCCTTTGAGCTCGAAGGCAGAAGTACACTCAGTACAAGTCCTCATAGCAGCTTATGGGAAAACTTAGGGGGCAGACACAACAGTCAAAGAGAGGGAAGCATATCAGAACCCTAACCCTAACCTAACCCTAACCCTAACCCTAACCCGAACCCAAATTGAACCTAACTCTAACTCCAGAACCAAACCCTTAATCCCAAACCCTAAGAACCTCTCTCTCTCTCTCTCTCTCTCTCTCTCTCTCTCTCTCTCTCTCTCTCTCTCTCTCTCTCTCTCTCTCTCTCTCTCTCTCTCTCTCTCTCTCTCTCTCTCTCTCTCTCTCTCTCTCTCTCTCTCTACCCGAGCCCTAATCCTAAACCTTGAAATGGCTCTCATAGACCGGAAGGAAGTGGACGACCTTATCGCTAAAGCTCTCAAAGAGGCCAAAAAGGAAGCAGACCGCAACCTCAATATGGAGATACGAAAGATGATGGAAAAGTTCAAAGGACTCGAAGAACAAGTAATGAATAAAGTCAAAGGACTGGAAGAACAAGTGAACACTCTCACAGAAGAAAGAGACCATTGGAGGACAGCTTATGAGCACATGAAAGAAGAGGGGGAGATCTCCAACGTGGAGATACTCAAGGAAGAAATAAAGAAGGAAATCAAAACAGAGGCAGAATCTACTCGAGAGTCATGGGTGGAAGTAGTATACAAAAGGGTTAAGAAGGAAGTTAGGGAAGACGTGCAGAAAGAAGAGCTCACACGAGTCCAAGATACACTTGAGGAGGAGAGGCTTCGACACACTCGAAGACTTCACATTCGGATTACAGGCCTACCCGAAGGGGTATCACCCGAGGCAGACGCCACTGACATGTGCCATCGACTTGGATACGAGAGCATGCCTTACACAGACGCATGGAGGGTTGGGAGGGATACATCACGTTTGCGAGCACTCATCCTCAAGATGAGTTCGGAGGAGGCACGGACCTCCTTTTTTAGAAGTTGATCGGTACTAGGTGGACTACCGGGCGGCACCCTTTACATGGACGAGGACCTCACGCGTATGCAGGTGGCACACCGACGCGCTTGCATGCCACAGGTACTCCAGGCACGTCGAGAGGGGAGGAAGGCCTTTTACCGTGATGGTAAGGTCTTCATAGATGGACGCCCTATCAAATAGGGCCATGCGACCTATGAGACATCACTACACCAGGAGACACTACTCAGAGGAGTGGTGTGGAACTGCAACGGGGCTCTCTGGACGCGACCAGACAGAGTCGAGGAAATCCTCGCATCACATGACTTTGCGTGCATCACAGATACACACGAGAGCCAAGATAGAGGTCTACCACGCATTGTAGGTTTTCATTGGGAAGCTGCATTCAGGACTACGACGAGACAGAGTACAGCGCGAGGATCGGGAGGAGTGGCCATCGTATTTCGACATGAGATACAGAGCCGGATCCATATTATAGGTAGAGATGAGGAGGCACGATACATGTGGGTTCGCATAGAGATAGCACAAGGGAGCTCGATTTACATTGCTATATGCTACTTCCCACCAGGCGGATCTCGATACGCAGGACAAGATCTGGGGGGGACCGATCCGAGATAGAGACTCACCATACACAGCACTTTCATATGAGATACTACATTACAGCACACTTGGTGAAGTCTTCCTTATGGGGGACTTCAATGGCTGCACTCAGTCGCATCAGTGCGAGGCATATGACATGGATCACCCGCATCTCATGAGGGCCAGAGACCCGGTTGAGATTAGCACCAGAAGAGTATCGGCAGATACGGGTCAGGACACCACCGGCTATGGCAGACATCTACTCGAGCTAGGCAGTCGACATCATCTCGTTATATATGACGGGATGAATCGATGGCCAGGTTCAAGCGGATTTACTTGCTTCCCTCACGGGGGAGGTGAGAGCACAGTCGACTACATTTTGGGTACTACCTCTGGAGCTTCACTCATCCCTTCACTTAGTATTGGACGACGCCCACTCGGTGCTGACCACACACTTATTACATTCACACTCATCTCCGATTCCATTAGACCCTCCCTCACCCACTGAGATACATACCACGATACACTTCACACACGAGCTCTCACACGTTTATGCACACCATTTACACACCCGCCTACTCTCCCTCGATCCATTCTCACCTTTGGATACACTTACATCACATATCACCTCCATCCTACAGGACTAAGCTCTCCGCAGCTTCCCACACCGCACACATATGCACCCTCCACGCACAGGATCCATGCCCCAGAACCGTTGGTATGATGCAGACTGTCGTGAGCTGCGGAAGCACCTACAGATTTTAGAGCATAGAGGAGATATTACACACACACAGGCACAGCGTCGCATGCAGAGCCTTACTCGCCGCAAACGGAGAGATTGGGAGGAGAGACAGCATTGGGATATTTACCATTTGCTCATGAGTCGAGACAGTGTAGTGGCATGGCGACATTTGAGAGAGAGGAGACAGCAGACACCTATCCGAGACCCGAGCACTTGGCATAGCTATGCACGGAGCCTATACGAGATCCCACACAAGCCTCCCATTCCCAGACCACAGAGCCCACGTCCTACTACCTCTAACTTCTTCACACCCACTATGGTGGGACGCGCTATTGCTCGGCTGCAGCATGGCAGGGCCCATGATCATTTCGGTTTACAAGCAGAGCACCTCATCTATGGAGGCACGACTCTCGCACCGCTCATTGCCCATCTCTTCAACCGTGCATTGGTTGAAGGGTTCCCAGACTCATGGATTGAGCACACCATAGTGCCCATTCATAAGTCAGGTGATACTATGGATCCAGCTACATACCGGACGATCATGATTGGCCCCATATTGGCCAAGTTATATGGGGCGGTACTAGAGACAGAGTTGAGTACTCTCGCTGAGAGGAAGGGCATCAGGGCTCTAGGACAGGCAGGTTTCAGACGAGATTACTCTACCATTGACCACATCTTCACTCTGAGATGCCTGATCGACCAGGCAAGGGTGAGGAAGAGGAGATTATATTGTTGCTTTGTGGACTTCCGCAAACCATTTGACACTCTTCCCAGGGATCGACTCTTCAGACGACTACTTGACATCGGAGCTTCGGAGGAGATGATATGGGGGATCTACGCCTTATACGAGAGAGTATCTGGTAGAGTCAGATTTACAAGGGGCTTATCGGATCCACTTGCTAGCACTATCGGGGTGAAGCAAGGATGCCCTCTCTCACCCACCCTCTTTGGTCTCTACATTGATGAGATAGTGGACTTCATACAGCAGCAGGGGGAGATGGCATTGAGGTACACGGGTCCACTGTCCATATTCTTTTATACGCAGATGATATTGTATTGGTTTCAGAGTCTGCAGAAGGTCTACAGCATCATCTACACGGCCTAGATGACTTTTGCAGACACAGAGGGTTATCTGTGAACCTTGGTAAAACCAAGGTCTTGATCTTTCATACATCAGCATAGGTACGCAGACATAGGTTGTTCACAGCAGCAGGTGGACCGATCGAGGTGGTCGGATCATATGTTTACTTGGTGACATTTACAGCAGTATCAGGGGTCTTCTCTATGGCTCAGGCAGCCCGTGACCGCATCACACGTGGGTACGCAGCACTAGCTTTGATGGAGAGACAGTGCCACCAGGCATATTTTCAGGAGCCCCGCACAAAGGGGTGGCTCTTTGACACTTTGGTTACGCCAGCGCTCATGTATGGGGCAGCCATATGGGGACCAGGATTAGCTACATCAGAGAGGCCACAAATCCTCATGATTGCCAGACTTATCCGCAGCAAGCCTTCAGTACCACATGATATCATTAGAGAAGAGCTCGTTGCACCACCGATGCTAGTTGAGGCACTATTCCAAACAGTATGCCTATTACAGAGACTTCGGAGCATGGATACAGAGCGCATTGCTTATCGTGCTTTCGAGGCATCACGTGATATGGCATTAGCAGGTGACACCTCCTCACGGTATGCACAGACACGAGACTGGCTTGCCCACAATGGCTTCGACATAGACAGGCTACCACCACTACAGTACGACTCTCATGCACCTACCTACTCGCTCTCTCATCAAGAGAGGAATAGGATCATTCGTCAGGAGATATGGCATACATACATACAGAGGACATGGGTGAGCCCTAGGGGTACATTGCCACCGAAAATGCTCTACTACCGCGAGCATTTTCTACATATATCGGGCACGGGCTTCATCGAGATTCCAAGATACATGCAGACCTACCTTCCCCACCACCTACGAGTCGTCATTGGGCAGCTCCGGGTTTCATCACATCAGCTCGAGATTGAGAGGGGTCGGTCCAAGGGAGTCCCCCGTGAGGAGAGGTGGTGCCGAGTATGCCAAACAGAGGTAGAGAGTGAGGAGCATTTTGTTATCAGATGTCCAACATACTTGGACCTACGAGCACAGTTCTAGATCGAGGAGTCATTCCAGTTGTGCATGACTATGGGAGACATGAGACGCTTGGGACGCTTTCTCACAGCAGCATACGAGAGGCGAGAGCGGTCACTACAGCCCATACATCAGCCACGGGTGAGTCCCCGGCAGACCACTACGCAGTTCTTTCAGCAAGTTGAGCTACATCAGAGAGGTCCATCTATAGGGCTCACGCTACACCAGGCAGCAACACAGAGACACGGCGTTGACCAGGCATGGGCGGATATCGTCGACCACGACTATATCAGGAGGATATCTCACGCATCAGGATTGCCTACGACCACATGATGGAGCATAGGCGTACCACCACCCCCTCGGTTGTCTTCCTTCAAGAGGCACTCAAACCACCACCGATATACCACATACTACACCCACCTCCACCCATCACCAGTAGCTAGGGCGTTTTACTTACATTTTGGATCCCCCCATGTATTAAGTGGCCACTATCTGCAGAGTCAGAGCAACGTCTCCCTGGCCTTTTCCAGCCCTCCAGAAGACGTTAATATGACTTTCTCTCTCTCTCTCTCTCTCTCTCTCTCTCTCTCTCTCTCTCTCTCTCTCTCTCTCTCTCTCTCTCTCTCTCTCTCTCTCTCTCTCTCTCTCTCTCTCTCTCTCTCTCTCTCTCTCTCTCTCTCTCTCTCTCTCTCTCTCTCTCTCTCTCTCTCTCACTTCTTATGTCTACCTCGGAGTCACATTCACGAGCTTACCTGGCCCCTTCAGCATGAGACAGGCAGCCACCGATAGACTCACACGAGGATATGCAGCTTTAGCCATGTTAGAGCGGAGATGTCACCAGGCACACTTCCAAGAGCCATGCACGAAGGGGTGGCTATTTGACACACTAGTCAGACCAGCTATGATGTATGCTGCGACAGTTTGGGCCCCAGGTTTCACAGTCACCAAGTGCAATGCGGTTGAGAGGCCCAAGGTACGTATGATCTCGCGAGAAACACTCGGTACCACATGACATCATCAGGGCAGAGCTAGCTGCACCACCCATGGTAGTAGATGCACTATTCCATACTATCTGCTTTATTCAGAGGATGAGGGAGCTCCCTACAGGCAGACTTACACGCAGAGCTTTTGAGGCATCTATACAGATATCAGAGTCAAGATATGAGAGAGCTTGGTACACTCAGGTTAGAGTATGGTTTGATAGTCATGGGCTTGATATGGACAGATTGCCGCCTTTTCAGTACGACCCAAACTCACCTCACATCCACCTCTCGTCAGGAGAGGAATGTTGTGCTGAGACGGGATTTTTGGCAGCGCTACATTACTCAGACATGGCACACACCACACATGGGATCGAGACTATTGCACTATCGAGACCAATTCTTAGACATCCTTGCAATTGGTTTCATCCGACAGCCATGTTACATGGACACTTACATGCCTCATAGCTCGAGGGTAGCGATTGGCAAGTTGAGAGTCTCATCACATAGACTAGAGATTGAGACGGGCAGAGCCGCAGACATTCCCAGAGGAGCGGATATGCAAGGTTTGCAGAGTAGAGACGGAGGATGAGGAGCACTTTGTATCCCGATGTAGCGCATATGATGGCATCAAAGGTAGATACGGGACTCTATTTACAGGGCAGCCCACCCTCCGAGAGATCATGGACTCTAGAGACCAACGACAACTCGGGCGATTCCTACTAGAGATACAGAGTCACAGAGATTCCCTACTCCAGCCTACTGTAGCAGCCCATACAGGAGGGAGACAAACTCAGCTCACTGAGTTCTTTAT
Organism: Ceratopteris richardii; assembly: GCA_020310875.1. Lineage (NCBI taxonomy): Eukaryota > Viridiplantae > Streptophyta > Polypodiopsida > Polypodiales > Pteridaceae > Ceratopteris > Ceratopteris richardii. The sequence continues at coordinate 86,547,276 of CM035437.1, forward strand.
TCCACGACATGTTGCAGCCCTCCCCCCCTCTGCCCACACACCGAGAGGGGTGACTCTTCAACAGGCTCAGACTGCTCGAGCTAGGACACGACCCCGTAAAAGAGGATATCGGGCCTCGAGACATCACCGACATGAGATTGCAGAGATCGAGGCTCGTCACCAGCGCGCCATGGAGGAGAGACGATTCCAGATGATTGATCCCGCTGCAGCTATCACGATGGCCCTAACTCCACCTCCACCTATGTATCACATCTTACACCAGTGCACTAGCACAGGATGGAGCTAGTTAGTCGTTTCAGATGCATTCACATGCTTGTTGTATGACCCCTTTGCATATAGTTTGTCATAGATATCGCACTCCATACACCCCCCCACTTTCATGGGTATCTCCACACTCATTTCACGGAGATACGTATCAGCTTTACCAGTTTCTTTTTCAGCACTTTTATCTTCTCTGATAGACAGAAGATACACCCATGTACATCGATTTGTCTCATAGGCCGAGTTCGGCCTCCTAATAGACGTAAAAACACTTTCTTTCTTCTCTCTCTCTCTCTCTCTCTCTCTCTCTCTCTCTCTCTCTCTCTCTCTCTCTCTCTCTCTCTCTCTCTCTCTCTCTCTCTCTCTCTCTCTCTCTCTCTCTCTCTCTCTCTCTCTCTCTTTTTGAGGGGCTACGAGCACGAGGCCAGGCAAGTTTTCGGCGAGCTTTCTCTACTATTGATCACATCTTCATTTTGCACTGCCTCATTGACGGGCCAAGGGTGCGGAAGAAGAGACTATATTGCTGCTTTGTGGACTTCCGCAAAGCTTTCGATAGAGTGCCACGAGAGAGGCTCTTCCAACGACTTCAGAGCTTGGGAGTACCATCGGGGATGATTTGGGCCATCTATGCACTCTATGAGCATGTGACTGGGAGAGTACAGTGTCCAGGTGGTATGTCTGGGGCCATTGCTAGCACCATCGGTGTTAAGCAAGGCTGCCCGCTCTCTCCCACTCTATTTGGTCTCTACATCGATGAGATTGAGGAGTCACTACCTATGTCTACCTCGGAGTCACATTCACGAGCTTACCTGGCCCCTTCAGCATGAGACAGGCAGCCACCGATAGACTCACACGAGGATATGCAGCTTTAGCCATGTTAGAGCGGAGATGTCACCAGGCACACTTCCAGGAGCCCCGCACGAAGGGGTGGCTATTTGACACACTAGTCCGACCAGCTATGATGTATGCTGCGACAGTTTGAGCCCCAGGCCTCACAGTCACCCAGTGGAGTGCGATCGAGAGACCCCAGGTACGTATGATCTCGCGAATATTTCGCGGGAAACACTCGGTACCACATGACATCATCAGGGCAGAGCTAGCTGCACCAACCATGGTAGTAGATGCACTATTCCAGACTATCTGCTTTATTCAGAGGATGAGGGAGCTCCCTACAGACAGACTCACACGCAGAGCTTTTGAGGCATCTATACAGATATCAGAGTCAGGATATGAGAGAGCTTGGTACACTCACGTTAGAGTATGGTTTGACAGTCATGGGCTTGATATGGACAGATTGCCGCCTTTTCAGTACGACCAAGACTCACCTCACATCCACCTCTCTCGTCATGAGAGGAATGTTGTGCTGAGACAAGATCTTTGGCAGCTCTACATTAGTCAGACATGGCACACACCACACATGGGATCGAGACTATTGCACTATCGAGACCAGTTCTTAGACATCCTAGCGGACGGTTTCATCCGGCGGCCATGTTACATGGATACTTACATGCCTCATAGCTCGAGGGTAGCGATTGGCCAGTTGAGAGTCTCATCACATAGACTAGAGATTGAGATGGGCAGAGCCGCAGACATTCCCAGAGAGGAGCGGATATGCAGGGTTTGCAGAGTAGAGATGGAGGATGAGGAGCACTTTGTATGCAGATGTAGCGCATATGATGGCATCAGAGGTAGCTACGAGACTCTATTTAGAGGGCAGCCCACCCTCCGACAGATCATGGACTCTAGAGACCAGCGACAGCTCAGGCGATTCCTACTAGAGATACAGAGTCACAGAGATTCCCTACTCCAGCCTACTGTAGCAGCCCACACAGGAGGGAGACAGAGTCAGCTCACTGAGTTCTTTATTCCACGACGTACTCCAGCCCTCCCCCCCTCAGCCCACACACCGAGAGGGGTGACTCTTCAACAGGCTCAGACTGCTCGAGCTAGGAGACGTCCCCATGCTAGAGGATATCGTGCCCCGAGACATCACCGACATCAGATTGCAGAGATCCAGGCTCGTCACCATCGCGCCATGAAGGAGAGACGATTCTAGATGATGGCTGATCCCGCTGCAGCTATCACGATGGTCCTGACTCCACCTCCACCTATGTATCACATCTTACACCCGCCCACTAGCACAGGATGGAGCTAGTTAGTCGTTTCAGATGCATTTCCATGCTTGTTGTACTACCCCTTTGCATATAGACTATCATAGATATCGCACTCCATACACCCCCCCACTTTCATGGGTATCTCCACACGCATATCACAGAGGTAGGTATCAGCTTTACCAGTTTCTTTTTCAGCATTTTTATCTTCTCTGATAGACAGAAGATACACCCATGTACATCGATTTGTCTTATAGGCCGAGTTCGGCCTCCTAATAGATGTAAAACCACTTTCTTTCTTTCTTTCTTTCTCTCTCTCTCTCTCTCTCTCTCTCTCTCTCTCTCTCTCTCTCTCTCTCTCTCTCTCTCTCTCTCTCTCTCTCTCTCTCTCTCTCTCTCTCTCTCTCTCTCTCTCTCTCTCTCTCTCTCTCTCGCGTGGAGGACACTACGTGAGCCACGCCCACCTACACCCATAGCAGATCCTCAAACTTGGCACACCTACGCCCCGAGGTTATATGACGTCCCAGGACAGCTACCGTTGCCGATCCCTCCCACACCGCGTCCTGTGATATCCACCCTCTTCACAGCAGGCATGGTACGACAGGCCATCCATAGGTTAGAGCATGATCGTTCAGCAGACCACACGGGGCTACAGGGGGAGCACTTTATATACACAACAGATGTAGTTTCCCACCTCATCGCCCATCTCTTCAACCGTGCTTTGGTTGAGGGATTACCTGACTCGTGGACTATGCATACTATTACGCCTATCCATAAGTCCGGCGATACAATGGATCCAGGGAACTACAGGACTATTATGATAGGCCATATCCTAGCCAAGACTATGGGGCAGTATTAGAGGCAGAGCTCAGTACACACGCTTAGGAAGCTCGGATCAGAGCACCCGGCCATGCAGGCTTCCGCCGCACTTTCTCCACCATCAACCACATCTTCGTGCTTCGTTGCTTGATTAAGAGCGCGAAGGCGAGGAAGCAGAGACTATACTGTTGCTTTGTGGATTTCCGCAAAGCCTTCGACATGGTTCCTCGAGAGAGACTACTACGGAGGCTCCAGGAGTTACAGCTACCATCAGACATGCTATGGGCCATCCATGCTCTGTATGCACGAGTCACAAGCAGGGTACGATGCCCCGGCGGCCTATCAGACAGCCTTGTTAGCACCATTGGTGTGAAACAAGGTTGCCCTCTCTAACCCACTCTCTTCGGTCTCTACATCGACGAGATCACGGAGTATATACAGCGAGCAAGAGGGCTAGGAGGAGACCTCGGAGGTATGCCACTACACATTATATTATATGCTGATGACATTGTCTTGCTTTCAGAGTCACAGGAGGGGTTGGAGTCACATTTACAGGCGCTCGATACCTTCTGCATGGAGAGAGGACTCACAGTGAACCTTGGCAAGACCAAGGTCATGATCTTCCATACCTCCAGGGCAGTACTCCATCGCACCTCTTTCACTACAGCTGGAGGACAGATAGAGGTAGTCGACTCCTACGTCTACCTACGTGTCACCTTCTCATGCAGCACAGGGGTATTCTCCATGGCACAGGAAGCGAGAGATAGATTGACGCTAGGGTATGCGGCACTTGTAGGATTGGAGAGACATTGCTTTCAGACACATTTTCACGAGCCTGGGACTAAGGGGTGGCTCTTTGACACTCTAGTGACACCGGCATTGATGTACGCAGCAACAATTTGGGCACCAAGGATCACGGAGGCGATGTGAAGGAGGATTGAGAGGCCCCGGGTCACCATGATCTCATGCTTGCTGCGCAGCAAGCCCTCCGTTCCACATGACATTATACGAGCTTAGCTTGGCACACCACCGATGCTAGTGGAGGCCCTTTTCCAGTTGGTAACCTTTATTCTAAGGGTCAGAGAGCTCCCCGCGAGCCGACTCACCAGACTTGCATTTGAGAGCTCCAGACATTTAGCACAGACAGGGCATGAGAGAGTATGGTATGCACAGACTTCCCGATGCTTACCAGACCATGGCATGAGCATTACCGATCTTCCCCCTTTTCAGTATGACCTCTCGTCCCCCCACATTACCCTCTCTCGTTCGGAGAGGAATAGGATCATCGGTCACGACCTACTACAGATACATGTCAGGGACACATGGATAGCACCACGGTAGCCTCTTCCCACAAAGAGGCAACACTACAGAGAGCACTTCCTGATTTTGACAGCGGATGGATTAATTGAGAGACCACGATGCATGGATACATACATGGCACCAGCTGAGAGAGTGGCCATTGGGAAGCTCAGAGTATCATCACACCAGCTCGAGATTGAGTTTGGGCGAGCCACACATACTGCGAAGGACGAGAGATTCTGCAGGATATGTAGAGAGGAGGTGGAGGACGAGGAGCACTACACATGTAGATGCCAGGCATATGAGGACATCAGAGACCGTTACCCATAGCTCTTCAGGGGGGGGCAGAGCGATCAGGACTTTATTGGGGACAAAGGACCAGGGCCCTCTAGGTCGTTTCCTAGTAGAGCTCCAGCACCGTGGTACATCACTCCTCCAGCAGCAGATGGAGATACACCTGCCCCCCCCCCCCCCCCCCCCTTCAAACTTATATTACATATTTCTTCAGACCCAAAGCCACTCAAGACCAAGCTCGATGCGGGGTGTCACATTACACAGAGCAGAGGAGCTTAGACGACAGCGTCACCGACCGAGACCCCCACTCCGGAGAGCCAGTCCACACCAAAGAGATTCAAGCGATTCACGCACGCCATGACATGGAGATACGGAGACGTCAGCAGCGCACCCCTCTCGATCTGGACGTTCAGAGCATTTTGAGGATTGCCATGATGCCTTACCCACTAATGCATTATATCCTACACCCACTCCAGGCATTTAGAGGGTTGTGATACCATCGAGCCTCCCCTCCCTATGCATATCATATTTGTATCACAACCATTGAGCATATAGAGTGCATACCCATAGCACCCCACACCCTTGATGCCAGTTATTGTCGCCAGTTATTGTCCACTCCTTTTATACCCGTTTTTTGGTACTCACACTTTATTTTTCTTTTGGGATCACAGTGGATTTGATCATATTGATGTATATGTTTTGTCTCATAGGCAGATTTTGGCCTCTAATAGACGTTAAAAAGTCTCTCTCTCTCTCTCTCTCTCTCTCTCTCTCTCTCTCTCTCTCTCTCTCTCTCTCTCTCTCTCTCTCTCTCTCTCTCTCTCTCTCTCTCTCTCTCTCTCTCTCTCTCTCTCTCTCTCTCTCTCTCTCTCTCTCTCTCTCTCTCTCTCTCTCTCTCTCTCTCTCTCTCTCTCTCTCTCTCTCTCTCTCTCTCTCTCTCTCTCTCTCTCTCTCTCAACCCTAGCGCCCGTCTTCCCTAGCTGTCTGAGCTCCTCTCTCTACCCGAAACCTATGCCCGTCTGCTCGAAACCATAGTGCCCGCCCGCCCAAGCTCTGCCCGAATCTCTGCGTCAAGCTAGCGTGCTCGTAGAGAAGGTAGCTCCCGCGCGCGTCATCCTCTATGCTGCCCGAAGCTCTGCCCGACGAGGTCTCTGGAGCTCCCGCCATGCCTTATCACCCAAATCCATAAACCCTAACCACCATGTCTAATCCAACCCCCCACCCCAACCCTAACCCGAAAATAACCCTAGTATTAAACGTTCAAACCCAACCCACCCTACGTCGCCAAAGCCCCCCAAAGTAACCATAAGCTCAAGCCAAAACCTTAAATCCCCACCTTAACCCTAACCCTAACCCTAACCCTAACCCTAACTCGAGCCCTAATCCTAAACCTTGAAATGGCTCCCATGGACCGGAAGGAAGTGGACGACCTTATTGCTAAAGCTCTCAAAGAGGCCAAAAAGGAAGCAGACCGCAACCTCAATATGGAGATACGAAAGATGATGGAAAAGTTCAAAGGGCTCGAAGAACATGTCCTGAATAAAGTCAAAGGACTGGAAGAACAAGTGAAGACTCTCACAGAAGAAAGAGACCATTGGAGGACAGCTTATGAGCACATGAAAGAAGAGGGGGAGATCTCCAACGTGGAGATACTCAAGCAAGAAATAAAGAAGGAAATCAAAACGGAGGTAGAATCTACTCGAGAGTCATGGGTGGAAGTAGTACACAAAAGGGTTAAGAAGGAAGTTAGGGCACACGTGCAGAAAGAAGAGCTCACACGAGTCCAAGATACACTTGAGGAGGAGAGGCCTCGACACACTCGAAGACTTCACATTCGGATTACGGGCCTATCCGAAGGGGTATCACCCGAGGCAGACGCCACTGACATTTGCCGTCTACTTGGATACGAGAGCATGCCCTACATAGACGCATGGAGGGTTGGGAGGGTTACATCGCGTTTGCGGGCACTCATCCTCAAGATGAGTTCTGAGGAGGCATGGACCGCCTTTTTTAGACGTCGATCAGTACTACGTGGACTACCCGGCGGCACCCTCTACATGGACGAGGACCTCACGCGTATGCAAGTGGCACACAAACACGCTTGCATGCCACAGATACTCCAGGCGCATCGAGAGGGGAGGAAGGCCTTTTACCGTGATGGTAAGGTCTTCATAGATGGACGCCCTATCAAATAGGGCCATGCGGCCTATGAGACATCACTACACCAGGAGACACCACTCAGAGGAGTGGTGTGGAACTGCAACGGGGCACTCTGGACGCGACAAGACAGAGTCGAGGAGATCCTGGCATCACATGACTTTGTGTGCATCACAGAGACACACGAGAGCCCAGAGAGGTCTACCACGCATTGCAGGTTTTCATTGGGAATCTGCATTCAGGACCACGACGAGACAGAGTACAACGCGAGGATCGGGAGGAGTGGCCATCGTATTTCGACAGGAGATACAGAGCCGGATCCATATTATATGTAGAGATGAGGAGGCACGATACATGTGAGTTCGCATGGAGATAGCACAGGGGAGCTCGATTTACATTGCTATATGCTACTTCCCACCAAGCGGATCTCGATACGCAGCACAGGATCTTGGGGGACCGATCCGAGATAGAGACTCACCATACACAGCGCTTTCAGATGAGATACTACATTACAGCACACTAGGTGAAGTCTTCCTTATGGGGGACTTCAATGGCCGCACTCAGTCGCAGCAGTGCGAGGCATACGACATGGATCACCCACATCTCATGAGGGCAAGAGACCCGGTTGAGATTAGCACCAGCAGAGTATCAGCAGATTCGGGTCAGGACACCACCCGCTATGGCAGACATCTACTCGAGCTAGGCAGCCGCCATCATCTCGTTATATACAACGGGATGAATCGTTGGCCAGGTTCAGGCGGATTTACTTGCTTCCCTCACGGGGGAGGTGAGAGCACAGTCGACTACATTTTGGGTACTACCTCTGGAGCTTCACTCATCCCTTCACTTAGTATTGGACGACGCCCACTCGGTGGAGACCACACATTTATCACATTCACACTCTCATCTCCGATTCCCTTAGACCCTCCCTCACCCACTCAGATACATACCACGATACACTTCACACACGAGCTCTCACACGTTTATGCACACCATTTGCACACCCGCTTACTCTCCCTCGATCCATGCTCACCTTTGGACACACTCACATCACATATCACCACCATCCTATAGGACTCAGCTCTCCGCAGCTTCCCACACCACACACATATGCACCCTCCACGCACAGGATCCATGCCCCCGAACCGTTGGTATGATGCAGATTGTCGCGAGCTGCGGAAGCACCTACGCATTTTAGACCATAGAGGAGATATTACACACACACAGGCACAGCGTCGCATGCAGAGCCTTACTCGCCGCAAACGGCGGGATTGGGAGGAGAGACAGTATTGGGATTTTTACCATTTGCTCATGAGTCGAGACAGTGTAGTGGCATGGCCACATTTGAGAGAGAGGAGAGAACAGACACTTATCCGAGACCCGAGCACTTGGCATAGCTATGCACGGAGCCTATACGAGATCCCAGACAAGCCTCCCATTCCCAGACCGCAGAGCTCACGTCCTACTACCTCTGACTTCTTCACACCGACTATGGTGGGACGCGCTATTGCCCGGCTGCAGCATGGCAAGGCCCATGATCATTTCGGTTTACAGGCAGAGCACCTCATTTATGGAGGCACGACTCTCGCACCGCTCATTGCCCACCTCTTCAACCGTGCATTGGTTGAAGGGTTACCAGACTCATGGACTGAGCACACCATAGTGCCCATTCATAAGTCAGGTGACACTATGGTTCCAGCTACATACCGGACGATCATGATTGGCCCTATATTGGCAAAGTTATATGGGGCCGTACTAGAGACAGAGTTGAGTACTCTCGCTGAGAGGAAGGGCATCGGGGCTCTATGACAGGCAGGGTTCAGACGAGATTACTCTACCATTGACCACATCTTCACTCTGAGATGCCTGATCGACCAGGCCAGGGTGAGGAAGAGGAGTTTATATTGTTGCTTTGTGGACTTTCGCAGAGCATTTGACACTGTTCCTAGGGATCGACTCTTCAGACAACTACTTGACATCGGAGCTTCGGAGGAGATGATATGGGGGATCTACGCCTTATACGAGAGAGTATCTGGTAGAGTTAGATGTCCAGGGGGCTTATCTGATCCACTTGCTAGCACTATCGGGGTGAAGAAAGGATGCCCTCTCTCGCCCACCCTCTTTGGTCTCTACATTGATGAGATAGTGGACTTCATACAGCAGCAGGGGGGAGATGGCATTGAGGTACACGGGTCCACTGTCCATATTCTTTTATATGCTGATGATATTGTATTGGTTTCAGAGTCTGCAGAAGGTCTGCAGCATCATCTACACGAACTAGATGACTTTTGCAGACACAGAGGGTTATCTGTGAACCTTGGTAAAACCAAGGTCTTGATCTTTCATACATCAGCACAGGTACACAGACATAGTTTGTTCACAGACATAGTTTGTTCACAGCTGCAGGTGGACCGATCAAGGTGGTCGGATCATATGTTTACTTGGGGGTGACATTTACAACAGCATCAGGAGTCTTCTCTATGGCTCAGGCAACCAGTGACCGCATCACACGTGGGTACGCAGCACTAGCTTTGATGGAGAGACAGTGCCACCAGGCATATTTTCAGGAGCCCCGCACAAAGGGGTGGCTCTTTGACACTTTGGTTACGCCAGCGCTCATGTATGGGGCAGCCATATGGGGACCAGGATTAGCTACATCAGTATGGACGGCATTAGAGAGGCCACAGATCCTCATGATTGCCAGACTTATCCGCAGTAAGCCTTCAGTAACACATGACATCATTAGAGCATAGCTCGTTGCACCACCGATGCTAGTTGAGGCACTATTCAAGACAGTATGCCTATTACACAGACTTCGGAGCATGGATACAGAGCGTATTGCATATCGTGCTTTCGAGGCATCACGTGATATGGCATTAGCAGGCGACACCTCCTCATGGTATGCACAGACACGAGACTGGCTTGCCCACCATGGCTTTGACGTAGACAGGCTACCACCACTACACTACGACTCTCATGCACCCACCTACTCGCTCTCTCATCAAGAGAGGAATAGGATCATTCGTCAAGAGATATGGCATACATACATACAGAGGACATGGGTGAGCCCTAGGGGTACATTGCCACCGAAAATGCTCTACTACCGCGAGCATTTTCTACATATATCAGGCACGGGCTTCATCGAGATTCCGAGATACATGCAGACCTACCTTCCCCACCACCTACGAGTCGTCATTGGGCAGCTCCGGGTTTCATCACATCAGCTCGAGATTGAGAGGGGTCGGTCCAGGGGAGTCCCCCGTGAGGAGAGGTGGTGCCCAGTATGCCAAACAGAGGTAGAGAGTGAGGAGCATTTTGTTAGCAGATGTCAAGCATACTTAGACCTACGAGCACAATTCCAGATCGAGGAGTCATTCCAGCTGTGCATGACTATGGGAGACCAGAGACGCTTGGGATGCTTTCTCACAGCAGCATACGAGAGGCGAGAGCGGTCACTACAGCACATACATCAGCCACGGGTGAGTACCCAGCAGACCATTACCCAGTTCTTTCAACGAGTTGAGCTACATCAGAGAGGTCCATCTATAGGGCTCACGCTCCACCAGGCAGCAGCACAGAGAGCACGGCGCCGACCATGCATGGGCGGATATCGTCGACCACGACTATATCAGGAGGATGTCTCACGCATCAGGATTGCCTACGACCACATGATGGAGCATAGGCGTACCACCACCCCCTGGGTTGTCTTCCTTCAGGAGGCACTCAGACCACCACCGATGTACCACATACTACACCCACCTCCACCCATCACTTGTCGCTAGGGCGTTTTACTCACATTTTGGATCCCCCCATGTATTAGGTGGCCACTATCTGCAGAGTCAGAGCCACGTCTTCCCAGCCTTTTCCAACCCTATATAGCTTTGTGTAGCGATATACCTTTTATTTCATTTTATCTTCTACACAGGGTAATTACACTTGTACATGGTTTTTGTCTCATAGGCCAAGTTTGGCCTCCAGAAGACGTTAATATGACTCTCTCTCTCTCTCTCTCTCTCTCTCTCTCTCTCTCTCTCTCTCTCTCTCTCTCTCTCTCTCTCTCTCTCTCTCTCTCTCTCTCTCTCTCTCTCTCTCTCTCTCTCTCTCTCTCTCTCTCTCTCTCTCTCTCTCTCTCTCTCTCTCTCTCTCTCTCTCTCTCCGCCTTTTCAGTATGACCCAGACTCACCTCATCCACCTCTCGCGTCATGAGAGGAATCTTGTGCTCAGACAGGACCTTTGGAAGCTCTACATTAGTCAAACATGGCACACACCACACACGGGATCGAGACTATCGCACTATCGAAACCAATTTTTGGACATACTAGCGGATGGTTTCATCCAGGGACTACGCTACATGGATACCTACATGCCTCGTAGCTCGAGGGTAGCTATTGGCCAATTGAGGGTCTCATCACACCGACTAGAGATTGAGATAGGCAGAGCCACATACATTCCCAGAGAGGAGCCGCTATGCAGGATATGCAGAGTAGAGATGGAGGATGAGGAGCACTTTTTTTGCAGATTTAGCGCATATGATGACATTAGAGCCAGATACGAGACTCTGTTTACTGGGCAACCCACCCTCCGAGATATCATGGGCTCTAGAGATCAGCGACAGCTCGGGCGATTCTTACTAGAGATTCAGAGTCACAAAGATTCACTCCTCCAGCCTACTGCAGGTGCCCAGATACGAGGGAGACAGAGTAAGCTCCCTTAGCTCACACATCAAGAGGGGTGACTCTTCAGCAGGCTCAGGCCTCTCGAGCTAGGAGACGACCCCGTGCTATAGGATATCGGGCCCTCAGACTTCACAGACACCAGATTGCAGACATCCACGCTCGTGACCATCGCGCCATGGAGGAGAGACGATCGCGGATGATGGGAGATCCTGCTGCAGCCATCATGGAGGCCTTGACTCCAGCTTCACCCATGTACCACATCTTACACCCGGCCACTAGTACAGGATGGAGCTAGTTAGTCGTTCAGATGCATTATCATGCTTGTACTACCCTTTTGCATATACGCTATAGATATAGCACTCATTTCACCATCCCCCCTCCCACTTTCATGGGTATCTCTACATGCATACTACACAGATCTATATCAGCCTTGCCAGTTTTTTTTTCAGCACTTTTATCTTTTTCGATTGACAGAAGATACACCCATGTACATTGATTTGTCTCATAGGCCGAGTTCGACCTCCTAATAGACATAAAACACTTTCTCTCTCTCTCTCTCTCTCTCTCTCTCTCTCTCTCTCTCTCTCTCTCTCTCTCTCTCTCTCTCTCTCTCTCTCTCTCTCTCTCTCTCTCTCTCTCTCTCTCTCTCTCTCTCACATTCATTTGAGACCTCTAGACATTTGGCAGAGACGGGGCATGAGAGAGTATGGTATGCACACACCTACAGATGGTCAACAGACCATGCCATGAACATTACAGATCTCCACCCTTTTCAGTATGACCTCTCTTCCCCCTACATTACCCTCTCGTTCAGAGAGGAATAGGATCATCCATCATGACCTACTACAGATACACGTCACGGAGACATGGATAGCACCACGGGAGCCTCTTCCCACAAAGAGGCAACACTACAGAGAGCACTTCCTGACTGTGACAGCGGATGGTTTCATTCAGAGACTACGATACATGGATACATACATGGCACCAGCAGAGACAGTGGCCATTGGGCAGCTCAGAGTATCATCATACCAGCTCGAGATTGAGGTTGGGCGTGCGACACATACCCCCCGGGATGAGAGATTATGCAGGATATGCCGAGAGGAGGTGGAGGACGAGGAGCACTACACATACAGATGCGAGGCATATGAGGACATCAGAGACCACTACCCACAGCTCTGCAGGGGGCCAGAGAGATCATTGCTTTATTGGAGACGGAGGATCGTTTCCTAGTAGAGCTCAAGCGCCGCTGTGCATCACTTCTCACGCAGCAGATGGAGATACACGTGACCCCCCAGACTTATATTACAGATTTTTTCAGACCCACAACCACCCCAGGACCTAGATCGATGCAAGGTGTCACATTACAGAGAGGAGAGGAGCTTAGACGACATCGTCGACGACCGAGACCCCCACTCCAGAGAGCTCGTCCCCACCAGAGAGAGATTCAAACGATTCACGCACGCCATGACATGGAGATAGGGAGACATCAGCAGTGCACCCCTATCGATCTCGCCGTGCAGAGCATTTTGAGAATCGCCACGATGCTTTACCCACCGATGCATTATATCCTACACCCACTCCAGACATTTAGAGGGTTATGACACCACCGGGCCTCCCCTCCCTATGCATATCACATTTTGTATCTCATCTATTGAGCATATAGAGTGCATGCCCATAGCACCCCACACCCTCGACGCCAGCTATTATCCACTCCTTTTATACTCTGTTTTGTACTCACACTTTATTTTCCTTTTGGCCTCTAATAGACGTTAAAAAGTCTCTCTCTCTCTCTCTCTCTCTCTCTCTCTCTCTCTCTCTCTCTCTCTCTCTCTCTCTCTCTCTCTCTCTCTCTCTCTCTCTCTCTCTCTCTCTCTCTCTCTCTCTCTCTCTCTCTCTCTCTCTCTCTCTCTCTCTCTCTCTCTCTCCACCTGCTGCTGCCCGTAGGTCGCCACCTGCTGCTGCCCGTCGCCACCTGCTGCTGCCCGTCGCCACCTGCTGCCCTAACTTGTCTGTCCGTCGCCATCTGCTGCCCGTCGCCACGTGCTCTGCTGCACACAGAGGAGGTAGTAGTCGAAGAGCAGAGGAGACAGAGGGGAGGTGACCTCCCACGCAGAGGAGGCAGCATTTCGAACAGTGGAGGAGGCAGAGGGGGACTACTTGCGCGCAGATCTGGAACCCTAACAGAGGAGGCAACAGATATCAGCAGCGAACAATGAGCAGACAAATTAGGGTTCGCATCATCAAAGCCCCTGCTATCCCGAGCCTATTGGTGAACGCCAGCCTCTGTTCTGAGTACGTGAACCCTAGCCTTTGCCCAGATAGAGTACTTGAACTCTGTTGTACACATGTCAAGAGAGTTCATGATGGAAAAACTCCCTCCATACTGCCTGAAACCCTAACCCTAGCCCTTCTCTCTCCCCCTAACCCTAACCTTAGCCTTAGCCCTAGAAAGAAGCCCTAAATCTTAATCCTAACCCTAAACCTAACCCTAGAACGAAGCTCTAAATCTTAACCCTAACCTCTCTCTCTCTCTCTCTCTCTCTCTCTCTCTCTCTCTCTCTCTCTCTCTCTCTCTCTCTCTCTCTCTCTCTCTCTCTCTCTCTCTCTCTCTCTCTCTCTCTCTCTCTCTCTCTCTCTCTCTCTCTCTCTCTCTCTCTCTCTCTCTCTCTCTCTCTCTCTCTCTCTCTCTCTCTCCCCCCCCCCCATGGCTCCCAAGTTGGAGGAACAGCTGGCCACCTTAGAGCATATCCTCCCAGAGTTAATAGGAAAATAGAAGAAAGAAGGAGATTCTGCACTGAACGGGGTTACCCGCAAAGTTGCTGCCCTCGAAGCAAAGGTGGAAACCTTGGAGAAGGAAAACGAGTCCCTTCGGGAAGAGCTTCTTGCTACCCGCAAGCAGCACTCACGGGACCAGGAGGAGTTGTAGACTGAGCTTACTAAGATGAGAACAAAACTGGACAGCATACGCGAGGAGGGGGAGATCGCCCCTCAGCTAGAGGACATTCGGGTGACCATCAAAAAGGAGTGCATGGAGGTGGTTTAGAGCGAGCTTGAGACTAAGAAGGATGGTTGGGTCGAGGTTGTGAAAAAGAACCTTCGACAGGAGGCAAAGAAGAACAACCACCATGAGGAGATCCACATAGTACACACCACCATTGAGGAGGAGCGGATGGGACAGGCTCGCAGGCTTAATGTTCGCGTCTCCGGCCTCACAGAGACAGACGGATCACCAGAGAAGGACGGGCGTCGCTTGTGCACATTACTTGGATACCTCGTGGATGAGCCTCTTCCTTTCACCAGAGCCTGGAGAGAAGGACGGGACACCACACGGAGCAGAGCACTTATCATTCAGTTCTCAGTTGAGGCCGGGAGGAGAGACTTCCTTAGACGACGGGCGGTACTACGCACTACACCGCGCACCCCCATCTATTTAGATGACGATCTCACACGGATGCAGGTAGAGCACAGACGCGCATGCATGCCGCGTGTCCTCTAGGCCCAACGAGAGGGACATGGTGCCCTATACAGAGACGGTTGTGTCATCATTGATGGACGGCCCATTGACTAGGGATTCGCGGCCTATGAGACAGCACAGCAAGAGGTCCACTTTGCAGTCTGGAATTGCAATGGATCTTTGTGGACACATCCAGGACGCCTTGAGGAGGTGATGGAGAACAGAGACATGATCTTCTTGACAGAGACACACGAGAGCCCGGGGAGGAACCTACCGAGGATTGAGGGCTACATGTGGGAGTCAGCTCACCGCCGACAGATGAGACAGCAAACCACACGAGGATCAGGAGGAGTAGCCGTGCTCTGCAGACACTCGCTACAGCACAGGGTACAGGTGGTAGCCAGAGACCCAGAGGCACCTTTCATGTGGATACGCCTCCAGCTATCAGAGGAGAGAGCAGCGTATTTCGCCGTATGCTATATTGCACCCACCGGCTCGCGCTTCACACATTCCCCCGAGCAGCCCTTAGGAGGGGAGGGAACAGACACCACATCGCCATATGACTTCCTCAGTGACACCATTATGGAGTATACCGGGATAGGCAAAGTCTTCCTTGTAGGAGACTTCAATGCCCGGACTCAGAGCCACCAATGTGATATTTATGACTTTGAGGACCCTGAGATGCTTCGTACCATAGAGGATATGTCTACACTCAGAGCCTCAGCCGACACCGCCACACCCACCTCATACAGCAAATACCTACTCCAGATGGGAGCAACACACCGTCTCATTATATATAATGGGATGGCGACCTTGCCCACCTCGGGTGGCCTCACTTGCATTCCACCCACGACACCACAGGGGGGTAGTGTGGTAGACTATGTTATCGGACCCCGGGAGGCGACGCATCTCATCACCTCATTCACTATCCCACCCATACCGATTGGAGTTGACCACGCATATCTTGCCCTATCCATTCGCGGCTCACCATGCATATCACACCCTTTCACCATACAGCCACATGCCCATACCGCCATTCACTTTAGACATGAGCTAGCACATATCTATAGCTCCCATGTTCGAGAGCGCATCTACTCCCTTGATCCCTCTGCCTCATTGGACACCCTCACCACCCACTTCTCCTCGATCCTCTATACATCCGCTACTCTCAGCTTCCCAACACCACCCACAGCACCGCACATTCGACACGGTTGGGGCATACACCCCAGAATAGATGGTACGATGAGGAGTGTAGGCGACTATACCGACATCTCAGAGCACAGAGTATCTTGGGATCCATCACAGAGAGGGAGGCACGACGACAGATGCGAGCCCTCACACGCCGGAAGCGACGAGCTTTCGAGGAGAGACAGGAGGCAGAGTTGTTCGACCTTCTCATGAGTAGGGATTGTGCCACCGGGTGGAGGGCACTACGGGCGCCACGCCCACCCACACCCATAGCAGATCCTCGGACTTGGCCCACCTACGCCCGGAGGTTATATGACGTCCAAGGACAGCCACCATTGCCGATCCCTCCCACACCGCGTCCTGTGATATCCACCCTCTTCACGGAAGCCATGGTACGATAGGCCATCCATAGGC
Source organism: Ceratopteris richardii (assembly GCA_020310875.1). NCBI lineage: Eukaryota > Viridiplantae > Streptophyta > Polypodiopsida > Polypodiales > Pteridaceae > Ceratopteris > Ceratopteris richardii. The sequence goes on from CM035437.1 coordinate 86,563,949, forward strand.
GACAGCATGGCCGTTCAGCAGACCACACGAGGCTACACGGTGAGCACTTTATATACGCAACAGATGTAGTTTCCCACCTGATCGCCCATCTCTTCAACCGTGCTTTGGTTGAGGGATTACTTGACTCGTGGACTATGCATACTATTACGCCTATCCATAAGTCCGGCGATATGATGGATCCAGGGAACTACAGGACTATTATGATAGGCCATATCCTGGCGAGGATCTATGGGGCAGTACTAGAGGCAGAGCTCAGTACACACGCTGAGGCAGCGGGGATCAGAGCACCCGGCCAAGCAGGCTTCCGCCGCACTTTCTCCACCATCGACCACATCTTCGTGCTTCGTTGCTTGATTGAGAGCGCGAAGGCGAGGAAGCAGAGACTATACTGTTGCTTTGTGGATTTCCGCAAAGCCTTCGACATGGTTCCTCGAGAGAGACTACTACTAAGGCTCCAGGAATTACAGCTACCATCAGACATGCTATGGGCCATCCATGCTCTGTATGCACGAGTCACAGGCAGGGTATGCTTCCCCGGCGGCCTATCAGACACCCTTGTTAGCACCATTGGTGTGAAACAAGGTTTCCCTCTCTCACCCACTCTCTTCGGTCTCTACATCGACGAGATCACGGAGTATATACAGCGAGAAGGAGGGCTAGGAGGAGACCTCCGAGGTACGCCAGTACACATCCTATTATATGCTCATGACATTGTCTTGCTTTCAAAGTCACAGGAGGGGTTGCAGTCACGTTTACAGGCACTCGATACCTTCTACATGGAGAGAGGACTCACAGTGAACCTTGGCAAGACCAAGGTCATGATCTTTCATACCTCCAGGACAGTACGCCATCGCGCCTCTTTCACTGCAGCTGGAGGACAGATAGAGGTAGTGGACTCCTACGTCTACCTAGGTGTCACCTTCTCAGGTAGCACAGGGGTATTCTCCATGGCACAGGCAGCGAGAGATAGATTGACGCGAGGCCATGCGGCACTTGCAAGATTGGAGAGACGTTGCTTCATGGGTATCCCCACATGCATACTACGGAGATCTATATCAGCTTAACCAGTTTCTTTTCAGCACTTTTATCTTTTCTGATTGACAGAAGATACACCCATGTACATCGATTTGTCTCATAGGCCGAGTTCGGCCTCCTAATAGACGTAAAAACACTTTCTTTCTCTCTCTCTCTCTCTCCCCCCCCCCTATCTAGCTTTGTGTAGCGATATACTTTTTATTTCATTTCATCTTCTACACAAGGTTACTACACTTGTATATGGTTTTTGTTTCATAGGCCAAGTTTGACTTTCTTTCTTTCTTTCTTTCTCTCTCTCTCTCTCTCTTCCATACAGTATGCCTATTACAGAGACTCCGGAGCATGGATACAGAGAGCATTGCTTATTGTGCTTTCCAAGCATCACGTGATATGGCATTAGCAAGCGAAACCTCCTCATGGTATGCACAAACACGAGACTGGCTAGCCCACCATGGCTTTGACATAGACACGCTACCACCACTACAGTACGACTCACATGCACCCACCTACTCGCTCTCTCATCAAGAGAGGAATAGGGTCATTCGTTAGGAGATATGGCATACATACATACATACAAAGGACATGGGTGCGCCCTAGGGATACATTGCCATTGAAAATGCTCTATTACCGTGAGCATTTTCTACATATATCGAACGAGGGCTTCATCGAGATTCCGAGATACATGAAGACATACCTACCCCACTACCTCCGAGTGGTCATTGGGCAGCTGAGGGTTTCATCACATTAGCTCAAGATTGAGAGGAGTCGGTCCAGGGGAGTCCCCAGTGAGGAGAGGTGGTGCCAAGTATGCGAGACAGAGGTAGAGAGTGAGGAGCATTTTCTACGAGCACAGTTCGAGATAGAGGAGTCACTCCAGTTGTGCATGACTATGGGAGACAAGCAAAGCTTGGGACGGTTCCTCACAGGAGCATACGAGAGGCGAGAGGGGCTACCCAACAGACCATTACCCAGTTCTTTCAGCGAGCTAAGCTACATAAGAGAGGTCCATCTATAGGGCTCACTCTCCACCAGGAAGCAGCACAGAGAGCACGGCGACGACCACGCATGGGCGGATATCGTCGACCACAACTATATCAAGAGGATATCTCACGCATCAGGACAGCCTACGACCACATGATGGAGCATAGACGTATCACCACCCCCTGGGTTGTCTTCGTTCATGAGGCACTCAGACCACCACCGATGTACCACATACTATCCCCACCTCCACCCATCACCAGTTGCTAGGGTGTTTTACTGACATTATGGATCCCCCATGTATTAGGTGGCCACTATCTGCAGAGTCAGAGCCACGTCTCCCAAGCCTTTTCCAGCCCTATATTGCTTTGTGTAGCGATATACTTTTTTTTTTTCATTTAATCTTCCACACAGGGTTACTACACTTGTACATGGTTTTTGTCTCATAGGCCAAGTTTGGCCTCCACTGGTGGGAGATGTTTGGGGGCCACCTAAATTGAAATCCCTTGCCATTAGAGTTTTATCTCAAGGATCATTGTGTGTCTCCATGTGAGAGGAATTGGAGTACTTATTCACTCATACACACAAAGAGGAGGAATAGATTGCTGCCATCTAATGCTAATAAACTTGTCTACATACATACTAATTTGAGGCTATTGTCAAAGGTGAAAGAAAGGGGATTTGAAAGAATCGACATTACATTGGACATGCTCAACAAGGAAAAAGATGAAGATCGTCTTCTTGCATTGCAAAATATGAGAGAAGCTGAAATTGGTCCTTTGGATGATGCATCTAATGATGCTACCAATTTTGATGCACACTCATTGATGGAAGGCACACCTAGTAGCAATATTGGGACATCATCCTCGGTTCATAATTATGATCCCTTTCTTGAGGATGATCATGTTATTGATGATGATGATGAGGAGGAGGAGGAGGAGGATAAGGAGGAAGATGAGTATTCAGATTCTGTTGAAAGCTAAAATCTGAATGTTCAGGAGCCAGCTGCATATTTATAAATCATGATTATCTAGAGACTAGAATCTGAA
>CM035437.1:86574510-86579510 GCA_020310875.1 Ceratopteris richardii
CGAGCACCCCTCTGCCCAGCAGCCTCCGTCGGTCCCTCTGCAGCGCCGAGCTCCACCTTTGCCCAGCACCCCCCTGCAGCCACGTCACCTCCCCGCCTCCAACTTCTCCGTCAGAGCCGCGTGTCACGCCTCCCAGCTTCCGCCTTTGCCGAAACCCTAACCCGCCCCATACGCTATGGAAACCTTAACCATATGTATGAACCGCTTCCATGTGCTACCCAAAACCCTAACCCCCAAACCTAACCCTCACCCTAACCCTAACCCCCAAACCTAACCCTAACCCTAACCCTAACCCTAACCCTAATCCCAAACCCTAAGCTCGCGGATTGAAAACCCGAAATTACCTAATCTACTCTCCCAACTAACCTTAACCCTAAGTCAACACCTTAAACCCCAACCATAATCTTAACCCAAGCCCAAACCCTAACACCCCCCCTCTCTCTCTCCCTCTCTCTCTCCCTCCCTCCCTCCCTCCCTCCCTCCCTCCCTCCCTACCCTAAGTCAACACCTTAAACCCCAACCATAATCTTAACCCAAGCCCAAACCCTAACACCCCCCCTCTCTCTCTCCCTCCCTCTCTCCCTCCCTCCCTCCCTCCCTCCCTCCCTCCCTCCCTCCCTCCCTCCCTCCCTCCCTCCCTCCCTCCCTCCCTCCCTCCCTCCCTCCCTCCCTCCCTCCCTCCCTCCCTCCCTCCCTCCCTCCCTCCCTCTCTCTCTCTCTCTCTCTCTCTCTCTCTCTCTCTCTCTCTCTCTCTCTCTCTCTCTCTCTCTCTCTCTCTCTCTCTCTCTCTCTCTCTCTCTCTCTCTCTCTCTCTCTCTCTCCCCCCCCGCCTCCATGGCTCCCAAGTTGGAGGAAGAGCTGGCCACCTTATAGCATATCCTTTGGGAGTTAATAGGAAAACAGAAGAAAGAAGGAGATTCTGCACTAAACGGGGTTACTTGCAAAGTTTCCGCCCTCGAAGCCAAGGTGGCAACCTTGGAGAAGGAAAATAGTCCCTTCGGAAAGAGCTTCTTGCTATCCGCAAGAAGCACTCACGGGACCAGGAGGAGTTGCACACTGAGCTTACTAAGATGAGAACGAAACTGGACAGCATACGCGAGGAGGGGGAGATCGCCCCACAGCTAGAGGACATTCGGGTGACTATCAAGAAGGAGTGCATGGAGGTGGTTCAGAGCAAGCTTGAGACTAAGAAAGATGGATGGGTCAAGGTTGTAAAATAGAACCTTCAGGAGGCAAAGAAGAACAACCACCATGAGGAGATCCACATAGTACACACCACCATTGAGGAGGAGCGGATGCGACAGGATCACAGGCTCAATGTTCGCGTCTCCGGCCTCCCAGATACAGACGGATCACCAGAGCAGGACGGGCGTCGCTTGTGCACACTACTTGGATACCGCGCGGATGAGCCTCTCCCTTTCACTAGAGCATGGAGAGAAGGACGGGACACCACACGGAGAAGACCACTTATCATTCAATTCTCAGATGACGCTGGGAGGAGAGACTTCCTCAGACGACGGGTGGTACTACGCACTACACCGGGCACCCCCATCTATTTAGATGACGATCTCAAACGGATGCAGGTAGAGCACATACGTGCATGCATGCCACGTGTCCTCCAAGCCCGACGAGAGGGGCATCGTGCCCTATACAGAGACGGTCGTGTCATCATTGATGGACGGCCCATTGATTAGGGATTCGCTGCCTATGAGAAAGCACAACAGGAGGTGCACATTGCAGTCTGGAATGGCAATGAATCTTTGTGAACACATCCAGGATGCCTTGAGGAGGTGATGGAGGACAGAGACATGATCTTCTTGACAGAGACACACGAGAGCCCGGGGAGGAGCCTGCCGAGGATTGAGGGCTATATGTGGGAGTTAGCTCACCGCCGACAGATGAGACAGCACACCACACAAGGATCAGGAGGAGTAGCCGTGCTCTACAGACAGTCGCAACAGCACAGGGTACAGGTGGTAGCCAGAGACCCAGAGGCACGTTTCATGTGGACACGCCTCCAGCTATCAGAGGAGAGAGCAGCATATTTCGCCGTATGCTATATTGCACCCACCGGCTCACGCTTCAAACATTCCCCCGAGCATCCCTTAAGGGGGGAGGGAACAGACACCACATCGCCATATGACTACCTCAGTGACACCATTATGGAGTATACGGGAATGGGCGAAGTCTTCCTTGTAGGAGACTTCAATGCCCGGACTCAGAGCCACCAGTGTGATATTTATGACTTTGATGACCATGAGATGCTTCGTACCATAGACGATATGTCTACACTCAAAGCCTCAACCGACACCGCCCCACCTCATACGGCAGATACCTACTCCAGATGGGAGCAGCACACCGTCTCATTATATATAATGGGATGGCGACCTGGCCCACCTCGGGTGGCCTCACCTGCATTCCACCCATGACACCACAGGGGGGTAGCGTGGTAGACTATGTTATCGGACCCCGGGAGGCGACGCATCTCATCACCTCATTCACTATCCCACCCATACCGATTGGAGCTGACCACGCATATCTTGCCCTATCCATACGCGGCTCACCATGCATATCACACGCCCTCACCATACAGCCACATGCCCATACCACCATTCACTTTAGACATGAGCTAGCACATATCTATAGCTCCCATGTTCGAGAGCGCATCTACTCCCTTGATCCCTCTGCCTCATTGGACACCCTCACCGTCCACTTCTCCTCCATCCTCCACACATCCGCTACTCTCAGCTTCCCATACACCACCCACAGCATCGCACATTCAACACGGCTGGGGCATACACCCCAAAATAGATGGTACAATGAGGAGTGTAGGTGACTATACTGACATCTCAGAGCACAGAGTATCTTGGGATCCATCACAGAGAGGGAGGCACGACGACAGATGCGAGCCCTCACACGCCGAAAGCGATGAGCTTTCGAGGAGAGAAAGGATGCAGAGTTGTTCGACCTTTTCATGAGTAGAGACTGTGCCACCGCGTGGAGGGCACTACGTGAGCCACGCCCACCTACACCCATAGCAGATCCTCAGACTTGGCACACCTACGCCCGGAGGTTATATGACGTCCTTGGACAGCCACCATTGCCGATCCCTCCGACACCGCGTCCTGTGATATACACCCTCTTCACGGAAGGCATGGTACGACAGGCCATCCATAGGCTACAGCATGGCCGTTCAGCAGACCACACGAGGCTACAGGGCGAGCACTTTACATACGCAGCAGATGTAGTTTCCCACCTCATCGCCCATCTCTTCAACCGTGCTTTGGTTGAGGGATTACCTGACTCGTGGACTATGCATACTATTACGCCTATCCATAAGTCCGGCGATATGATGGATCCAGGGAACTACAAAAGACTATTATGATAGGCCATATCCTATGGGGCAAGTACTAGAGGCAGACCTCACTACACACGCTGAGGCAGCTAGAATCAGAGCACCCGGCCAGGCAGGCTTCCGCCGCACTTTCTCCACCATCGACCACATCTTCGTGCTTCGTTGCTTGATTGAGAGCGCGAAGGCGAGGAAGAAGAGACTATACTGTTGCTTTGTGGATTTCCGCAAAGCCTTCGACATGGTTCCTCAAGGAGACTACTACGGAGGCTCCAGGAGTTACAGCTACCATCAGACATGCTATGGGCCATCCATGCTCTGTATGCACGAGTCACAAGCAGGGTAGGCTTCCCCGGAGGCCTATCAGACAGCCTTGTTAGCACCATTGGTGTGAAACAAGGGAGCCCTCTCTCAACCACTCTCTTCGGTCTCTACATCGACGAGATCACGGAGTATATATAGCGAGCAGGAGGGCTAGGAGGAGACCTCGGAGGTATGCCAGTACACATCCTATTATATGCTGATGACATTGTCTTGCTTTCAGAGTCACAGGAGGCGTTGCAGTCACATTTATAGGCGCTCGATACCTTCTGCATGGAGAGAGGACTCACAGTGAACCTTGGCAAGACCAAGGTCATGATCTTCCATACCTCCAGGACAGTATGCCATCGCGCCTCTTTCACTGCAGCTCGAGGACAGATAGAGGTAGTGGACTCCTACGTCTACCTAGGTGTCACCTTCTCAGGCAGCACAGGGGTATTCTCCATGGCACAGGCAGCGAGAGATAGATTGACGCGAGGCCATGCGGCACTTGCAGGATTGGAGAGACTTTGCTTTCGGACACATTTTCAGGAGCCCCGGACTAAGGGGTGGCTCTTTGACACTCTAGTGACACCCGCATTGATGTATGCAGGAGCAACTTGGGCACCTGGGATCACAGAGGCGATGTGGACGCAGATTGAGAGGCCCCAGGTCATCATGATCTCACGCTTGCTGCGCAGCAAGCCCTCCTTTCCACATGACATTATACGAGCTGAGCTTGGCACACCACCGATGCTAGTGGAGGCCCTCTTCTAGTTAATGACCTTTATTCTGAGGGTCAGAGAGCTCCCCACCTGCCGACTCACCAGGCTTGCATTTGAGAGCTCCTGACATTTAGCAGAGACAGGGCATGAGAGAGTATGGTATAGACAGACTTACCGATGGTTAGCAGACCATGGCATGAGCATTACTGATCTTCCCCCTTTCGAGTATGACCTCCCTTCCTCCCACATTACCCTCTCTCGATCGGAGAGGAATAGGATCATCCGTCAGGACCTACTACAAATACACGTCACGGAGACATGGATAGCACCACGGGAGCCTCTTCCCACAAAGAGGCAACACTACAGAGAGCACTTCCTGAATGTGACAGCGGATGGTTTCATTCAGAGACCACGATACATGGATACATACATGGCACCAGCTGAGAGAGTGGCCATTGGGAAGTTCAGAGTATCATCATACCGGCTCGAAATTGAGGTTGGGCGAGCGACACATACCTCGAGGGTCGAGAGATTATGCAGGATATGTAGAGAGGAGGTGGAGGACGAGGAGCACTACACATGTAGATGCCACGCATATGAGGACATCAGAGACCGCTACCCAC
>CM035437.1:86584510-86587010 GCA_020310875.1 Ceratopteris richardii
CCACATTATACAAGGCTAGGAATGACGCTCATCTTGCTTACCTCCAAAAACGGTTGGAGAGTGAGCACATGAATGAAGGTGATTCTATGGACAGTTTTCTGACAAAGATCAAGGATTTTAAGGAACAGTTGATTTCTGTTGATGAAGTCCTTTCTGACAATTTACTTCTGCAAGAAAACAGAAAAGCAAAAATTGTTTTGCAAATACTGTAAAGCAAATGATCATGTCATAAAGAGTTGTCCAAAACTACCTGCAAAAAAGGCAAAGAAGAAAGAGGCTTAAATGGTTGTTGCAGAGGCCTCTACACTGAAAAACGAGTATGCTAATCTAGTGCAGAATGAAGAATGGGTGTTTACTACTGTTTGCAGTTTTGACCCATCTTCTCTCGAAGAGTGTATGTCTACAGTCGACTCAAATGTTTGGTACTTTGATAGTGGGGAAACCAAACATATTACCTCGGAGCGCAGTTTCTTCACTTCACTCGAGCCTGCCCCTACAAAGAATACTGCCACATGCACCAAAAACCCCTCTTATCCTATCATGGGAATTGGTAAGATCATTGTGACTACTGCTCATGGTAGTTCTTTTACATTCTCAAATGCTTTATTTATGCCAGGGATCAAGAAAAATCCGTTATCATTTTTTGCATTAGCCAAGATTGGCTTGGTTATGAAATTTGTTGGTGGCAGATGTACAATTCATGATGTGTCAAATGGAGACATGATTATTGCTTCTAGCATTTTATGTCGTGGGCTGTATAAGGTCATAGATTATGAAAAATCTTTGAATGATTCACCATGTGGAGTACAGGATTCTTAGGCTATGTCAGATGCAAAGCTTTGGCATGCACGCTTTGGTCATCTGAATTTTGCTAGTTTTCTATGCATGCAGAAATTTGAAATGCTGTCCTCTTTGCCCAAACTTGAGGCACTTGGTAAACATCATAGTACAAAGAGAGTTTTAAGAACGAGTATTAAAAATGGGTTTGAAAACGTTTCGTACGTACTAAAAAAATAGAAATAAAAAACGAGTATTATATTTCTTTGCAACATTTATACATATTATTTTTTAGATAATCCATGAATAATGCATATTTAGCATTCCTTTACATAACTAGTGCTAAAAACACATTTAAACCTTGATATCCATACTACTATCTTATAAGAGCCATTAGGTGCCAAGATCTATGGGCGACGGCATGCAAGCTTGGAAGTTTGCAAGCATGGATCATGATTGGAGTGCTCTTTGGCAATGGAGACATATCCATACTACCTACCCCTAACTCCATTGGAGTTAAGCAATCAACCCTTTCATGGTTTTTTGAGGTATACAAGGGCATTTCTCAATGCCTCTATCTCTCCACCCAAGGAGATGAGCTTTCATTCAAGATGATTAACCACCAAACACTCATGCAATAACTGCATTGCCAAAAGGTGGAGCTATTTTCACATGGTTATAAATGACATCAAGAGCTCAACCCAAAAAGCTAATGGAAGATTAAAGCTAATGGATGGTGAAAAGAACCATATGGCTTTCTATTTAGTATCTCTCTCTATGTGTGTGAAGAAAATCTTAACTTCACAAAGGGATGAAGTTTGAAGGCTTAAAAGAGAATACTTAAGGGCAAAGGCTGAACCAAAAATGCTCAAAGGAATGCTTAAGGGAAGCAAGCAAGAGTGCTTAAGGGGTGCAAACACTAAAACATTGCTCATATGTTGAAAATTGGAAAAAAAACCATCCATAAAAACCCCTAACATGATAAAAAACGTGCACAACCCTCAAAAAAACGTATTAGTACGTTTAGGACGTTCTAGAGTACTAAACATTTTTTATTTTCATAAAAAGCACGTTTTTTTGTACTATGGTAAACATGTATGTGAAGGTTGTATTTTGGGCAAAATGCAACGTTCCTCGTTCCCAAAGATAGTTCAATTCGAGCTACTCAAAAATTGCAGCTTGTTCACAGTGATGTATGTGGTCCTATGCAGACACCCTCTTTTGGAAACTATCTTTACTTCGTGACTTTCATTGATGATTTTTCCAGGCACGCATGGGTACATCCATTGAAAGCTAAGTCCGAAGTGTTTATGTGCTTCAAACCATTTCTGGTTTTGGCTGAAAATTTATCAGCATGTAAAATGGGCACCCTCCATTCTAATCGAGGGGGGGAATATATGTCTTCTGACTTTAATGCATTTCTGGCTAAATATGGGTATAAACCTCAACAGAATGGAGTTGCTGAACGAAAGAACAGGTCACTCATGGAAATGGCGAGGTGTATGGTCAAGAGTCAGGCTTTACCACATATTTTTGGCTTGAGGCTATTATGTGTGCAACATATGTACTTAACTGGTGTCCCACTAAAGCACTGCAATCTATCACTCCATATGAGGTTTGGCATGGTCGCAAGCCATCAAACGCTCATCTTCATGTTTTTGGTTGTTTGGCATATGCATTAGTGCTTGAACAACAACGCAGAAAATTGGATGATAAAGCAGTG
>CM035437.1:86594510-86599510 GCA_020310875.1 Ceratopteris richardii
TGTTCACTAAGCCAAGCAGCCTTGTACACAGATCTCCATATCTCTATTATACATAAGTGTTATAGGAAAAATAATCGATCATAGATCCGAGGGGAAATGAAGACCCAAACTACAGTGAAGCAACAGGTATGTGAGGCTTGAAGCATGGAAGAGAGGCCAAGAAGATTTGGACCATGATACACAACTAGGGACCATCAAGATGTGTGAAGCCACCAAGATGAAGAAGGGATTCCATTCAAACTTCTACCAATGGAAGCTTTAAACCACCAATATGAAGATCTACGCCACCAAGTGGAGGATGAAATTTGCCATTAGTGTTTATGAAAACATCAAAATGTGAGATTTTGTAACCAAGAAGAGGAGAAGCCACCAAGGACCACCAAGCACCATCAAGGGGAAAAGGTTGGAGGGTGCGAAAAAAAAAAAAAGAGTGAGATGGTGGAAAAAATGGGCAAATAGCATTCAAAAGCGTTGGGAAAATAGCATTCAAAAGTGTTCAAAAGCACCAGAATGATGACAAAATCTCCTCCTTGATGACAAAGTACCACCACTAAAAGATTGCCACCACAAACGCCACCACCTCCTCCAAGAGCACCAACACGTCCAAAATGGACCACCAAGACCAAGCGCTTTGATACCATATAGAGAGTAAACATGAAAAAGCAAAAATTAAACATGTATTCACAATGAAAAGAGTGAGTAGATCAAGAAATGGAAAACTCACATATGGATTAGAGTGAGCTTGCCAAGAGAATAGAGTGAGCTCTCAAGCTTGTAACCATGTATGAAGCGAAGAGAGGACCTCCTTATATAGATTGGAGAGAGGGTCACCAAAATACATCAACCGTTCATAAGGGAACTTAAAGTCTCCTTATATAAGCTCGAGATATGAAAAGGAAAGGCCTCCACATATTTGAGATCCGATTTGTAAAGAGTCCTAGATACGTAGATGTATACTTACTAAATGCACTTAAGAGTGGCCATCAAATAACTCAAAGTCTCCTTACACTAGCTCAAGATAGAGAGAAGCATGGCAACAAGGATCCCTGAAGTGCAAGATTTACAGATTCTGCTCATCGAATATAAATTATGAAGATTACTCTATTTGCAAATGTCTTGCATACATACAAATCAAAAACAGAAATAGAGGTATCCTCAATATAACCCCTTCCTTGTCAAAGGTACTCAAAACATCCGATTACAAGAACCTTGGCTAAGACTTAATTAAGCTTCAAGGACACAAAGACAAGATACTTCATAGAGCTCACTCAAAGGAAATCAAAGTGAGACAAGTAAACACTTCTTCCAAAGTCATTTGAAGATATTACTAGATCTCTCTACATAACCTAAACTCAAAGGTCATTAAGCACAATGTATGACTTTGTTTGAATACAATGGATATAAGCCTTTCGCATTTTACCCAAATGTGCATCCAAGACGGAAATAATCCTCTCTGCATTATCATGATTTATTATATTCATATGGCAGAAACTTTGCCATGCTCTATCCATCACTATCACATCCTCTATTGTATCATGGATCTGATGACACTATCCATATGTACTTTTTCTGTATAGAGTTGTCTTTCTTCCATGGTGATAAGATACATACCTATACAATTGAATGATTTCTCTATGGGCCAATTCAGCTCTTCATACATATCGATTGAACTTTCTTTTATACATGGGAGAATATTAACCAAAAGACCGTAATACATACATCAAACATGTATATAGATGGCATGTCAGTTGAAATCTAAGTGAATATCAAGGTGAATATCAGATACAACCTCCAGTGATTATACCTTCTTCAAAGTTTGATACGAGAAAGACTGTATAGTAAGATTCAACACTTGACAATGTGAGTAATTCTGCTGGTTATTTATTTATCTTCATATTTACTTGCATTACCATACACTAGCTTTCTGGAGAGTGTAATTAAAAACACCGATGCAGCAATGCATCTTCAGGTTCAATGCAATCTTTCTCGTTTCAGAATGCTTGATTAAATAAACATCTCAAATGAATATGATGTTTATCCGTTCCCAGTACCATGTAGTGCTTGCCACAGGTAAATCCTTATACTGACTTATATTGTCAATTCAAGGGTGCTTGCAATGTCAATGTCTAGGACCTCTACAGAACCAAGTACACTATTTACAAGGGACCAAAAACTTGAAACTGTCCTTCCATTTCATGTGATTTAAGGTGTATTTTCCAAGCATTATAACGTTGCTGATATTTCCATCAAATCATTTTCAAGGCAGAGATTTGTTTTTCCAAAATTATTTCACGATCTTCTGTTCAACTAGAAATAGGATAACATGTCGTTTATTAAATGTATCATGATCTAAACAGAGCAACCTCGATGCACCCATATCTGCATGTATACTCCAGACTCTTCTAAAGTAATGAGAAAAGTAAATGTGCAAATCTAAAGCTCAAGAACTGAGAATTGTTCTGAGGCTTTGCCATGGAAACCTTAAAGAGAATCTCTGTCTGTAATCGTTGTAGCTCCTGCACCCAGTACTATTTAAGTGTGAGTAAACTGGATTCATTATGGAGTAAAAATTCATCAAGGTCATGATAAACTGAATAAATAAAATTGCAACAGACCTCAACAGTGGCCGACGATGCAGCTGCTGTATTCTGCTGTGCCTTCCGCTGTAGCTCACTTAGCTCTAATTCTGCCTGGACACCATAAGTAAATAATCAAAACATATTTTATCTACCTAGTTATTGCATCATATCAAAACACACTAGCTATGCCAGTAAAAACCCAAGCATGCAAACCTTTGAAGGACATAACTTCCACAATGAAAAAAATGTTCCAGAAAAGGCTAGCCAAGTTGATTTTACTCAATCACAACCAAGTCTTAAAATTCTCAAATCAAAATACAGGGATTATGTGAATAAAAAGACATTTGCTATGCCCATACAAACATATACAGTTGACCTTTAAGTAAGAAAAACCAAGAATCTCACAAAATAATTATCTCAATCACAAGCGTGCTGAATCGTAATCAGCAACAGACCTCAGTGCACCTGGTCCTAATAAGTGTGGCCAAGCAGCCATGTTCCTTAGTTATATTATGCTTTCCCACATCACTATGACATACCACATTTTTTAATTTCTTGCTTTCTTGAAAATGAACAGAAAATCACTCACATGCTCATCTAGATATACATCATTCCAATATCACCTCCAAAAGGATGATATAATATATTTTTCAGTTCAGAGCCAAATCCAACTTGTCACAGACAGCATTCTTGTATCACCTACCCAACGTGCTAAGGTTCATAAGGTTAAATTCGAACCAAGTTCAAGCGAAGAACCTTAACCCAGTTCAAATAAAATCACCACTGCCATAATGAAGCTTAGCACAAAATTCAAATAAAAGAGAGGAAAAATTACAGAAAATGCATAGTTGATAGGGTATACACACCTTTCAATTGGTCACGACTCGGACAAAGAATCCACGTGTGGAAACTGCATGTCCGCTAATACGACAATCATATATACCAGAATGAATCCGGACAAACCCCAAATTCACCATTAAATGAAAGTGCAACTATAAACTCATGGTGGTCAACCACAAGACTATATAGCTTATCAGCTCCATTATGCATAGTATCAACTCAATGCTATGACACACACACCACGAGCATGAACTCACAAGAAGCTCTGCGAACCAAGTTTCTATCACTTCCAAGTTCTGGAAGTAATGGGAAAACTCAGCCATACTGAAGCCAAGCACAAAATGCAAATAAAAGATAGTAAAAATTACAGAAAAATGCATAGTTGATAGGGTATACACACTTATCAATTGGTCGCAACCCGGATGAAGAATCCACAAGTGGAAACTGCATGTCCATCAGGACAAACCGCAAATTCACCCTCAAATGAAAGTGCAACTATAAGCTCATGGTAGCCAGCCACAAGACTATATAGCATATCAGCTCCATTATGCATAGTATCGACTCAATACTATGACATCCCCACTAATGAACCATGTAGTGATGAGGCATAACTGCCGACATATCCCCATGGAAGTTCATGCCTACCTTCCCCTATGAGAAAGCAATCAAGCAATACTGGAATATATTCCTTCCATCTTTCTCTCACTGTGCAGCGTCATAAAGATACCCAAGACCCATGACTATCCAGCCACATAACTGTCCTGCACTAATTGCCAAAACCCAAAGATGGAAGTCATATACAAGTCCGCTCTGAGAAAAAATGCACATAGTCGATATCTCTATGGAACCAAAGAGAGCACGCCTCATAAATCCAAGGGTAACGGTCACCCTCACACCTTTTGTAAGGTATCTCATAAGTTCATCTAAGCATACCTACGAACATAGTTGTTTCTGACGGGTTTCTGACTTCTGGCGTTTACCCGACGTCTAACGGGTAAGGTAAAACGTTTTTTACGTTATCTGACGCCGCCTAAAAATTTAACAAAAAATGTTTGAAAAACGAAGTAGAGACACCAAGATAACAATGGTAGGCTGTAGCAATAGGATTAGATTAAGGATGAAAAAACACTATATTAATCATTATTCACGAATCACAATCATATATTGATGGCGTTCCGTATAACGATAGTAAAGTGGTCCATACACATTAGCCCTTGCTCCTCATTCCCAAGGAATCTACACAAGTCATAAGATTCATAAATTTAAGGAAAATGGATTCAATTGGAATCATGATATGATATTGCATTGTTGCGATTTGTGGCTAGATAGTTTATAGGATATAAGCTATAGCATATAGGCTATAGCCTGTAACCTTTCAAAGGAGAGTGCACGTACACAAACACTACATCATACATGTTGGCAACACTGAGCACACTCAAGACAAACAATTTTCAGTCAACAGAGCTCATGAGCAGAGCTTATGAACAGTCATAGTCTACAGATGCAAAGGCAGAGCTTATGAACAGTCATAGTCTACAGATGCAAAGGCAGCAACATACTATCAGTATGTGCACATGTATA
>CM035437.1:86609510-86642010 GCA_020310875.1 Ceratopteris richardii
CCTTCATGTCCCACCGAAGCCGCGTCCATGACAGGCACCACTTCTTGTTGAGGTTAACCTGATAGTCAATCGTTTCTTTGATGTTCGAGATTTTTGATAGGCTATTCCCATTGTGCCATTTGAGACCAAGCGAGCTCGATGTGTCATGTCCCATGAGAAGGCGAGTTTTGTGTCGATCCCAGGCGATACATCTGCTTTGCAAAGTGTTCCATTCTTCGTACGAAATGTTGACGCAAGGGTCAATATCCTCGAAGTTAATCTAGCAGTTGGTGTCTTATTTCCAGAGATGTTTCCATTTTTTGAAGCCTTTGTTTCATAACTTCTTGGCATTTTGAATTTTCCAAGATTCCACACTCCAGATGCCATGGATCGGAAACCAGATAGAGTCGTTTTGTCTGATACCGGCAGCCCACTTCCAATCTTCACTAATTCTTGTGTAGCTTTTGACTTTATTCCAACTCTTCCATAGGGAGCACACGAGATTAGAGCCTTTTGGGAAGACGGGGATCGAGGAAAACAGCAAGGTCAAGATGTCAAGATTCTTCCAATTAGGGAAACCCATGAGCGCCAACTCGTTCTTGTTTCTGAAGATCAACTTGGCCCACGAGGCCTCCCCATTGCACCAAGCCTTAATCATCCATTTGGCTGTCAGTTTGTTAGCCATGCACCCAATGTCCAGGATACCAAGTCCCCCACTATCTCTATGGCTGGTGTAGATGGACCATTTGATTTTAGGCAACCCCCTTCTATTGTGATCGCCCGTCCAAAGGAAGTTTCTACAAATACTATCCAGTTTGGACAGATCTTGCTCTTTCGATCTCCAGCAAGAAAGGAAATAAATGGTAGAAGAAAGGAGGAATGTGTTGATAACCATAGCACGACCAGCAAGATTGATTTGCATACCTCTCCAATAGTTAAGCTTGTTTTCGAGTTTGGCCAGCACCCAGTTCCACCCAGTTTTGGTTGGTATGTTAACAGTTCTATCATGTTTTCTCTTAATATGCAGTTTTTTTTTTTTTCGGTTCAATATTCGATCTACTTTTTCATTGGGTTTGAAATTTGAACGAATCACTCAAATATTCGGGGTTTTTTTTTCCGAGAGTACAGGAAAATTGAAATGTTCAGTGAGTGGGACTTGAACCCAAATATTTTGCCCCAATGCATTCAAGGCATACCGCTACACCACACATGTTTGGACGAAACGCTTGGGGATGTTGTTTGTCCTCCATTTTGAGAAAGTAGCGTCACTCAAATCTACAAATATTGAACATTGGAATGGAGATGGAACCTTCATTCTAGAGTCCACTGTAAAATGTAGGAATAACGAACATATCATAAAGATTTGTTTTCGATGACACCCTCTATGAAAGGCCCTCCCTCTCGCTTTAAGAAAAAACATGAGGGAAATAGATATCGTAGTTTAATATCTAATGAATCCCTTATACAATCCTCAAAGAAACCAACAAAAATATATAATTCTTATAAGCTTTTGGAATGTGGTTATTCCATGTGAATACATACTTTTTAAAGATTTGTATGCACTTCGTTCGTATTGGCCATCAAACAAATCTAAAGTCCATAGATTTTTAATTGGAATGTCCAATTAGAGCTACCCCACAATTTATGTAAAAATGATCGGTTGATTAGTGCACCTAATGGGCATTGAAACATATCATTTTCTTCATTCAATACCATGATTGTATTATAGAATTGTCAATTTATTGAGTGGCCACTTGCTTAGGTACATCATTTCATTCTAGAGTCAGTTACGTTATCGACGGATTGGACTCTTGGTTTTAACCAAGAAGTTGATGAGGACAACAATTAGAGTATGTGTATATGTGCCTTGCTTAGGGCATCCTCATTGAGTCACCAGCACTCAATTACAAGAATAGAAGAGATCCCATTCAACAACCTCGCATTCTAACAAGCGCATGAGGGCATCCATCCCATGCCTACAAGTAGAAACATCATCATCACATTTACCTTCTCCTCATCCATCACCTCCATGACCACACCCAATGATACCTCCTATCTTCATTCATCTCTCACGCACACCCATGCCTTACATCGCAAAAATTAAAGGACATCTGGATGGACACCCGTAGTTAAAAGTGTCTGACCAAATATGAATTGGCCACCTAGTGTGAACTTGGCAACCTCCTGATTTGAGCCTATGAATAGGACCAAGGGACTCATTTGTGAGTCATTCCTCGCGTGAGGCACATGGACTCTTGGCCCTTTGGCAGAGCCTTGTCACCCATACTGCTGGGAGCTGCACAGTATGGGACACTGGTCCATTGGAGGTGGCTACAGGCTCCTAGGATCGGGGTGAGCATGTATTGGCTCGACGACTGGTAGGTAAATCTGATATCCTCCCTTATTTTGTTCATGAATATGGCTTGTGCCTTGTCTTGTCTTGTCCAGCACGGAGGATCCCAGAAGATCTAACAAGGTGGCTACAAGCTTGTCTGTGGGCTCCTAAGCTTAGGGGTGAGCCTACATTGGCTCTATGACTTGGAGGTGATTCTAATGTCTTCCCTTCTATTGTTCTTGAATATGGCTTGTATCTTCTCTTGTCTTGCCTTGTTTTATTTGAAAATTTCAATCCTCCTACTAGTATGCAAAAGAACATGACAAACTAGATTGCTCATGAAAATGTACAACATGAGCTTGTTAGTGCTCTTGATCAAGAGCGATTGAGATGATCTTCAGATATCTCACATTCACATGATAAATTTCATCCAACCTTGGATTTTTTTTATGCTAATATATGCATATGAACCTTCTTGTTACAAAGAAGTTATGGGGGTTGACAACCATGTCAAGTGGGAGCATGCCATGAAGAGTGAACTCGAATCTATCCATAAGACTAGTACTTGGGAATTGGTATCTTTGCCAAAGGCCAAGGAAACTTTACCATGCAAATGGTTTTATAAGTTGAATTTCACATCCAATAGTGCTTCTCCAAAGTTAAAAGCATGGGAAGTTGCAATGAGATTCAAACATTTGGAATCGTTGCCAAGAAAGCTTTATCATGCAAATGGTTCTATAAGGTGAAATTCACATCAAATAATGCTTCTCCAAAGCACAAAGCATGGGTAGACGCAAAGGGATTCAAACAATAACAAAGAGTTGATTAAACAATAACAAAGAGTTGATTTTGAGGAAATCTTCCATGCAAATGGTTCTATAAGCTGAAATTAACATCAAATAGTATAAACCTTCAAAGTACAAAGTATAAAGCACAAGTCGTTCCAAAGGGATTCAAGTCGTTCCAAATTGACATGAGATGTGTTTAATACTTCTTCAAAGTATAAAGCACAAGTCGTTCCAAAGGGATACAAGCAACAACAAGGAGTAGATTTTGAACAAATCTTCAAGATGACTACTTCACGAATGTTGTTTGGTTCAGCGCAGAAGACTTACTATACTAGCAATTGTTGGAGATTGAAAGGGAAAGATGGAAAATTAACGGGGAGCCTACACAGCTACAGTGACATCATAAATATGAACTTGAACAAAGGACAACAAATTTTAGAGTTCAACAAAGAATTGTTTATTATCCAGAGAATTCTCACGCATTAAACACACTGATTAACATCACTGTCACCTCGACCATCTCCCCATCCATCACCTCTAGGACCACACCCAGTGATACCTCCTATTTTCATTCGTCTCTCACGCATGCCTATGCCTTACGTCGCAAAAATTAAAGGACATTTGGATTTGCGCTCGTAGTTAAAAGTGTCCAACCAAATATAAACTGGCCACCCAGTGTAAACTTGGCAACCTCCTCATTTGAGCCTATGAATGGGACCCATGGACTCATTTGTGAGTCATTCCTCGAGGCACATGGACTCTTGGTCCTTTGTAGAGCCTTGTCACCCGTACTAGTGGGAGCCACATGGCATGGGACACAGATCCCTTGGAGGTGGCTACATGCTCCCAGGCTCAGGGGTGAGCCCGTATTGGCTCAATGACCCATAGGTAAGTCTGATGTATTCCCTTCATTTGTTCATGAATATGGCTTGCACACGGAGGATCCTGGAAGATCTAACAAGGTGGCTACCTACTTGGCTATAGGCTCCCAAGCTCGGGGGTGAGCCCGCCTTGGCTCTATGACTTAGAGGTGAGTCTAATGTCTTCCCTTCTATTTTTCTTGAATATTGCTTGTGTATTGTCTTGTCTTGTCTTGTTTTATTTGAAATTTTCAATTCTCCTACTATTATGCAAAAGAACATGACAAACTAGATTGTTCATGAAAATGTACAACAACAGCTTGTTAGTGCTCTTGATCAAGAGCCATTGATATGATCTTCATATATCTCACATCCACATGATAAATTTCATCCAAGTTTGGATTCTTTTTTATGTTAATATATGCATATGAACCTTCTTGTTACAAAGAAGTTATGCGGGTTGACGATCATGTCAAGTGGGCCATGAATAGTGAACTCGAATCTATCCATAACACTAGTACTTGGGAATTGGCATCTTTGCCAAAGGCCAAGGAAGTTTTACCATGCAAATGGTTTCATAAGCTGAATCTCATATCAGATAGTGCTTCTCCAAAGCAAAAGGTATGGGCTGCCCAATATGAATTGGGACACCTCTTCATTTGAGCCTATCAATAGGACCCATGGTGCCATTTGTGAGGGATTCCTCACATCAGGCACTTGGACTCTTCGCCCTTTGGCAGAGCCTTGTCACGCGTACTTGTGGGGGGGTTAGTGGTATGGGACATAAGTCCCTTCAAGGTGGTTGCAGGCTCCCAGGCTTAGGGTTGAGCCCGTATTGGCGCTATGACTGGGAGGTGTCTGATGTCCTCCCTTCTATTGTTTGTGAATACGGCGCTATGGCTTGGAGGTGATCTGATGTCTTCCCTTCTATTGTTTGTGAATATGACTTGTGTCTTGACTTGTGTAGCAAGGAGGATCCTAGAGGTTCTAACACTAAAACTACTCAAATGGAGTGGGGATGCCGGAAGGAGCACTTATTTGAAGTGCTCTACAGACCGACTGGGTGTGACTATACACATGAGAGGGATTGATCAAGGCATGGACCTGGAAATCCGAGGAAATGCTCGGAGAGATTTTTTGTCCCAAGTTTGAACTGAAGCTAGATAGTAAAGGAGACATACTTAAGCGGGGATTGTATCCGAGAGAGACATGTATGTCTGGTGAGAAGAAGAACGATAGAGAATCATAAATTGTATTGCGCAGATTGAATCCATTAATTTTAGTGCTATTCCAATATTGCCATTTTGGAGAACATGATCTCTTCTATCTTGTCATATCTGGTATTCAAAGTGTTGGAGCAAGTCTATGATAAGACTAAGTATTGTCTTGAGTCCCACAAAGTCATAGAAGAAGCCTTAAAATGAAGACAATGTAAAGTTCACTTGTGAACTACCTCTTGTAACTTTTGAAGAGTCTACTTAATGTAAAAGTGAAAGAATCTTAAGTGGTTGAGTCCACTTGATCAAAAAGGAAAAGAGGAGCCACGAATTCGTGATTTGTGGTAGGTAGAGAATCAAATCAATCACTAATTGATTGGAGAGTGATTGAGGGAAGTTAGCCTCCCAAACTCAACTATAAATAGATGGCAACTTTAGTTGTGGTTAGAGAGACTTATGTGAAGCCCTCCAAGAGCTGAGCTTTATGCCATATCAAGCTGGGATTCCAAGGCACACATATGTATCATTAAGTCCATTGTATTGTACAAGCAATATACTTTCATTTTCATGATCATTTGAGTTCATATTTCCATGTTCTTGTGAAGTGTACTATTCACTGCCATATCTCTTAGTTTTCTGAGTCAGATTGTAGAGATGGTTTCTCTGAGCTTGGTGCATCATTTTCAGTGATTTAACTTGGTAAAGTTAGCTCTATAAGTCTAATATATGCTCATCAATGTTAATTTCATTTGCGTGTTTCAATCTTCAGTTATGTTCAGTTGAAGTCAACACTGTCTGTTCATTTTCACTTCTCTGTCAGGTACCCGACTTTTTTACTCATCTTGTCAGAGTTGTTTCTCAGTGTGTACTTATCTAAATTCAATTATTTAAAGCTTGTTGGATTCAGCTTACTGTCTAGTATAAGCATACAAATTTGCATAATCATTGGATTCTTAAATCTGGATTTATGTGCATTTTGCTACTCATTGGTCTCAAACTATAGCAGCCCGTGAAAATCGGGATGATGTCATCAGTTGCTAAACATCATTCTCAATATGTGGTTCATTATTTTTTATGAGATTACTCTTGAAAGTTAGCTCTTTAAGTTAAATAGTCTTCCCCAAGAGGAATTGAGCTAATTGCTAGTGTGCTCAGAGAATTATGCAAAACACTGGACAGGTGTATGAACCAAAATAGCAAGTTCTTCACCTTTGAGCTAGCTCCAACTTATTTGTTTTGATCTATCTTTTTGAGAGTGATCTTCCAAGGTACATAGGGTGTCTAATACATCCGTTGGCAAGCTAAAAGGGCCCACCACATACTCCTGGAGTTCATTTGGCTGGTGTAGATCAAGGATTTTGCAACACCTCTTCATCTTCAAGCACATACCTATCCATCTCTTCACACAAAGAACATTAATGAAATATTTTTGCCTAACTTGTTCTGCGCATATTGAATTTATGTCTGTCTGAGCAAATTTAGTTTGACATTGTGTTGATGCAACAAGAAAATGGTGAATCTAAAGTACTATTTGTGAGTATTCTCTTTTGTGTGAGTAAGGATTAATGTTGAGATTAATTTCCTAAGAGTTTGTGATGAAGTCAGTAGTTATGTGTTTTTGAAACCCAACATTCATCTCATTATTTGCAAGAATTCATATTGCATAACGGGAGCACACGAATGACGCACGAAGGGCAAGACCCTCCAGGGAGGAGTGGATGGTCATGAAGAGCGGGAAGCGCACCTGAAAGCTCGCTAATGACTCAATGAACTTCTAAGGGTGGTTTCAGAATGGGGCTCCGGAACAAGGAATGAGAAATGAACATTTCCACTTGGAACATAAATACCTGTAGAATTCTTCCACCCCTATATTCACACTGCAAGTGGAACACAAAAAAAAACTTGTCGCCAAAATCTGAGTTGGCATTAGAAAAAGCTTTTGGAGCAGATGAGCAAAGGTTTATTATGATTGAAAACTTTAATTTTTTACTATAAAATATGCCACACAAGTGCAATATGCGACTTGGGGCAGAGGGGGAGGATTGGAACTCTATGCAGCAGTGTTCCACTTAGTCAGCACTACAAAACTGTGTTTCGCCATGCAATGTGAATAACACTCTAACGATTAATATCGCATGGCTTTTAACCATTTAACAGTCCCCGCAGTAGTCCGATGATAACTCTTTTGGTTTGTTTGTTACTGGTCCTATCATGTTTTCTCTTAATATGCAGGTTTTTTTTTGTTCAATATTGGATCTACTTTTTCATTGTGTTTGAAATTTGAACGAACCACTCAAACATTGGAGGATTTTTTTTTTGGGAGTACAATGTTCAGTGAGTGGGACTTAAAACCAAGTATTTTACCCCATGGCATTCAAGGCATATCGCTACACCACACATGTTTGGACGAAACATCGAACCTTGGAATTGAATCCTTCATTCTAAATTCCAATGTAGAATGTAGGAATAAAGAGCATATCACCGTGATTTGTTTTTGCTCACGCCCTCCCTCTCGCTTTAAGAGAAATCATGAGGGATATGTATATTAGTTTAATATCTAATGAATCTCTTATAAAATCCTCAAAGAAACCAGCAAAAAATATAGTTATTCCATGATAATACATACTTTTTGAAGATCCAAATGCACTTCGGATTGGCCATCAAACAAATCTAAAGTCCATAGATTTTTAATTGGAATATCCAATTAGAGCTACCCCATAATTTATGTAAAAATGATTGTTGATTGGTGCAACGAATGGGCATTATGTTCTTCATTCAATACCATGCTTCTATTATAGAATTGTCAAATTATTGAGCGGCCACTTGCTTAGATACATCATTTCATTTCGAGTACTCTAAAATCATTCCCTCTTATTAATGCCAAGGAACATCATTATGTATATTGCCTTAGCATTGTTGTTGATTCTGATAATCATATTCTGGTGTGAGTTGCATACTCATTCAACAGTGATTTCCTACTCCATGTTTGGTCATGTAAAGCAATATATTGAGTATATGTTCAAAGTAAAGTCATATTACAATATTTTATATTCTTTAGAGGAGTATATTGTTGACTGTTTAAGGTTTAGAGTACTAACTAATATGGTACATAAAGGTTAAGAGTACTAACTGACATGGTAGATCTAATTTATTTAGAAGAGAATTTTGAGTGTAGTAAATCTAATTCATTGGAATATTTTCAGTGTAGTAGATCTAATTCATTTACAAGGAGAAAAAACAACAGTTTTTATTAGCTTTCCTACTCTGAGACTCACTGCCTATAAAGATTCCAATAGTGACAATCTTGATGGGATATTGAGGATTGATGTGTGAAATTTGTTTTTGACTATTTTCATCTTTTCCTTTTTCTAATTTTCAAAATTTATAATATTCCAAAATTTTACATGAAATTTTGATATTTCATGGTAAAAAGTTGATGTATCATGGTGCGTTATCGTATCAAGACAATGGCTTTTTTATGTCGTTGAGAAGTTTTCTTAAGTAATTTTTTGATCCTATAAAAATATCCAATAGTGTATTAATCTTACAAAAAGCAACATTTGGGTACTACAAGTACTATGAAGGCCTCATGCCATTTTCACATGCCATGCACACGGATTGAAAACAAGTACTCCATTGCTTTTGAAGAATTTGTCTTGAATTCAGTTAATAGAAAAGACTCAAGAACCATCTTAAAGAAGAACTATTGAATGCCCATAGCACTAAGAAGAGGTTGAGAAGAAATTCTTTTGGAGCACTTGATGATGTTCAAGATCATTATTTGGGGATTAGTGATTTGTTGAACCATAGGGAAGGCAAAGTATCATAAGTTGTTCAATAACAAATGGAGATTGTAAGCAACATCAATATGGTAAATGAGAGATACACAATGGCCCAAAAATTAATAATTTTGGTAGGTATTCTCTATATCAATTTTCATTGTGTCATAGATGAAGATCTTCATGTGCATGTTTGTACCCTTTTTGAATAAGTATGAGATCCTACATAACACTCAATATGATACATAGAGTCAGAATGTTATTGGCAATCTTAGAAAAACAATCTATTAAGTGATTGATTGAGTATGTTGTTGATGTTTTCAAACATTCAAAAATATTAGGGAAGCATTTCTCCACAAATTTTATCAAGCAAAGGATATTGCACAGTGATGCGATTTCTTGGAGCACGGTAAACAATAGATGGGGGAGACTCTCCAACAATATGCAATGATGTTATGAAGCGTACTCAAATAGATGGTTCATGCCAAACATTCCCCTAATTTGGCTATTATTAGATGGTTTGTAGGTGGATGAGCAATGAATCTAAAACCATTGGTTCTCCCTAAGATGGGAGAGAAGCCACCCTTAAATGAGTTAATTTCATACTTTGATCACATATAATTGAACTAAAAATATTTTCCTACTCAATATTCATTTTATGGTAGTTTTGATATAAAAATACACAAGATCTTTTAGAATTTCTAGATGTAGGGAACGGATCCCATGCAATACTTGTTTTATATTAAATATAGAAATATGGAAGATATTACTCCTATTTGTGCATTAAGTCAATTATATTGTACTATATGTGACGTTTATGATCATAGTGCTACTAATTGTCACTACAATATATGCCAGCCTCCTCCTCAAGTGTAGATATTGGCACTTAGTATTACGAATTGTTATTTTTAGTATCTCTATAGAAAAGCCAAATATTCGTCCAACATTCTTGTATATGTATGTTCCAATAAAACATATAATAGTCCGTTTTTCCATGACATGTATAGAGATCAAAGACACATAGAATTGACAAGGAGGACATAAGGTACAAGTATCTACAAAAATTTTGGACTTCAAAAACTCCAAGTATCATGTTCGATTGAGTTCAGGTATCACGATACCAGAACTCCGTGTATCACGATACTTGTTGAGTATCATGTATCATGAATACACAAGTATCATATCACATAATATTTGGTATCGCATATCATCAGATCATGTATCGAGATACTTCCCAAGTATCATGTATCATGAAGGTTGGTATCGTGAAGTCCAAGTATCACCAAATTCTGGTAGTGTGTATCACGACCATCTAGTATCTATATCATGACCTTTGAGAATCATATTGTTTGAGTGCAAGTATCATGTATCGTGCTCAAGCCAGGTATCATATCACCCCCTATGTATCGTGTATCATCATTTACCTAATATCGTGTATCATCGAGAGCCATATTGTGTATCACAATACTTCACAAGTATCGTGTATCATGAGTATACAAGTATCATATCGTGGATCCATTGGTATTGTGTATCGCTTATCCCCAAGTCTTGTGTATCATGAAGGTTGGTATCGTGAAGTCCAAGGTATCACCAAATTCTGGTATCATGTATCACAACCATCTAGTATCATGTATCATGACCTTCCAATATCGTATCATTTGAGTGCAAGTATCGTGTATCGTGCTCAAGCCAGGTATTGTATCGTCCCCCTGTGTATCGTGTATCATCATTTACCTAGTATCGTGTATTGTGGAGAGCCATATCATGTATCATGATACTTCACAAGTATCATGTATCGTGAGTATACAAGTATCATATCGTGGATCCATTGGTATCATGTATCACTTATCCCCAAGTATCATATCATCTGGCCTCAAGTATCATATCGTCAGGCCCAGTATCGTGTATCATCCAAGCTAAAGTATCGTGTATCAGTTGCTCCCAAGTATCACCGATACTTCCTAAGCATCATGTATCATCTATTCTGAAGTAATCCCAGAGAGATCCTATTTGCCTGTTTTAACCCCTAGAACCCTAAACTGACATAACTTTCTCATACAAAATCCGTTTGTTGTGATTTTGGGTTTGTTGGAGATTGACCCTCGTGAGGGACTAGGAACCCAGGGGGACTCCAACTTGAGCAATACGAAGGGGAAATTTTGGACTTGAAGATAAAGCTCATGAACTTGAGATCAAGTACACACCTAGGAAAAGATATACAAAGTATCAGATCAACTGAGGCCAGTGTCAATCATACAGCTAGGTCATGGGCACAACAACTTAGTGGTTATCCCTACATGCTAAGTTCTGAAACACATGACTTAGAAATGTCTTATGGCATGGAGAGACCCATAGGTAGCTCACACATTGCCTACCTATAGACACCAGAAGGTCCCTATAAAACACAATTGGAATACGTCAGGACCAATCAATTAGGTGCTCACATCTATGAGGATGTTCTGAAGCAATCATTTGTCCAACTCAAAAATCTTGATCAATCCTTCAGACTTGAACATCCAGTGGTTAAGTTAGAGGAGGGGTCATATATTGATAAGCAAGGAACCATGTATGTGGTTACTAGCCTACCAGATAGGACAAATGAGTTTGGAAATATCATTCCCGAGAATGAGATAGGAGACCTAGAGCAAGGAGAACTAGGACAAGACCCCAAGAAACCCCGTGGAAAATCAACCTTAACTAGGGTGATCACTCCATATTGGATTCCCCAGGACAACAAAAGCATAGAGCTATTCTTGAATAGAGAAGCCTTTTGGAGATTCAAGTCGGAACAGCCTAGCAAAATAGGCATACTCACCATCTATGAGTTCAAAGATCTGAAGACACCAAGCAAAGTTGTCTATCTAGATCACACATAAGAGAAAATGTTCTTGGTAATAGAGCATGATAGACATGCATATACTTGACTGGTGAATTGATTTTTCCTCCATCAAGATCTACTGTCTCACATGGCTTCAAAGGAGTAGGATCATCCCAGGCTCATGAAAACCAGAGGGAAAGAGCCAGAGAGAGACCCGAGGTAAGCTTTACACAGATTGTGGGTAGAGATAGATTAGGACTTGAAGGTGAAAGACCTGACAGAGAGAGACCTCGAGCACATAGGCATCAAAGAGATGAGCATGATTTTTCATTACCTAGACCCCGAGAGCACCTAAGAACCCTTAGACCCTCTCAAGTGGTCAAGGCAATGAAGAACTATTTTGACGGGTCTAGAGATCCTTATGATCATGTGGCTGAGTTCAAACAAGTGTTAAGAGCTGAATAGGTTGAGGACTTGTTCAGACAGTTCAAGGCATTTGGTTTGACATAGGGTACTGTCTTAGCTTGGTTTCAGCCCCTGAACAGTCGTAATTACTGAAACATAGGTCAACTGCTAGAGGAATTCATTATAGAATTCGCCAAGAGTTGCATCATGCATAACACATCATCCTTGATCCACAACTTTAAGCAGATACCCCAGGAAATAGTTTGACTAGCTGGACAGAGATTTAAACAATATGTGGAGAGATGTCCTACACATGAGTTACCTACACAAGCAAAGCAAGTTTTCTTGTTTTTAGATGGACTTCTAAGCGGGAAACTTAGATCATATGTGTATCTCAAGGAACCAATCACGCTAGATCAATGCTTGAGAATGTGCATAGATATAGAAGACAACTTGGGTGAGGAGTTAGAATTGTCAAAACTCTATAAGGATTCTGATAGCTCTACTAGTCATTCCTCCAAAACCTCCATTGAGATAGATGAGATAGCTGAGCAGATTGCCAAGAAGTTAGGAGCTCAAAATAGACAAACACCAAGGGTCACCTCATTGAAGCGATGTTATAACTGTGGAGGAGAACACATGGCTAATATTTTCCTGATGATGGCTTAGCTCCAAGGAAACCTTAGTGCTCCATATTGCACCATTGAGAGAAAATACACAAACCATACAACTCAAGATTGTCCATACAATAGGCAGGCTATTAGACCAACTTATCAACAAGCTTACCAATAGGGTAGGTATCAAAATCAATACCAATAGTCATATTATAGGCCACAACAACAATATCAAACACCATATAGGCCACAACCAGTCCTAGGAAACCAACCACCACCTCCTACCAATGTGATTCGAGTTAAGTATGCAGTGGCCAAGGAGAACCCTGATAGAGCATTAGTGCCAATGTTGGTCTTAGAAAATGACTTTCATGCTCAAAGTTCTGAATATTTGCATGAAGATAGTCCATAAGCTTATTACGCAGAGTCACCCGAGAATAGCGAGACTTATTCGTATCAATATGAGGCACTACCTATGGAACAAAATTGGGAGCCAAAATACTCCAATGTCATGTACACGAATCCTAACCCCAGGTCCCAATCAAGAAAAGTAAGACCACAAGCCCTTAGAGGACCATGTTTTAGATGTCAGGGTGACCATTTCATTTGTGAATGTCCCCACTCACCGACTTCGGGACAAAGGAAAAAACATCACAATACAAGGCTTTTGTCTTGACTTCGACAAAGAACATCTATCGAGAGATTGTCCAAGGAACCCCTCTAGTGTGCTCAAGGTTACACCCATTAATGTGGTAGGCTTAGTAGTGGATTCAAGTTCAAGTAGCAGTAATGTGGCTCCTATATAGTCAGTTACTAGGGCACAAGCCTTACAACAAGTGAAACTAGCTGATCAATCAAAGTTAAGTGAATTAGGAGAGCCTAGTAAGAGGAAAACAAGAACATGGAAGGATACCAGGGAGAGAACAAAAAGCTATCTAAACTAGAAGAAAGCCCGAAAGATGCAAAAACAAAAATAGTAGATATTGCATCTCAAAACCCCTCGCATGTCGAAAATCCATCCACACCACCTCATCCCACCCCACTAGTTAGTGTAAATAAACCACAACCACGGTCTGTTTTTGCAGAACCAACACCAAAAGGCTTGGACATGATGTTCAAGGCCTACCAGGCTTGACTTCAAGAAGGGCCAACAATGGCAAACCTAGAAAAGAGTTATCCTAGAGCAAATTTAGAGATTGAATGGATAAAAATGTATATGAAAATGGTAGAACTAGCTTAGGCTATGCTCAAGACCAATCTATTGTTCAATTAGACAAATTTGATCAAATCGGGTTTGCATTTTCAAGGCTTACTAGAAAGATTAGAGCATTTGGTAAATAAGCTGCATGTTTCTTTACCTCCACATGCTCAACCAGTTGTTGAAAGAGAAAACTCACCACCAATGAGCACTTATGTTCCTAATTCCACGGGTGTTGAAACACCTCTTTCAATTCAATAGTACTCTCAAGAGTTCTTATGGGAAATACAAGAAGAGAAATGGGCCAAGAAGAAGGCTAATCCCCCTCCTATTCCTAAAATTGATGACCTTCATGATCAATTTCCCCAAGACTACAGAGACCAAGCAGAGCAACAAGAGGAGGAAAGATTAGATTTTGAATCTAATTCTTTACAAATGTTTCCACAATTCACAGGACCATGGGAATCCAAATCTCTTCATATCAGAGCTACCACAATCTTGGTAAGAAATGAAGACTTAGTGGTTCCAAGAAACACGGAAGCCGTGAAGAAAACTAAGGTTCAATGTCATCTCACTTTAGAAGAGCTGCTCAAAGTGAAACCCGAGTTATGGAAACATGTGGTAGATAAGGTTCCATAACTTGATTCCAATATGTCAAAAGCACCCTCTAAGCAAAAAGTCCCAGAGATACCTCTAGACAAAATAGGAGATATGAGTGAAGGTGAAGAAGGTAATACTCATCTTCCAACCACCTACCAAGGTTACACAACCAAAACTATCTTAGATTCAGGTGCGGGTGTTGCGATTGCAACCACCTCCTTATGGAAGCAACAGGGAAGACCCGCATTAAGACCAACTAGAATGAAGCTTCAAATGGCTGATGGCCATGTTGAAAGACATCTAGGATTGCTAGAAGGGATAACTCTAACCACTTGTGGTGTAGAGTTTGAACACACCTTTGCTATATGTGACTTTGGCAAAAACAACATCTATGAGATGATCCTAGGAAGACCCTTCCTATGACAACTGCAAATAGTACAGGATTGGGGAGCCAACTCTTTGTACTTGTAGCACTTAGGGGTCACAACCAAGGTCAATTTGAAGGACTACACCTTCAGAGATGTACCACCCCTACAATGGAATCCTATTCACAAGGCGCAAGAAGATTCAATCTCTGTG
Organism: Ceratopteris richardii; assembly: GCA_020310875.1. Classification (NCBI taxonomy): domain Eukaryota; kingdom Viridiplantae; phylum Streptophyta; class Polypodiopsida; order Polypodiales; family Pteridaceae; genus Ceratopteris; species Ceratopteris richardii. The sequence goes on from CM035437.1 coordinate 86,624,683, forward strand.
CATTCTGAAAGTTCATCTGGTCCATCCTGGATGCATGAAGATACTCATTTGTGGATATGCAAGGTTTTTTAGGAAGAGGAAAGACAACTAAGAGTGAGAGAAGAAGGAACTTCTCAAGGAGATAGATCAATTAGAGACCCAGCCTACACACCGATGATCTTTCCAAATGAGGGATTTGAGCCTCATGGATGGGCAAAAATCTTAGCCACCATGGACATTGCTGTCAATGAAGAACAGTGGACAGCTCATTGTGATGAGGAGGGTTATGATATCTATCTTTGTGTTCATGTGTGAGACTTTGTTAGAAGAATATGACCCTAGTGATGTTATAGAAGAAGAAGAGGATGATGATGATCTAGAATCCATTGTTATGGATAGGTGCTTTAACTTAGAGGAGCACTATCTAGAGGACATAGGAGTATTCACCCAGAAAGAAGAAGAACCTCTCACAAGCATTAAACTATAAATTCAAAGGAGGGAAGTGAAGGTAGTCAAAAGAAAAAGAAAAGAAAAGTAGTGAAACAAGAAGAGGAGGAATCATTGTTCGAGATACCTGGAAATTTTCAAGAAATATGAAGTTGAAGACAAAAAAAATTTGGTACGAATGCCTAAGAAAGAGGCCATCATAGGAGAGGCATATGATAATAAAGAAAGTAACCATTGAAGAGAACAAAGAGTGTTGTACCTACATAGGAGAAAACCTAAGTGTAGAAGAAGAAATAGAGTTTGTAGCTTTATTAAGGGAATATAGGGATGTGTTTGCATGGACCTATAAAGACTTACGGGGGTAAATCCAAGAATATGCTCTCATACAATCTCCATGATAGTTGATGCCAAGCCTACCAAACAGAAACCCTACAAATATAATGACACTTATGCAGCCAAAATAAAAGACAAAATCGACACGTTGATTGAAGTTGGATTTATTTATGAGATTGAGCATACTGAATGGGTGTCCCCCATTGTGGTGGTCCCAAGAAGAATGGAAAGTTGCGACTGTGTATTAACCTTAAAAAAGTTAATGCCGCTACAATCAGAGATAATTACCCGCTTCCAATCACGGAACGTTTATTGGAGTGTGTTATAGGCAAGGAAGTTTATAGATTCCTTGATGGATTTTCAGGTTACAGCCAAGTAGTTATTGCCCCAGAAGATCAACACAAGATGGCCTTTTCCATAGAGTGGGGAATCTTTGCAATTTCATGTGATGTTTGGGCTCACCAATGCACTTGCAACATTCCAAAGGATCATGTGTCATGTCTTCAAAGAACTCTTGCGAAAGAGCTTAGAAGTATATGTGGACAAGTTATGCACTCATTCCCAAGAAAGAAGACACCACATCCCTGAGCTCATACATATCTTTAACAAGTGTAGAGAATATCGAGTTTGTCTAAACGCAGAAAAATGTGTGTTCATGGTACGCCAAGGTAAAATCTTAGGTCATATTGTTTTTAAGAATGAAATATCAACAGATGAGGGCAAAGTAAGAGCCATAGCAGAATTGCCAAGGCCAAGGAATGTTAAAGAGGTACAAGCCTTTATGGGACATTGTGGATATTATCTTAGGTTTATCCACATGTATGTGATCATAGCTAAGCCTCTTTATGCCTTGTTAACAAATTTTGAGTGGAACGAAGAATGCGAAAATTTCTTCAATGATTTGAAGAGAAGTTTGTGCACAACACCAATACTGACCACTTCTTATTGGAATAAACCATTCCATGTCCATGTAGATGCATCCAATCATCAAGCTTTATTACATTTGGTCAATAAACCTTGCAATGTAAGACATTTCGTAAGATGGTTCCTCTTACTAATGGAATACGACTTTGAAGTTGTTGTTAGGAAAGGTAGAACCCACCTCAGGGCATATCATCTTTCTTGCATCACTTCAAGAGAGTCACCGCAAGGAGTGTTTGATGAATTGCCTGATGCATATAAAATAAATGGTCAAATAAGTTGGTACCTATCTTAGCCTTCAGACCCGGACCATATACATGCTACATATGCTTCATCCTCAAGTGACCACAAATGATCCATGGTGCTCTAGGTCATAAGGCCACAATTCTGAGGAGAAGGCACTATGAGATCCCGAACTTTTTTGGCACCCTAGCTTCCAAGTTAGATGATCAATGTGTGATCCTTGACAGTAATAGATGATCCTTGTGATCCTATCCATGAGGTTAGGTAGACATAAAATTCCATGTCAATGGTTTGTCATTGGTTTGTCATTGAAACGAGGTCCAAAATGCGGGTGAGGGCTATCCCATCGACACACACAAGAAAGATGATAGGACTTCTAGTCATGGGGATATTGTCAAAAATTATATTTTGCCAATTGTTTTGTCTCTCTTGACTATGTTCATCTATATTGACTCATATTGTAAAAGCTATATAAGCATGGCCTAATGCAAAGCTTTACATGGTATTTCACACTAGTGATCCCTTCATCTAGAGTTTATCTAGATCACAATCTAAGCTCCATATTGGGAGCATACAAGTGGACATCGACATCTTTGTAGTTTCACTTCTCATGGAAATTTGAGAATTTCATTCTCTATCTCTCAATCTACATCTTTGTCTGTTTGCATTTTTCTCAACTTTGTGCATTGGTATAATCTACCATGTTACTATTTCTTACAGTCCATTGACTATAGGACTAATTAGAAGAATTTAGGTTTGTAGCTAAATATGACCTTATAATTTGCTATTTGTTAGTAAACATAAAGAGAAAACTCCTATAATTTCAATTAAGATTCAGTGTGATTATTATAAGATATTAGTGATGTGTCTTGAAGTCCCAAATGCCTCCACAACATTCATGAAGATTATGGCTCATAGTAAAGGTTTTCAACTATTTAGAAAGAGTTATTGTTGAAAGAAATCCAAGTGTGGTGCATTTTCATAATGTATTCTCTCATGAAAGAATCAAATTGGATGCGAATAAAATAAATTGTATTATTACTAAAATTTTTTTAAAATTGTACATGTTATTGTAAATTACTGAAAATGTTTTAAAGTTTCTATCATGGATCCATAAGTAATGAGTTGGGGGATTCTTTTGCAGAAAGGGACTTGAAAATTTGTAGGATAAGGAAGAGAAGCTTCTATATATTGATTACAAATAGAAAATACAATGATGATTTCTAGAACAAGACCAAATGTCTCTATGTAGAGTGCTTAACCCCAACGAGTACAGATACAAAAGTTTGCAGGATACCAAAATTCCTTATGTTGCCATCCTTCTCTGCACTGAACCTCCATCCTCTCTAGTATCCCGCTCTTGTGCACACCTTGTACTCAAGCTTCCAATAGGGTAGGAGGAAAGGAAACCTTCTACCGACGGACACACCTCCTCAATGATACCTTGTGCCACGTTGATTGCCTTCCTCAATGGTTCTCTGCACTCTCTCTCTGCACACTTGATCACCTTCCTTGCACACTTGTCTCTCACTTGCTTCTCTACGTCGCACTAGTTCTATGTCTCTTGCTCTTCTCTCCTAGTGTAGACTATGCTCTCTCTTGCTTAGTCCAACTCCAAGAATGTAAATGCCTTATGTGAGTGTCGATTCCACTTATGTACATTGCTCCTATATGATAGTGTAATTGGAAGCTCACTTTGATGTCCCAAGAATTACTAAAGTGTACAACCAACAACTCCCTAATTTATCTTGTAGGAAATTTAGGAGAAAAACAAAATTTAAATGGGGGGCTATACATTCACTTTTGCATACTACTTCCTCTTCATATGACTTCACTTTTGACCTTCACTTCTTCAAAATGTGTGCATCTGGGAGGGTTCACATGAACCTTCCAAACACTTTAAAATGCTTGAAAACCTTACAGAAAGACAATCTGCAACCCGCATTCAACTTTTTGCAAAACCATAACCATGGTGAATAAATTGTTTGTGCACTACTTGTGCACCTTGTTTGCGGCCACTTGTGCACTACCTCTAATTGGAAACACTTCCAATTTAACATATACTTTAAAGTGAACTAGTTCTACATCCGATTCTCATATCTAGTACCTTGTCTAGAATATTTGGTATCACCTCTTTCTAATGATGGATGTTGTAACAGGTTTCACATTAGCTTGATCTGAATCCTGCTAATTCTTAGCCTATATATATATATATATATATATATATATATATATATATATATATATATATATATATATATATATATATATATATATATATATATATAACATGTAAGCATCCTTTAAGAGGCACTAGTCACATGCGTGTGACATGGAATCCTATGGTGCATATGCTATTCGAGGTAGAAGAGATAAAGTTCTTGGAGGGACTCATAAGGATGATTTGGCTATTGGTTGGGGGGAAAGAAGAGATGAGATTCCTTTGTGTGTATCTGGGTTGAAGGAGCTCTTTGGAATCCATGCACATTAAGAAAAGGTCGTGGTAATATGATATTGGTATGAGAGTCTCATTCCTGATGAGCCATACACTCAATATTTAGGGATGAGGGTATTGTGTGGGGATTAAGAGGAATAGTAGGATGAGGATGTAGGGAGGAGAATTACCAACATTATGCGATATAATGCTGAGCAACTTAAGGAAACCCTAAGATTATGTTGGTCAAGAAGAAAATAGGCAACTAATGCCCCACCCTTACTTAGAGGGTTGCTATGCTGAATTCTGGCTCTCAAAGTGATTGCATGTATTACAAAGATAGGGATCGTACTCTTCTAATTTGGGCTTCACTTCACTCAACACATTTGCAGCAACGAGATGTATATTTGAAATTTAGTTCAATCCATACTAGATCATGTTGTCGATTGCCTTGGACTTAAGTTTAGAGTACAACTAGAAATGATCGAACTGTGCATGCTCATTTTAGGAAGTTTCTTTGACTGTGGCGACATACATTTTTCCTAGATTTTCAGGGGAATATTGCCTCTCAATACAATTGTGTGATAGAGACTCTTTTAAGGAGTACCTCTTAAAAAGCATGTATGTATTGCCTCTATGAAAGATTCACATGGATACTTGAATCAAAGCTTCAAGTAATGATTTCATTTGAGGTATTTGCTTTGGCTTAAGTTGCAATTCAAAATCATGCATGTAATGAGGTGAATAGATAGTTTAACATCTGAGAAAAGGGTGAAGGAAGAGCCTGAGGATGTGAGGATCAGTGATTTTTTTTTTTACTTCATTATATCAAGTGTCAGAAGCTACACATTCATTCAAAGCATCATCTGTCTGGCTAGATTGAAGCTAATTGCGGTTGACGGTGCTACAGAGGTGTCTAGCAAGTTCTATGATGGAGAAACTGTAGTTGATCATCTTACAAAAGAGATGAATGAAATGAAGCTATAGAATGAAGGAGAGTGTGGGAATTGAACTCATGACCTACTGACTATGAGTATGATGAGCTAATCACTTGACCCAAAATCCATGGTTGATGATTACTTCCTAATCCTTCCTCGTATGGTGTGGTTCAACCATCTCTTCCCTTTCATTTCTTGAGTCTTACACTCTTTCCCCTTCTAGAGATCATTGTACTTAATGATCAATCCTTGATCTCCCCTTGAGTTGATGTCTTCACTCTTGTACATTCTCTTGAACCTTCTTGTTCTCAACCTTGGCCTCTTGAACCTTGCCTTTTTGCTTTTTTGACACTTGCCTATGGGCTTGCCTTACTCTCAACCTTGGTGTCTTGAACCTTGACTTTCAACTTCTTGGCCACTTGCCTATGGAATCACCTTTCTCTCAACTTTGGTATCTTGAACCTTGCCTTTTTGCTTCTTGGCCACTAGCCTATAGACCTGCCTTGCTTGCAACCTTGGTCTCTTGAGCTTTCTTCTCAACCTTAGTAATTTTAGCTTAGTTCTCACCTATGCTCGATATCTTGGATCCTTAATCTAGTGTTTTCATTGGAAAGTTCATTTTGAGAGTTTTCTAAGTACCTTACACATCTAAATCCAACCTACAAATTGGGAGATACACCCTAATCTTTGATGGGCTAATCTTTGAAAGTTACATGTGTGCCTTCCATTCACCTTGCCTAAGCCTACTTCCTACTAGGCTTTGATACCAATTTTGGGAATTGAATTCATGATCTATTGACTTGGAGTACAATGGGATAACCACTTGCCCCAAAAGCCATGGTTGAGGATTACTTCCTGATCCTCCTAGGGTGTGGTTCAAACCATATCTTAGCTCTCATTTCTTGAGTCTAACAGAGAGAGATGCGTCCCAATTGAAAAAGAGAAGCCTAGGGTTGATTATAATGATGCTGAGCCACGCCATGTAATTGTGATGACTTTTGGGTGCTCAAATTGACAACCAAAAGAGAGTCTTAGTTATGTGGTAGAGCATGTATTTGGGACAAGATCCTTTGGTATATTATATAAAGAAAATTATATCGAGATAGTAGAAACTATGGCAATAAAGAAAGTTTTATATGATAGGCACTATAAGAATCGAGACTTACAAGTGATGCATTCACTTGATCATCCAAATGTTGTCACTTTCAAACACTGCTTTTATTATAACACAAAAAAAGGATGAAACTTAACCTCATCATGGAATATGTTCCGAAGACTCAGTATGGAGTTTCTAAGCAGCATATTCAAGATCAATAGATAATGGCTCTCATTTATGTCAAGCTCTACTCTTATGAGATATGTTGAGCCTTGGCATATATTCATAATAGTCTTGGTGTCTACCATAGAGATATTAAGCCTCAAAACCTTTTGGTTCATCCCCACACTCATCAATTAAAGCTCTGTGATTTTGTGAGTGTGAAGATACTTGTAAAAGTGGAACAGAATATCTCTTAAATGTATTCACATTGTTATCATGTCCCAAAGCTCATATTTGGAGCTATAGATTACACTTTAGCTATTGATATATGGTTTGCTTGTTGTGTTATAGTTGAGCTGCTTCTAGGTAAAGCCTATTGCTGTTGAGTTGGGTACATCAAGGAGTTCAAAGTTTAGAACCTAAATCTCGTCTCTTCTATTTTGCAACTAGTTGCTTGTTTCATTAACATTATCTAAATCCAGAAAACCTCCAAGCTTAGCTGCTTCTATTAAGAGGACATGAAGTTCTAGTTGGCATCTTAGGTGTTTTAATGCAAGGTCACCAATTACTTAAGGTGATGCATGTTAGGCTCAATGAGTTCAAGGCTTCATCAAGATTGCATCAGGGAAGCATTTTTGAGCTCTCCTTTACCTTCACTTCCTAGTTATATACATAACACGTATGCATGTCCATATGAAGGAACAAATATAAAGCATTTAAATGGCTTTATATTTCATCTATTCTATTTAATAAGAAGAAGCAAGGATATGTGCTTAAGTCTGCAAAGTATATACATTTCTCATGATTTGGAGGAAAGATGATTGCAAGAAGTACTAGGTTATGCAACAAAGATGTTGTTGCTAACACTTTATGTTTTTGTAAGTTATGGAGTTCATATATGAGTATATGGTTTGTATTCCATGGGCTTTCCAACCCCTATGTTATAGTGAATGGCATGTGTGTTTTGTCCAATAAAAACGATGACTTTGATGCACTAACATGCTTCTATTTTGGCATAAAAAATGTTTGGTTGTAGATGTCTTGCAAAGAAGAATGTTGCTGGGTAGTGATAAACTACCATCAAATGGAGCTCGTAAACAAAAATTTCATATTATGGACTACATTAATAGCAGGATCATTATGATTGGAATTGGCAAGAGTCCAGTAGCTGAAGCAGAAAAAGCTTCGCTTGTGATGATGTTAAATGAATGTGCCATTGAAAAGGATTTGTTGAGAGGCACTGCTATACATGCACAATTGTCACAAAATTGTTACTAAAACAAAATATATTCATTGGAAGCTCCTTAATCAACATGCTATGTGCAACATGGGAATGGTAATGGATCCAGTGATTGTTTTGAAACCATGAAACGACAAGGATATTCTCCAAATGTAGTCACCTATATCTCAATTTTCAAGGCGTGGCATCATATGCAATATTGAAAAAAGGTTAGGCATACCATGAAGAAGTAATCAAGGATGGAGTTTTGAGGCACAAAAATTTTGTAGGTACAAAATTGTTAAATGTGTATGCAAAGTGTGATCTTTTTGCAAAGCCGAAGTAGTCCTCCAGGATCGTGCTATGAAGAATGTAGTTGCATGGACAACACTCATTTCAGGATATGCTGAACAAGGTGTGCCCTTGAACATGGTGGCTACACTTCATTCCCAATATCAAAATCAAGATGATCAAGCCAAAGTATCAAAATCAAGTGGTATGCAACATTGAGTTGGATTCCCATACCTCATGGCTTTACTTGTTCCTTTGAAGAAAGCTTACACATATAGCACAAAGGCATGTCGTTTGCTGATTTCCTTATGAAAATTTTTGTTGCATTATGGATTATTCCATGGAACTAATTGCTTAGATGTAAAAGTGGTTGAGGCCATTTTTTAGTCAAACTCATTAATGGGCATGCAATTTCTTTTGGCTTCCCTTGTGAGACATGAGGGGCGTGGTTTGTTTTCAAAGGCAGGAAGGCCCTTTCTATTGTAGTCATCAAAAGAAAAGGAAACCCCCCCCCCCCCCCCCCCCCCCTTGGTTGGGAATGGAGGGGGAAGTGTGCATTTTTGGGGGCGAGAGCAAGAGAACATAGAGGGGGTCCTTCTCCCTATTCTCTGAGGTATTCTTATTGTCATGCCATAAGGGAGGTGTCTCAATCTCTTCACCTACATTATTTTAGCTTCTTTCATTGGCGAAGGGAGTTCTTTTCTGGGGACATCAGAGGGAAAGCAAGAGAGGAAAAGGGGATCTCTCTCCATGGGTTTTAGGACATAGTGAGGAGGGGTGAGAGAGGCTCCTTGGTCATTGGCAGAAGGAACAAGTGAAGGAGAGAGCGGGGAAGGATGCACATACTACACTGAGCCAAGGGAGGAAGGACAAGCATTGGAGCATATATGATCAACATATTGAGCATATCAAAGTGTGGAAGAAAAGCTCCTTGAGGGGTGCAAGCAAGCATTGGAGCATATATGATCAACATATTGAGCATATCAAAGTGTGGAAGAAAAGCTCCTTGAGGGTTGCAAGCTCCATTACAGAAGGGAGGAACCAGGCATGTAGCTTATGGTATTCTTGTACCTTAACTTGGTAATCTACAGATTTAAGCTTGTAATGAGTATAGTATGCCATCAAACATGCTCTATTGCATTCTCTTTACTGTATGTAAACAGTAGAATTAGACATGATAAAATTTCATGTGCATCTATCTTCTGCTTGAATGTTATATTCTACATCATAAGAAAGATATCAAGAACTTTGTGTTTCCCTTATTCTTCAAGGCTTTATAAATGGGAGGCTAGCAATCAGATCATTGTTTATAGCTTAGGAAGATTGCAGTATGATGTAGCATATGCAATCATGTGTGCAAATAAACTAAAGGCCCAACCCGCATGAATTTCGTAAGGTGTTAGATTTCCTGGACTCAAATGTTGTGGAAACATGCACTCTAACTAAAATGTTTTGACTGTTGCACCTCATATTGTCTAAGATTTCCTTATTCAAATGCTATGACCAATGCATTTCATGTTGTCTGAAAGAGTCTTGAATCGTTACTCATAGGAAACACTAACCACTAAAATGTCAATTTACATATTTCTTCTTAAAAGGAGGGATTTGAGGCAGAAAAGCAATGTTGATAGTTTACATAGAGTGATGAGAGCATTTCTTACATGATCAAGAGCTCCTGGCTATGGATAGCGAGCAACTTATGTATATTTGAGTTTGAGGGCAGAGAAATGCACATAGATTTTGTGTATGAGCTGTTGTAGTATTATGATTAGCTCATTTATGGTCTGTGCATATGATGTTCTTCACAAAGCTAGTTGTAGTATAGAGCTTGAAAACTAGATAGACCAAAGATTGGCTAGCAGATTCAAAGATTAGTGACATCCCAAGTTTCTATCTACCTTACCACATTTTCTTGTGACACACAGAGCGGCACATATTTTGATCAGCACGTCTTCTTATGAAGTGCACATGTTCATGCAACTTATGGATTTGGGTAGATTTTGGTAGTCTATGAGTCAAGCTCTTTGATCATCATAAGAATACTCTTCTATACACATCAAAACATAGTCATATGCAAGCTCTCATACTATAGTTGAAATACAAGCAGTTTTTGTTGTGTTCACTACTACTATCAAAAGATGGGTTTATGTATCCTCATAAGAACGTATGTGAATTTGTGATATCGACTCACTATAAGATTGTGGTAGCAAAGAAGGTAGGATGAGAGGAGCAGGCTTCATACAGATAATAGGTAGAAGGGCAAAGAGGCACATGTGATAATATTTTCTCAATTTTCTTTGTATGAGAATTATGGAGCAAAAAGCATATGATAACATTGGGCAAGTTTGATGAGGAACAGAGCATTCTCTCCTTTTTGTTTCAATAGAGTGACACACGTTGACAATTTTATAAATATGGACAAAGAATTTTAATGATATTGATGATGAATCAATTGGACTATTATACAAAGTATGAAAAAATTTAGCTTTCTGAGATGATACAAAGGAGGTGCGACATGAAGATATACATTAGCAGATTTTGGGGAGATCAAATAGGAATTGAACGGTTTAATAAATTTGATGAGGGACCATAGGCCAGAAGTTCTATTGTGTTGGTGTAGTAGAGAACTCAGTTGCTATAGAGTTTGCAAATGAGACATGAACATAGAAGTTCACGTTGGAGGCAGTATTAAGAGGAACATGAGATAACAAAGCTTCACATCTGAAAAGTGTTTTGGTAGAAATCCTATATGCCAAACTTCATTATTTTACATTCTATCTCTCTTGTTTTTGAAGCCTTCCAAGAGAAAAATACATCTATTTGCGTTCTACATGATAAAAATCCTTCTCATTGTTTTTATGAAGAGCTGAAGAGTCCCTAGTAATTATATGGAATACTATAAAGTACCCTTGAAAGGATGTCTTGGGAAATATGTAGATCATGGAAGGGAAGATTCCTAGATAGGTAGGTGACTAAAGTAGCCCTTACAAAATTTGTAGGAGGAGGAAGATAGTAAGTAAAGAAAGAGAGAGGGTTGGATAATAAACACATGGGAATAGTTCCTAGAATAAATAGTATTGCAAAATTGGAATAGAGACGGCAACAGGATCAAGTAGACCCTAACACAACCCAAGAATTGGGCTTGAAAGATAGAATGGTGAGTACTTGAAGGAGCTACTTCAGTGTGCCATTGGCATGCAAGGCCTTATGTTTCATCTTATGGTTAAAATCTTTTGGAACTCCATTTCCTTGGTGAAATGTTGTCCAATTTTTTCCCACTTCATGGCATTATATATGCACTTACCTTTAGGTAAAAATTTTATGGCATGGTAACATGCCTTCTCTATAAACATCAATAAGGTGTAAGCATGCTTGTAAGCATGTGCTTGATGGACTTAGGACCATCCAAGCATCATAGATAAGGGAAATTCATTAGTAATTGGATCCCTAGAAATAATCGTTATGGATTTAGACCGTAGAACTACCAAGGGGAAGGAGATATACCTTCACCACTATGAATGTGCACAAGCAATCCTATAAGTTCTAGGAAGTTGCATTGAGGGTTATGGGAGATAGGTTAATGATCATCTCCAGTATATTGAAGGTTTAATACATTCAAAGAATCTTATGGTATGATTAGGAGACTATGGGGCATCATGAGGAATACCCAAAGAGTAACTACTCTCATTGATGCAAATCACTTGAGTAAGTAGTGAAGCATTTATGCTACACTACTAAGGAAAACAACTAGATGGGATCATATGGATGGGTTTCATGAGTGAGCATATATGGGTGCTAATGGGATTTGAGAGATGGTTAGGAAGGCCATAGTTTTGGCACTAGCTGTATGATTTAGAGCATAGATTCCTTAGTAAGAAATATTTGGGGTACCCAAAATATATATTTATCGGGATCTAGAGAGATACCTAGAACTAGTTTTGGTACCTAGGAACAAGTTAGTTTGGAATAGAACTAGTTAACATATGATAGTTTCCACTATCATATGTTGACTAGAACCAAGCTACACTAGTTTGAGGACATGGGATTCATTTGAGTTCACCTATATGAGTTGAGGACATGGGATTCATTAAATTCCACCTACATATTCCATTATATATATGGAATATACATTTGGTTTAGTGTAGGTATGACATCGTGAATTGGGAGAAAGTTCCATTGGCATGGGATGGTGGAAACGACTTCCCTTTGAGCACTCTTCTTCTATGGCCAAGGAGAAAAGGGCTCATCATTTATGGAGGCATGTGTCACTAGATCAAAGGAGAGCTCTTGGACATCTTCTTAGGATGGGTGATAGGTGATTTTATCTCCATTGATATCACATACTCACTTTATAGTTTTTAGGAAGGATAATTCCATTAGTTTGGATGGATCATAAAGATGCATGCATAGAGAATAATTGGGAGTGATAGTTTCTCTAGTATGTATACACAACTGTCCATTATGGTATCACCTCATATCATTGCTAACCATTTTAGTAGAGGGCTTTGACCCTATGAAGGAATTCATTTTCTCGACTCTTCACCACTTACACCTTCATTATTTATTTGAGATTTGTTCTCCGTCTTCATAGGAATGTATGTAATGAGGGATTATGCATTATTTTATGGAAGAGAGGACCAAATGAATTCATAAACTTCTCTTCTAAGGAAAGCCGAAAGTGGGAATTAGCTTAAGGATCAAGGAAAAATCTCGCTTTATCTTAGAGGTCTCAATTTAGCTCCTATTCCTTGAAAGAGAAAAAGGAAAGGAAAACATGATTTCTTCAAAGGAGAAGAATACAATATATGTTACATTGGAGAGAAGAGGTGTTTACAAAACATCTCTTAGTTTATATTTTAAAAGGAATTCATTTTCTCTACTTTTCAGTGTAATTTTCCTTCACAAGGAGTTTGATTCTACACTATTATGGAAGGAAACAAATATGAGGACTTATATATATGTTCTCAGTAATGGATGAGTAGAGCAAATGGATTCAACAGAATATCTTTCAGTGGAAAAGGGTAATTGGAATAGATTCAACTACTAGAGATCTTTCCCTTAAAAGAGATTAATGAGAGAGAGAGAGAGAGTTTGATTTCTCAATTTCAGATTGTCTAGATAGGAGTGGCACTTTTCTATCAAAGGTTTGCATGCCTCTTTGAAGATGTCAGATTTCAGGCATTTGCTTCATTATTTGACCATTCAATTTATTCAAGTTGATGGGATAACTTTTTATCAAACAAAATAACTAAGACATTATTGCAACATTCTGGCCTTGAAGATTGCAAACCTATTTCCATTCCTTTGGAAATAGGTTTATGATTGAGTAGGAAGCAGCCTATTGTGGCCACTTCTAGTTGTAAGGCTAAGTATAGGGAGCTTGCACATGGGTTGTTGAGTGTGCATGGCTCAAATGTCTTGTGGCTGATTTGGATGTTGTTCAATCTTCTACCACCACCACCTTCATTGACAGTCAAAGCACATTGGCAATTCTGAGGCACCTTGTGTTCCATGCTTGCAAAAAGCACATTGAGGTGCACTATCACCAAAAGCACGCCCAAACTTGGTCACGTGGAGTTGCAGTTGATTTGGAGTAATGCTAAAAATGGGAGTATGGTTGACCTATTTTGGAGATTGAAATTGGTTGATAGAGTCACCTTCATTGAGAAGTGCACAAAAGGGAGAAGTGGAAATGGTTGGGAAGGTCGCCCAAGAAAATTGGAGTTGCCTTCAAATGACGAGTAGCCAAATAGGGCTTCATGTCACTTATACTGAGTGGTGCCAATAATGGGAGGAGTCACCTTTATGCGTGTTTTTCATGTAAGTTTCCCTTATTTAAGATGGTTCCCTTTTATTGCAAATAATTCTCCTTCTTGTGAGGAGATGGATTGGTACTTGATGAAGATGAAGTGGTGCTGCAAGATCTTTGCACTACAGTAGCCAAACGAACTCTAGAGATATGTGATGGTCCCTTTAAGCTTACCAATGGAGTATTTAGATACCTTATGTACCTTGGAAGATCACTTTCAAAAAAAATGAATCAAAATAGATAAGTTTGACTAAAAGTCAACTAGCTTATTTTTGAAAGATGGCCTTTAGTGTTTTACTAATTCCTCTTTCTCTTATCAAAATTGACCAAAAAGATTTTAGAGGAATCTAACTCGGAAGAAAAGCAACCTATTGGACATTATTTCACCGAAAATGACTAATTGTATGATGATAAATTAATTTAGAAATCCACCTATGTAAACTTGACTTTTCAAGAGGTAGCAGATATGAATACACAATGAAGCTTTGATGAAGATTACTCACAGATCATAGATCCAAATGAAATGAAACTACGTAATCTAAAAGTAGACTCACAAAGCTACCATTACCAAGTTAAAGCATTGAAAAAGATAGACTATGCTAAGAGAAATCCTTTCTGCAATCTAACTAAAAAAACTGAGCATTATGAAAGTGAATAGTGCACTCACATAGGCATGAAGATATGTTCACAATCGATCATAAAATCAAATGTATATTGAATGGAAACTACAATGGACTTACTGGTACATGTATGTGCCTTGAGATCACACTCTTATATGGCAAGATTCTCTGCTAAAGTGGAGACTTATCATGCGACTAAAAGTCATGTATATATAGTGAATGTTGGAGCCAAGATTTGAATTTGAAATTTAGCTCACATAAGTCACTTTCCCTATCTTTTAGTGATTGATTCTCCAACTAATTGAGTCACGAATTCGTGGAGTTCTTTTCATACTCATGACGTGGATTCAAACACTTTTGATTTTTTAACTTTTACATTAGGTAAATACTCAAAGAGTTACAAAGGTGAGTTCATAAGTGAACTCTTAATGTCTTCAACATTTGCTTCAATGATATCATAAGTTTTATGATGTAGGAGACTCAAGACAATACTTAGGCCTGTCATGTACTTGCTCCAATAGGTCCCCCTCAAGTCAAGTAAGATTGAGGTCTTCAATCACCAAGATTACGTGCAAACCAATCATAAGCTTGCATTTATTGCATTTTGTACCATCTAATGCCTTGGTTAGAATGTCTACACATTGTTGATGAGTTGACACATATGATAGCTGAATTTGAATGGAACTCATGTTGTCACAAAATATTCTTGGAGTTCCAATGTCCAATCCAAGATCTGTAAAGAATGTATTCATCCACATTGCTGCTTGAGTAGCTATAGTAAGACCTCTGTATTCAGCGTCTGTAGAAGAGAGAGCAACTTTAGGTTGCTTCTTAGATGACCATGAAAAAAGTTTTGACCCTGGAAAGGTAAGGTATTCTCAGGTACTCCTTTTGTCTTCCTTGGAGCCAACCCAATCTGCATCAAAGAACAACTTTAGACCTAAATCATATACATAAGGGTAATATAAACCTTCATTTATGGTCCCTTTGAGATATCTGAGTATCCTCTTAGCAACATCCATGTGAGGTTTCCTAGGTGTGTGCATAAATTGACTTAGCACACTCACACTATAACATTTATCTACTCTTGTCAATGTGTCATAGTTCAAACTACACACAAGGCTTTGATAACCTGTGATATATTCTATGAGTTCAGCTTCATGTGAGTTTAATTTGTGATTAACTTCCATTGGAGTGCCTGCAATCTTGCAATCTTGCATCTTGAATTATGTCAACATGTCTTTAATAAACTTCCTTTGAGTAAGGTATAAACCATGATCTCTGTAGACTACTTCCAAACCTAGGAAGTATGTAAGTGAACCTAAGCCACTTGTCTTGAGCTCTTCTTTCATATGATCCTTGATCTTCTTCATTCCATCTGCATTATTTCCTGTAAGTATAATATCATCCACATACACACATAAATAGATGACTTCAGAGTTACTGTCTTTGATAAAGAGTGATGGATCTGCCTTGCTAGATTGAAATCCTTTGTCCTATAGAAATGAAGCAATTATGCGATTCCAAGCTTGTTTGAGTCCATATAGAGCTTTATTAAGTTTACAGACATAATCAGGATGTACTTGATTCTCAAAACCAGATCGTTGTGCCATAATCACTTCTTCTGTTATCCAACCATTAAGAAATTCATTTTTTACATCCAAGTGGAGTATCTTCCAATTCTTGGAAGAAGCAATACTAAGTAGAACTCTAATTGTAGGCATCTTTGCCACAGGAGAGAAAATTTCTTCATAATCAATTCCTTGAGTTTGTGCAAAGCCCTTTGCCACAAGCTTTTCCTTATACCTGTTAATGGAACCATCAAAATTCTTCTTTAATTTGTAAATCCATCTTGAACATATTACTTTCATTGATGAAGTCTTGGGAACCAATTCCCAAGTGTTGTTTTCCTCAAGTGCTTCAATTTCCTCTTCCATTGCATGCTTCCATTCCGATTTCTCCTTGGCTTCCTCAAATGTTGAGGGTTTCTCTTGATTTATGTCATGTGCTAGATAGATTGAATGCTTAGTAACTAGAGAAGTATCAAACCCATACCTCTCTGGTTTTCTTTTCTCCCTCATGGTCCTTCTTAGATCATGATGTGATGACATTGTCTCTTGTCCAAGCTCTTGTACTTTAGCTTTACCTTTAGACTTCCATACCTTGAGTCTTTCAATCTGAGATGCTTCATCATCTTCTGAGGTATCCTACTCTTCAACTTTACTAGGGTTGTCTTTGACAAGTTTTGGGAAATCTTCTTCAAGACCATAAGGTAAGTTGATCTTCCTGCATGGATCTTCATATCAAGAACTATTCTCATTAATCACTACATCTCTACTCACCAAGAAACCTTTGTTGGTTGGGTTGTATAATCTAGAGCCCTTTTGGTTGTTGTCATATCCAATGAATATGCACCTTTCTGTTTTTGGATCCATCTTTTCTCTAACCTGTGAAGGAACATGAGCATAAGCAATACATCCAAAAATCTTGTAATGATCCAAGCTTGGTCTTCTTCCATTCCAAGCCTCATATGGTGTCATGCCATCAAGTGACTTTGAAGGCAAGCTATTGATTAAATAGGTGCGTGTGGATACAGCCTCAACCCATAAATAATTAGGTAAATGTTTTTCATTTAACATAGACTTTGCAGTTTCAACAATTTTCCTATTTCTTCTCTTTGCCACTCCATTTTGCATTGGAGTGTACCTTGTAGTGACTTCTCTCTTGATTCCCCTTTCTTGAAGGAAAGAATCAAATTCATGGGAGAAGTATTCTCCCCCTCCATCTGACCTAAGCCTTTTTAGTGTTTTACATTTTTGGTTCTCCACAAGAGCTA
>CM035437.1:86662010-86667010 GCA_020310875.1 Ceratopteris richardii
TGCTGGATCTGCGGATTAAGCAATCACTTGGCTCATGATTGCTGGTATAATTCTCAAGGATCAAGTCAGAATAAGAACAATAACAGTAGAGGCAGAAGCGGAAGATATCAAAGAGGAAGACAAAGCCAAAGAGGTGGATATGGTAGAGGTGGAGCAAGAAGTTGGGGACAAAATCAGTCTCACAACACTACCTACTACAACTATGCGAATGATATGCAGAATGACAATCATACAACATTGATGATGAACTCAATAAGTATGTCAGAGAATGAAGACCTCAAGGTATTCTATATTGACTCTAGTTGTTCAAATCATTTGTCAAGAAATATAGAATTGTTATCAGAACTTGAAGGAGGTATTTCAAATCATACAGTACAAATTGGTGATAACACAAAACATAATGTAAGGTCAATTGGAAAAGTGAAGTGTAAGAATGGAGCTGACCTACTAACAAATGTTTTGTATGTTCCAACAATTCCGAAAAATCTGATTAGCGTGGGTCAGATAGTAGAAAAAGGTTTTCAAGTCAGGTTTACAAATGAAGGAGTATTTGTTGAAGATCCAGAGAATGGATACAAACAGATTGTCCATGGTAAAAAGGAAGGTAGACTTGTTACTATGAAAGTACAAGGAAATGTTGGTCAAGCCTTGATCACACATGGTGATGAGGTATTTACAGAACTAGACCTCTGGCATAAGAGGCTAGGACATTTTAATGAAACAGGAATCAAAACTATGGTGGAGAAACAATCCGTGAGAGGATTACCAAATATGAAGAGTCAACATATGATTCATAAGTGCGAAGCCTGTCAGATGGGAAAAGCCCACAGGTTACCATTCCAGAAGAAAGGGTACAAACACGATGATGTGTTAGAACTCATACATACAGATGTATGGGGACCAACTAAAGAAGGGTCTATCAATGGCTCAAGGTATTATGTTCTTTTTATTGATGATGCAACAAGATGGATAACTCTTTATGTTTTGAAAGAGAAGTCAGAAGTATTTGAAGCTTTCAGGCATTTTCATGCATATGCTGAAAGACTTACAGGACAGAACCTCAAAAGACTAAGGTCTGATGTAGGAGGAGAATATTTTTCTCGAGAGTTCAATGATTATCTGTGGAATGCAGGTATCAAAAGAGAAATAACTTGCAGGTATACACCGCAACAGAATGGAGTAGCAGAAAGAAGAAACCGAACTCTAGTAGAGTTTGCAAGAGCAATGCTAAAGGAGAAGAATTGTCCAAACTATCTTTGGGTTGAGGCTATAAATACAGCTACATATCTGGTAAATAGGTTACCGTGTACACCTTTAAATGGGATGACCCCTTATGAAGCTTGGTGGGGCAAGAAACCAACACTTGATCATTGTAAAGTGTTTGGATCAGTTGCTTATGCTTATGTACCATCACAGTTAAGACATAAGCTTGAACCAAAAGCTGAAAAATATGTATTCATCGGATATGATGAAAAACAGATGGGTTACAAGTTATGGAGTCCTCTAACCAAACAGTTTATTGTGTCCAGAGATGTGACATTTGATGAAGGAAAAAGCTGGTATATAGATAAAGAGCATAGTGTTGAAACACTTGAAGAAGAGATAAGAAGAAATGAAAAAGGTAAATCACATATGCAGGTGAATGGAGATGAAGATCATATGCAAGCAAGTACATCCAAGATCGGATCAGGTATGAGAAATGAAGATGGATTAAGATCTGATGAAGATGTGTATTCAGATACACATGAAGAGTTTGAACAAGAAGGTCAAACAGAGTAAGGAAACAACCAACAAGGTATTCCTATGACACTTCTTATTTGACTCAGAGAAACTATGCTTACTTAGTAAAGGAGGATGAAGAACCTCAGAATTATGGTGAAGCAAAAGGTAAGAAACAATGGGAAGAAGCAATGAAGGAGGAGTTCAATGCTCTTGAAGAAAACAAGACTTGGGATCTTGTTCCAAAACCAAATGGTAAGAAAGTAATTGGAAACAAATGGGTTTACAAAGTTAAGAAACTTGCAGATGGAAGGATAGCCAAATACAAAGCTAGACTGGTTGTCAAAGGCTATGCTCAGACATATAGCATAGATTATGATGAGACGTTTAGTCCGGTGGCAAAGATGTCAACCATAAGGACACTGATTGCTATAGAAGCATCAAAAGGATGGAAGCTAAGTTAGCTGGATATAAAGAATGCATTTTTGAATGGATATTTATCAGATGAAGTTTACATGGAACAACCTGAAGGGTTTGTAAGTTCTGGTTACCCAAAACATGTTTGCAGATTAAGAAGAGCTCTCTATGGACTGAAGCAAGCTCCAAGAGCTTGGAATTACAGACTTGTGAAGTATCTCAAAGACCTTGGATACCAAAGCTCGAAGGCTGATGCAAGTCTACTCATTAAGAAAACAAATGAAGGTATGATCTACATTTGTATTTATGTAGACGACATAATAATCACAGGAACCTCAGATGAAGGAATCAAAGAGGTAAAGAGACTGCTTGAAAAAGAGTTCAAGATCAGTGATCTAGGAAAGTTATCATGCTTTCTTGGAATGGAAGTTACATATACAGATCATGGTTTATATGTTTCACAAGAAAGGTATCTCCTAAACTTACTGAAGAAGTTTAACATGGAGAATTGTAGAGAAGCTTCAACACTGCTTGAAGTAAATCATAAACTTAGGAAATATAGTGGTGTAGAGTTTAAAGATATGAGAAAGTATCAGTCATTAGTAGGAAGCTTAATTTATGCTACACTAACAAGACTAGATCTCAGTTATGCAGTAGGAGTTCTCTCACAGTTCATGCATTGTCCGAAGGATCAACATTGGGTTGCAAGACAAAGAGTTCTTAGATATATCAAAAGAACTATAAAAGAAGGATTATATTATCCTTATACGTCAAATATAAAGCTGAGAGCATACAGTGACTCAGATTGGGCAGGAAGTCAAGATGACAGAAGATCAACACATGGGTATATGATATACCTAGGAGATAAGCTTGTAAGCTGGTGTAGTATTTCATGCAAGAACAAAATACATAGAGATTCAATATCATTTTCTGAGGGAAAAGGTAATGGAGAAGGAGATTGAATTGGTATTCACTCCTACGAAAGATCAGATTGCAGATATTCTGACAAAGAGCTTAGATGGAGTAAAGACAAGTAGATTCAAAGAAATGGCAGGTATAAAAGAAAAGAAGGATATATGAAGATCGGAAGATGCAAATTAGTGATTGAGGGGGCGCTGTTGGAGATTCACTCACTAATTATGCATAATGACATAAAGACAAAGAAAAGCAGAGACAAAGAATTCAGAAAACCAAAGCCTTAGTGAAGGGACAAATTCACGACTGTAATATACAGCGTAGAAACTTCCAGAATTAGAGTTTGTTGAAACCGGATCAAATTGTATATAAGAGAGCTGAGATATATAGATGTATGAGTGCACATATGATAGAGCAGTACACAAGTGCGCATATGAGAGAGAAATAGAATAGCATAGAGTAGAAGATGCCAGAGATCACGTATGTAGAGATGAATAACAAAACTTGAAATGTCGGGTATTCATCTGAGAGAGATGGTAAGGAATAACTACTTAGAGTAGGAGAGTTTTCCATAGCTATGAGCAAAGTGAGGCCAAGCTATATTTTGTACACATCTTCTCTAATAGAAAACACATGTTCATGTGGAAGAAGTTGAGTGCATTCTTCTTATGTGAAGAAATCTGAGAGATTTCATGTTACTGTGAAAGTTAGTTAACAGTTAAAGTTTTCGCAGTAAATGTTTTTTCGGTACTTCTATGAGTTAGATCTCAAAGTACAGTGTAAAGTTTTGTATGAGATATAGCTTATCTTGTAGCTATAAGTCTCTATCAAAGCTGATCAAAGATTTCGGTGAAATGGATATGTAGACACAGTACAAAGTCTGACCGGAAAGAGACATCCAGAACTGGGGAAGTTTTTCTTTAAACTTCAAATAGAGTTCTTTCAGTGAACGAAGTTCAGGTATCACTTCCTTACTTCATGTATATACATTTGAAGTAACTACAAACAAAATTGCAGTTGATTCCGATAGCATTCTGGTATAATTACGGTGACATTCCGATAACAGTCCAGTGAAGTTCCGATGGATTTTTGGTGAGTTCAAAACACAGTTTTTGACAAAGTTAAGTAACGCAAAGATTGTTTAACTATAAGCAAACACAGTAGTGTAAAGTCTGAAGTAAATCAGTTCAGAATTGAAGCTTGAATAAAGCGAGAAGCTTTCTGTAAAATGAATTTTCGGTGTTCACTAAATACAGTTATAAGTTTTCAGTTTCAGAAAGTTTGCTAAGCTACTAGTGATTATAGAGGTGTTCTAACATCACTCTAACTTAGTTTCTATGATGTAAGCGAATTCCTCAATAAGTGCTGCATCAACAAGATAGATAGATAGATAGACACATAGATAGATAGATAGATAGATAGATAGATAGATAGATAGATAGATAGATATATAGATAGATAGATAGATAGATAGAGAGATAGATAGACAAACACACACACACACAGATAGATAGATAGATAGATAGATAGATAGATAGATAGATAGATAGATATATGTATGTATGTATGTATGAAAGATAGATAGATAGATAGATAGATAGATAGATAGATAGATAGATAGATAGATAGATAGATAGATAGATAGATAGATAGATAGGTAGATAGATAGATCGATAGATAGATAGATAGATAGAAAGATAGAAAGATAGATAGATAGATAGATAGATAGATAGATAGATAGATAGATAGATAGATAGATAGATAGATAGATAGATAGATAGATAGATAGATAGATAGATAGATAGATAGGTAGATAGATAGATAGATAGAGTGATACCCTTTTGATACCTTTATCCTACAAGAACTCATCAAACTCTTTGGAGAAGTGTTCTTCCCCTCCATCAAATCTGAGCTTCTTGAGTGATCTACTTGTATGGTTCTCCACATGT
>CM035437.1:86677010-86679510 GCA_020310875.1 Ceratopteris richardii
AATTGGTAAGGCAAATATTTATAGGTCTAAGAGGAGATGAGAAGTGGAAGCCTTTCATATTGTCTACAGAAGATCATTTTACTCCTAATCTTAATCAATTGTTAGGACATATGCTAACATTTGAGCAGGACATTAAAGGAGAGAATGAGAAAAGTTCAAGTCAAGCAATGTATTCAAGGGATAAGAAGAAGAATGCTAAAGGCAAACATACAAATGATGAAGAAGGATCTTCAAGTGAAGTAAACTTCATGAAAGGGAAGATGAATTTCAGAGGTAAAGGTAGAGGAGGTAAGAATAAAGAAAATGCTAAAGCTTGTTGGATTTGTGGAAGAACAAATCATTTGGCAAATGATTGTTGGTATAATAATCAAAATGGTGGAAGTCGTAATCAGAATTTCATTGCTAGAGAGGCAGAAATCAAAGAGGTAATTTCAGAGGAAGAGGTGGTAGAACCTCATTTGCTAGAGGAGGAGGAAGGAGTTTCCAAACTCAATCTTACAACAACACCTATTACAATTATGCTTCAGATCAGAAGGAAGACTTGACTCTCATCTTGAATGCAACACATGAAGTAATCAATGAAGATCAAATGGTGTTTTATATTGACTCACGATGTAGCAATCATCTGAGTGGAAACATCTCCTTAATGACTGATATGGCAGCTAAGGTGAATGGACATACAATTCAAACAAGAGACGACACCAAACACAAAGTCGAAGGCATTAGATCAGTGAAGACAAAGAGTGGAAGCACACTTCTAAGCAAGGCATCAAAAGAGAAGTGACTTGCAGGTACTTTCCACAACAAAATGGAGTTGCAAAAAGAAGAAATAGAACTCTTGCAGAGTTTGCAAGATCAATGATGAAGGAAAAAAAGTTTCCTAATTATATGTGGACAGAAGCAATTAATATTGCAACTTACCTAGTGAATAGGTTGCCTTGGAAAACTTTGGAGGGAAGGACTCCTTGTGAAGCATGGTGGGGTAAGAAACCTACTCTTGATCACTGCAAAATATTTGGATGTTTGGCATATGCTTATGTTCCATCTCAATTGAGACATAAGCTAGGACCTAAAGCAGAAAAGTATGTGTTCATTGGGTATGATGATAAACAAATGGGATACAGGTTGTGGAGTCCATCCACAAAACAATTTCTTATTTCAAGAGATGTTACACTTGATGAGCAAAGTACATGGTTTAAAGGATCAAAGAATGTGTGCATAGATCTTGAAGAAATCAAAAGGAAAGGAAAATCAAAGATGAAGGTATATGAAGAAGATATTGATTATGATGTTTGTAGAAATGAAATGCAGTATAATTATGAAGATAGAACAAGGTTTGATCCATAACAGAATGAAGGAGAGACTTCAAGGAGTGTAGAGATTAGAAGATCATCAAGAGATAGAAAACAACCTATCAAGTACAGTTATGATACTTCTTTCTTGACCCCAAAGATTATGCTTACACTGTGAAGAAAGATGAAGATCCATCCACATATGATGAAGCTAAAGGAAAGGAAAATGGGAAAAAAGCAATGCAAGAAGAGTATAATACTCTACTTGAGAATGAGACATAAAAAATAGTGCCAAGGCCAAAGAACCATAAGGTAATTGGATGTAAGTGGGTGTATAAGACAAAGAGGTTTGGAGATGGAAAAGTGTCTAGATACAAGGCTAGACGTGGTCAAAGGATATGCCCAAACACATGGAGTGGACTATGATGAGACCTTTAGTCCAGTGGCTAAGATGTCTACAATCAGAACTATAATTGCTATTGCTACATGTAAAGGTTGGAAACTTTCTCAATTAGATGTCAAGAATGCATTTTTGAATGGATATATTGCAAATGAAGTATACATGGAGCAACCAGAGGGTTTTGAAGAGTCAAATGAATCAGATTATGTTTGCAAGCTTAAGAGAGCTTTGTATGGATTAAAGCAAGCTCCAAGGGCATGGAATTACAGATTGGTCAAGTTCTTGAATGAACTAGGATACCAAGCTTCAAAGGCAGATAGTAGTTTGCTAGTGAAAGCAAATGAAGATAGATACATTTATGTGTGCATTTATGTTGATGACATTATTGTCACAGATACAGATGCTCAAGGAATCAAGGAGCTCAAGAAGCAAATGGAAAAGGAGTTCAAGATAAGTGATTTGGAAAACTTGTCTTATTCTTTAGGGATGGAGATTATACACTCAACATGGAGTGTATGTTAAGAAAGGTATCTGAAGAATCTTCTGATGAAGTTTAACATGGAGAATTGTAAATCTTCAATCACACCATTGGAGGCTAATCATATATTAAGCAGGTATGGAGGAGAAGAGTTCAAGGACATGAAGACATATCAGAGTTTGGTAGGTAGTTTAATCTATGCTACCTTGACAAGACTAGATCTTTCATATGCAGTTGGTGTCTTATCTCAATTCATGCATTGCCCAAGGAAAACTCATTGGATTGCAGCACAAAGAGTGCTAAGATATATCAAAGGGACTCTGAATGAAC
>CM035437.1:86697010-87054510 GCA_020310875.1 Ceratopteris richardii
GATGAGTCTCGTCGGGAGCTTCGAAAGGAACCCGCTATTGGCCATATTCGGAGTTCAGAGCTCGGAGAAACATTCGAATTTGTGAAAACTGCTGTAATTGGTATCACGGTAGACACTTTCAGAGGTTAAGTGAGTTGTAGAGATAGAATAGCCTTATCTCATGCATATTGGCTAAACCACTTCAATTTCCATCATGTGCGCACAAGTCCTCATACACTTGGTTAGGTCGGTTCATCGGATTGATAATTAAGCGTATGTCAATCCACCACTATATGTACTTGTGTGGCAAATGAGATTTAGTCTCTTTGGCACAAGTCCCTAAGACTTTGTGACTTAGGTACACATGTTTTTGGCACCGTTGCCGGGGACACGCCCAACCAAGGTGCCTTCATGATGGTTATAGCTCTAGAGTGAAGAAATCGTACTTGTAGAAGTGAATTTGCTCTGTGGCAAGTAGTCGAATACTTCAGCACTTGTTACTTCACATCCCGGAGGTGTGTGTAATGAGTTTTTAGGTTTAGGGTTAGGAGTGAGGTAGAGAAGAAAGAGCTAGGGTTAGGTTTGGAAGAGATTTGGAGTAGGAGTAAGTGGCAAAGTACCAAGGAAACCCCCCCCCCCCAAAAAAAAAAAAAAAAGCTTAATTAGTGTAGGATAGGCCTCAGTCATCAAAAACTATAAAACCAACAAAATAGTTCATTTGATACTTGCACAGAGAGTGTGGTATCGTTTGCAATCAGCGATCAATATCGCCCTTGTGGTATCACGCTATCCAAGCCTTCAAGCTACCTAGGGAACTCAAGGCTCAAGTGGGGTATCACCAAGGTACGCTATATCAAGATTTCAAGGTATGTTAATGCACTTCTACAGTGTAGAAGTGCATTAACATGTGATTAAAAGCGTATCTGGTATCGCGGGGTGGGATAGAGAGTTCTTAGAAGTTTTTTGAGTGAGATAGAGGGTGGAGAGTGAAGACGAGTGAGAGAGAAGCCAAGGGGTGAATTTTTTTTTGCATTTGGAGCTATTTTGGCTAGAGTATCACGATCGGTTGAGTTTCGGTATCGCGATACCAAAATTCCCTTGTATCGCGATACTCACCGAAGTATCGTATCGCCGCTTACCACTTGAGGTATCATGATACCATTTTCGGTATCATATCGTCAAGTTGGTATCACGATCGCGATCTACTATTGGTATCGTATCGCGGTCCACTTGGTATCGTATCGCCCTGGTCATGGTATCGTATCGTCGACCGAGCGGTATCGTATCGCTTACAAATCCAGTATCCTATTGTTACCCCGCGTGGTGTCGTATTGCGTGTTTAGGGAGTATCGTATTGCGAGGACTCGAGTATCGTATCGAGCATTGTTGTGGTATCGTATCGCGACAGAGCACCGATATCGTATCATGAGCATTCTTGGTATCGTATCGTGAAGAATTTTGGGATCGTATCATGCGGTTTCACGGTATCGTATCGCCAGCTGCAGTGGTATCGTATTGTTAGGATTTCTAGTATCGTATCGTGCTCTACAGTAGTATCGTATCGTGTCTTCGGGCGGTATCGTATCGCCTGAAGCCCATAGTATCGTATCGCCTAGAGCACTGGTATCATATCGTGTGACAAGTAGTATCATATTGTCCAGTACTTTGGTATCGTATCGTTGACTACTCGAGTATTGTATCACGACCGGAAGTGGTATCATTCACCGACAACCTGGTATCACCTAGTGCAGTATCGCCAAAGTGGTATTGTCCAGAACCCTTTGAACATTTTCAAGGGTAAAATCGAGGCATTTGAGGAGCCAATTAGGGAGAGTTTTAGAGGCCAAGATAGCCCCAGGGAGGTGAATGAACTTGAGGTCAGGAAGAGTTCTAAGTAGCCAGAGAAGTGTCGTATCATCAGTAGGAAGTACCGCTCAGGTCAGTCACCGCTCGACCTATTCTGACACCTCTAGTGATTCAGAGGAGGAGATACCCATGGCTTCAGAAGACATGCAAGGTCATGTTCCCGAGAGAAACTTCATGTCTACAGTAGAAGGGGAGTACTGCACCTCCTTGCAATATGTGTCTACTAATGCCCAGGAGATTCCTATCTTCCTGGATGGGTTCAATAGATCAGTTGCTAGGATGGTAACCTCCACCAATGCCACAATTGTGTTGAGATATCAAGCTCAACATGTGATGATCCAGGATGACACGTACCACTTTTTTGTTTCTCTAACATGTATAGTGGTTACGCCAGTATATGTCAGGGATACTTCATTGAGCTTTATTAGATTTATCTACCGAGAGTGATGGCACATTTGTTTCTTGCTAGCTCACTCATTCGCAGACATGAGGTTTTTCCTTATGTATTGGTCTTTTTATATTGCACTTGTTGTATTCTTGTTTTTAGGTCATTCTTGTATATTCCTTTTATGTAATAGAAGAAGAAGAAGAAGAAGATCATTCTTCCTTGCCTCAATTTATGTGTGTGCTTCTCCTTGAGAGTGAGAGTGTGTGTGTGAGCTCTCTTCCTTATCTCCTTCCTCCTTACATGGTATCAGAGCCAGCGTGGCTGTAGAGAGCTCGTGGAGAAGGCGATGGTGAAGACTCTACGGCAAGGCATGGAGAAAATGCGATTTCACAAACGACCTCCGTTTGCCATCTCGACCTCTGTTTCAAGCCCGCAAGGTGGGGCCCACAGAAAAACCAGGTCAGTTCTAGAAACTATAACTTGCGTTGTGTTCGGCGACACTCATATATTCCTGATCCAGAATTTTAAGAAATTCCGTGTACTGTTGATACACAAAAACTGTGTTTTTCTGAGATCGAACTGTCACGTCATAGTGCAACAGTGTTCAAGCAGAAGTGCTGCTTGTAGTGTGTTGCAGTGTTGTGAATTGTTGCAGAAATGGAAAACGCAGATGGAATGAGTCAACTTATGAGTGATAAGCTGGACAAGAACAACTTCCATGCTTCGAGATTCAGAATGATGAATTTCCTGATGGGAAAAGGCTACTGGAAGTACATCGAAGGAGAGAATGAAAATGCTCCGCAGTTACCAGAAAGGAATCAAACTGCAGAACAGTTAAGAGCATATGAGGAATGGAATCAAGGAGCATGAAAGGTAATGTATTGGCTATCTGTTAGCATACAAGATAGCATGATTGGACACATACAGGATGCCAAGACTCCAAAAGAGGCTTGGAACAGTTTGGTCACTTTGTACGAGACCAATACAAAGGCACGGAAATTGCAACTCAAGAATGAGCTGCATACATTGGAGAAAAAGAGCATGTCGGTAAGTGACTACACTCTAAAAATCAAAAGCATATGTGAGTCACTTGCATCTATTGGCATGAATGTAGATGATGATGATAAGGTGGAAGTGTGCCTTCGTGGTTTAGGAGCTGCATATAAGCAGTTCAGAACTTCTATACAAACCAGGGAAAATATTCTGAATTTTGCTGATTTGGTATCTATGTTGATTATTGAAGAGAAGAATCTTGGTGAGGATTCAAACTCCCAAGGAAAACCCAGTTCTGAGCAGGTATTCTACTCTGGCAGAGGAAGAGGTAGAGGTTTTCGAAGTGGAAGAGGAAATAGTAACCAAGACCAAGGTCAACAACAGAATCATGCAGGAGGAAGAGGATAGTTTCGAGGCAGGGGGAGCCAAAGAGGTCGCAAAAATTTCCAAAGAAATGATTCAGGTAATGATAGTAAAGGATGCTGGAATTGTGGTAAACCTGGACACTTTGAATGTGATTGCAGGTTGAAGAATCAAAATAACAGAAGGTAGCAAAACAATTATGCATCCACAAGTGCAGATGATTCAGAGAAGCTGTTTACGGTTCAGCATCACATGATGAATACGATGTCTACTGGTGTTTCAAAATCAAATGATAATGTCTGGTATGTTGATTCAAGTGCTTCAAATCACATGACCAGTCATGCAGAATTGTTTAGTAGTTTGCAGAATATGCCAGTTCTTGGATATGTTGAAACAGGTGATGATACATCGCATCCTATTGAGCATACAAGAAACATAGCATTGTCTATGGAGGACGGGAAGGTAAAACATCTTGCTGATGTGCTGCATGTTCCAAATATAACAAAGAATCTGGTTTCTGTTGGACAAATGGTTGACCAAGGATTACAAGTCAGGTTCAATGTTGATGGATTATATGTAGAAGAGTAAAAGCAAGATGGACAATTGGTTGCCAAAGGAAACAAAGTGGGTAGGATGTTCACCTTAAATGTGAAGATTCCTGAAATGAATGCAGCCATGTTTGCAAAAGGTGCATGAGTTATTGCAGATATAGAGATATGGCACAAACGGATTGGACATGCAAACTTGCAAAGGCTGAAACTGATGGAGTCAAAGGAGATTGTCCATGGACTACCAAATTTCAAAGTTGCAAAAATGCAAAAGGTATGTGCAGCATGTCAATTTGGTAAACAGTCAAGAGCATCATTTCCACATGACAAGCATGTTAGTCAGAATGTACTAGAAGTAGTACATACAGATGTTTGGGGTACAGCAAAGACCACATCTATGGGCGGTTGCAGGTTTTATGTTACTTTCATTGATGACCATACACGCAAAGTATGGGCATATTTCATGAAAGAGAAGAGCGAGGTGTTCACTCACTTCAAGAATTTTAAACCTATGGTGGAAAAGCAGATAGGGAAATACATTCAGACATTAAGATCTGATGGAGGAGGTGAATACATGTCAAATGAGTTCAGTAATTTTCTAAAAAATCATGGAATTTGGCATCAGTTTTCATGCAGGTACACACCACAACAAAATGGCATTGCTGAATGCAAAAATAGACATATTGCAGAAATAGCAAGAGCCTTAATGGCTGAGAAGAATATGCCTCATTGTTATTGGGCAGAAGCTGTGCATACTACTGTATACATCATGAACAGAACTTCGACTGCTGCTGTACATCAAGTCACACCTGAAGAGAAGTTTACAGGTAAAAAGCCAAATTTATCACATCTGAAAGTTTTTGGCTATATTGCATATGTACATGTCCCAGATGAATTGAGGACGAAGCTTGATCCAAAAGCAGAAAAGTGTGTCTTCATTGGATACTCCCTTGAGCAAAAGGGATATAAATGTTATAACCCACTCACACGAGAGGTAAAGGTGAGCAGAGATGTGGTATTTGATGAAATGTCAAGCTTCAATGCAGATGCCCAAGAAGGACCGAGTCTTGAACCAAATGACAAAGAAAATGCTGAAAAATCAAGTGCAGAATCTCTGGTTTTGAGTGGACCGGATGCATCACCAAGCAATAGTTCCAACTCAAATCCATGGAGTGGAAGATTACGTGGAAATTTCAGTCCAGCAAATTCATCAAATACATCCAAGAAAGGTAAAGAAAAGCTTTCTGCTAGTCATAAAACATGTGTAGATTTTGAAGACGTTAATGGAGATTCAAGCGGTTCAGAAAAGAGTCTTGATGAGGAACTTGGATTGCCCTCTGTGAAGACTCTAGGAGTAAGAAGGGCACATGCAGATGATACAAGGAGAAGTGACCCAGGACCAAGAAGATCTCGGAGGATGCGTAATTCAGTGCAACGATTGACATATGATAGTTACATGGATTGCCATTGTGCCTACATGACAAAGGTAATACAAGATGTTGAACCTTCTTGTTTTGAAGATGCAATTGGTAATGCAGATTGGGAAAAAGCTATGGATGAAGAGATGGCTGCGCTTTATGGAAATGATACATGGAAGCTGGTTCCATTGCCACAAGGAAAGAAACCCATAGGCTGCAAATGGGTTTAAAAGGTAAAGCATAATACTGATGGTAGCATAAGCACGTATAAAGCACGATTGGTAGCTAAAGGATATGCACAGACATATGCCATTGATTATGAGGAAACATTCAACCTTGTAGCTAAAATGTCTACCGTTAGGACACTTGTTGCATTAGCTACAGCAAAAGGATGGACTCTGCATCAGATCGATGTGAAGAATGCTTTCCTACATGGTGAGTTACAGGAAGAAGTATATATGGACCAACCACAAGGATATGAAGATTCAAAGCATCCAGAATATGTTTGCAGGTTGCAAAAGGCTTTGTATGGGCTGAAGCACGCTCCGCATGCATGGCATGCAAGGATTGCTGATTACTTATCCAGCATTGGTTTTTCTATGTGTGATGCAGATCATTCACTATATGCAAGGAAGACTGATGATGGCATCATGATTGTAGCCATTTATGTTGATGACTTGATTATAGGTGGCAATAATGAAGAAAGCATCAAAGAGGTAAAGCAACTTCTTATGCAGGAATTTGATATGAAAGATCTTGGTGTGCTGCGCTATTTCTTTGGCATTGAGTTTATACATACAAAAACAGGTATATGGATGTCGCAAAGGCAATATGCCTTGAATATGCTGCAAAAGTATGGTATGGCTGATTGTAAGCCAATTTCTATGCCATTAGATCAGAATTTGAAGTTGGATACTACATCAGGTGAAGCATTGGAAAATGCTACTATGTACAAGAAAATTGTGGGAAGTCTTATATATCTCATAATAACAAGGCCTGATCTAAGTTATACTGTTGGACTTGAAAGTCAGTTTATGCAGGTTCCTAGGAAGCCACATTTGGATGCTCTGAGGCGCACTCTACGTTATGTGAGTGCTACTCTGGATTATGCATTGTTTTATGAGGCTGGTGTAGATTTGCAAGTTTATGGATACACCGATGTAGATTGGGTTGGTAGTACTCCAGATAGAAGATCTACTAGTGGCTTTCTTTTCTCACTTGGAGCAGTAAGAAGCAACCCATTGTTGCTTTGTTGAGTATAGAGGCTGAGTATATAGGTGTTGCAATGGAAGCATGTGAGGCATCATGGCTGGAGATGTTACTTGCAGATTTAGGTGTGGAAGTGCAAAAGCCTATCACTATCTATTATGATAATCTTAGCAGCATACAGTTAGCACGGAACCCTGTTTTCCATGCTAGAACAAAGCATATCGAGATGAGCAGGTTGCTGATATTTTCACCAAAGCACTTGGAGCTGAGAAGTTGAAGAAGTTTCGGGAGATGCTTGGATTACATGATATGGCTTTGAGCTTGAGGGGGAGTGTTGAGATATCAAGCTCAACATGTGATGATCCAGGATGACAAGTACCACTTTTTTGTTTCTATGACATGTATAGTGGTCACGTCGGTATATGTCAGGGATACTTCATTGAGCTTTATTATATTTATCTACCGAGAGTGATGGCACATTTGTTTCTTGCTAGCTCACTCATTCGTAGACATTAGGTTTTTCCTTATGTACTGGTCTTTATATATTGCACTTGTTGTATTCTTGTTTTTAGGTCATTCTTGTACATTCCTTTTATGTAATAGAAGAAGAAGAAGAAGATCATTCTTCCTTGCCTCAATTTGTGTGTGTGCTTCTCCTTGAGAGTGAGAGTGTGTGTGTGAGCTCTCTTCCTTATCTCCTTCCTCGTGACAAATTGTGCCCAGACCAGCTGTCAAGTATGAAGGAGGGGCATATACAGATAAGTTGGGTCACATCTATGTGGTGACAGAAGACCTAGAATTGATCAATGAGAGAGGAGAATTGGAAGGACAAGAACATTCAAGAAGACTAGACCCTGGAGAGTTAGTAACTACTCCCAGAGGCAAGTCAGTAGTGACACGAGTCTTGAGAGGGGATTTGATACCTCAAGACGACTACTTATTGGAGGTCTATTTGATCCATGGAGCAGATTTACTGCTACAAACTGACTCACCTACACAAGGACGGGAAGAAAGCACGATGACATTTTACGAGTTAAAAGATCCTGAAGACGAGTCTAGAGTAACATACCTAGACAAGAACCAAAGAAGGTATTGGCTTGTCGATGCCTTAGATAGAGCTCGACTGAAGTATATGGGCTTGCCTATATTTCCCCAACGAGAGCAGGCAACTACCTCTAAATGAAACTGTAAAGACAACTGCATGAAGATTCAATCAGTATGTTGATAGATGTCCTGTAGTTGAAAGACCTACGCAACAAAAAAATGATATCATTATTTTTGGATGGATTAACGAATGAAACTCTAAGGACATTAGTCTATGTGAAGAGACTAACAGACATTAAGTGAATGTCTCCAAGAGTGTATTGATCTTGAGGACAACCTAGCAGATGATCTCAAGAGTGCGACTAGTCCTACTAAATCAAAAGACACTCGAAGCACAATAACCTCCAACTCAAGCAATGTGGAAGAACTAGCAGATCTGGAAGTGAAGAAGTTAGGAGTTCAGGCAAAGGAACTATCAACATCCATCACTGAGAATACCTATGTTACAAAGATGTAGCTCATGTGGAGTTGATCACCCCACTCACATGTGTGTATGAGGAGGAACATGCGTACCTCAAGCGTACCCTTATAATAGGCAGCACCATCAAGAAACGGCCTTGTATTGTCACATAGAACAAAAATACACCAATCAAACCATGGAAAATTGCCCATTCAATAGGCAGACACGGCCTCTACAACCACCTCAGTATTGGCCATATGGATATCCACCTAGAGAGCCAGGCAGAGAGATGCCCAGGTACAATCCTTACCCAACACCACCAGGAGCACCTAAGCCATACGAGCAAGCACAATATACACAACCCCAGCCAGTGTTAGGACCACAACTGTCACATCCCCAACATGTGGTACCTGTCAAGTATACCCAACCAAAGGAAAACTTAGAAAGAGCCATAGTGCCAACATCACCAATAGCCAGTGTAGAGTCAACGAACCGAGGATACGAGCAATCCCAAGGGGAGTACTATTCCTATGATGCTTTATCAGAGAATGCACTCGGCCATACAACCCACCACCTCTTAGGACTTGGGAAGGGTATTGTAGTGATTGTGGAAAGGAACATCTCTTCCAAGATTGCCCAAAAAGTCCCAACAAGGCTCAAGACACTGCACCTATTAATGTGATCAAAGTGATAGAAGCATCGGGAAGTGACAAGGAATACACCATACCATTAAAGGCCATTACACGAGCATGAACAAAGGAACAAGAAGGAAAACAACCGTACCTTGAACAAGAAAACAATAAAAGCTTAGACCCCAAAATTCAAATAGTGGAAGATTCAGAAGACCCACGCAAGAGTACTCAAGCAACGAAAAGCCAAAAGTGGAAGGAAAGAAGAGAAAAGCTCAAGGAAAAATGGATGAAAAAAAAAATTAGGAAGATAAGAAACATACACGAAGCAATAAGAAGCCTAAAGAAATAGAGATTCAGGAAGAAGTCCCCATTCCACCGCCTATCCGAGAGTCAAAAAAGCCAGGATTAATTCTAGCCAACCCGAAACCGGATGATTTGGACATGTGGTTAAAAGCATACCAAGCTAGAATTAAGACTGGACCGAATGTGGAGCAACATGAAAAGCTTTACCCACAAGGAGAGTTAGAAAAGGAGAGGCTTGCGATATGTAGAAAACTCATAGAGGTAGCACAAGAAACCCTAGAAAAGACTATCCCTGCCCTCCCTGACACAAGGATATTGGAGGATCAATACAAGGATTGTGTTAAAGCCAAGGACAAGGAACCAAAAGAGAAGGATGATAAACGTGAGCTAGTGAAAACCCAGGATGAACCTATGTCAACAGTGCCTGATTTAGAGGCTGACTGGCCAAAAGAATTGTGGAATAGAATCCAAGAAGAACAATGGAAAAGGAATGGAGTGGCTAAACCTCCTTTTGAGGAATTAGATGTGGAAGTTTATCAACCAAATCCCAACATGGAAGAAGTATTCGAGGAAGTATCGAGACTAGACCGAAATAGGGAAGAAGCTCAGAGCATTTCGAACCTACCAAATTACATGGGAGAGTACGAAAAAGAATCCATGATCTTCCATGCACCCATAGTACGAGGAAAAGGAAAGGGAAACTCAGATAAGAATTCACAGAATCTAATAGAACTTAAAAAGACCAAAGTACAATGCCAATTGACTGTGGAAGAACTACTTCGTGTTAAACCACAATTATGGAAACAATTAGCAGGACAACTGGAGTTTGGGCAAGAGAAGAACAAAAAGGAAAGCAAGGGAAAGGAAAACCCACCTAAGGTACGAATTCCAGTGGATAAAGTTGGAGAATTTAGTGAAGGAGACGAAGGTAACACATGTCTACCTGTCACTTACAATGGCTATATGACCAAAGCCATACTAGACACAGGAGAAGTAGTAGGTATTGCTATCAAAGAGATTTAGGAGAAATGGGGAAAGCCTGCCTTATGACCCACTTGCATGAAGCTTCAGTTAGCAGATGGTCATGTTGAAAAACCATTGAGAATATTAGAAAAGATCAAATTAACCACCTATGGAGTTGAATTTGAGCATACTTTAGCCATCTGTCAATTTGGAAAAGCAAATAACTATGAGATGATATTAGGAAGAACCTTCATGAGACAACTTAGGGTAGTGCAAAATTGGGGATGAGACTCATTATACCTTCAACATCAAGGAAACACTACCAAGATAAACTTGCATACCTTTGTGTACAGAGATGTACCACCACTATAATGGAACCCCATACATAAAGAAGAGGATGATTTGTCTATCCATAGTGCTGGATCAAGCGATCAATCTTGGATGCATGAGGATGCCCAATTATGGATGTGTAAAGAAGCCAATAAAGAGGACAATAAAAGGCAGTTATGGCCAATAAGACATCCTAATTATCCGCCCATAGAGGATCCAATGTACATGCCTCAAATCTTCCCTGATGAAACGCTTGAACTGCACAGATGGATGTAAATCCTAGCAACCTATGATGTATGTGTGAATGAAGAAGTTCTGACGATGAATGAATGTGTGGACGAAGAAGGCTACGACGTAAATTTGTACATGGTTGTCCTTCCAGAAGTAGAAGCAGGGCGAATATTGGAAAAGGAGTGAAAAGAAGAATACGAGAGCATAGAGATGGAACCGGAATTTGATTATGAAGAACGTTACCTAGAAGCCATTCGAACTGAAGAAAAGTATGGAATGACCAAAGTGTTAGCAATAGAATCAGCCCCTATAGTACCAAAACAGGAGGAAAGTGTGAGTAAAATCGAACCAAACCCTGATCTTTTTGAGTTGCTCGAGCATATAAAAAATTATGAAGTAGAAGAGAGAAAAATAGCTATTCAAATGCTTAAGAGGGAGGCAAGAGAAGGAGAAGCGTACGACAACAAGGAAAGAATGAAGAAAATCATAGTAACTATAGAAGATGGAGAAGAAAGATGTACATACATAGGAAAAGACGTGTCAACAGAAGAGGAAGAAGAATTGATACAATTGATCCAAGAATATCGAGATGTATTTGCTTGGACCTATAAGGATCTGGCATCAGAGGCAAAACCATCAAAACAACGCCCTTACACCTATAACGAGGTCTATGCTGCTAAAATAAAAGAAGAAATAGACAAGCTATTAGCGGCTGGATTCATTTATGAAATAGAACATACTGAATGGGTATCACCACTAGTGGTTGTCCCTAAAAAGAATGGAAAACTCAGAGTATGCATTAACCTGAAAAAAGTCAATGCAGCCACGATCCGTGATAGCTATCCATTATCTATCACCGATCACCTATTGGAAAGAGTTTCAGGAAAAGAAGTCTACAGCTTCTTAGATGGATTCTCTAGATACAACCAAGTAGCTATTGTTATAGAGGACCAACATAGACCGCATTCGCGACTGAATGGGGAGTCTATGCTTTTTGAGTGATGCCTTTTGGACTCACTAACACACTTGCTACTTTCCAAAGGTTGATGTGTCATGTTTTCAAAGAATTCCTAAAGAAGAGTATGGAAGTGTATGTAGATGACCTATTTACATATTCAAATCAAAGGCAAGACCACATTCCTGAATTGCGGAAGATATTTGATAAATGCCGACAATATAGAGTCTTCCTAAATTCCGAAAAGTGTGACTTCATGCTAAGACAAGGGAAGATCTTAGGACACATAGTGTCTAGGAATGAAATATCTACAAATGAAGACAAGATCAAGGTCATTTTAGAACTTCCTATACCAAAGAATGCAAAAGAAGTGCAAGCATTTATGGGACATTGTGGATACTACCGTCGATTTATCCACATGTACGCCATAATTGCCAAACCCTTGTATGGACTGTTGACCCAATTCACTTGGATTGATGAATGCGAAAAGGCGTTTAACGAGTTAAAAAGGTGACTTAGCACGACCCCAATTCTGAAAACACCGAATTGGAACAAGCCTTTCCATATTCATGTGGACTCTTCAAATTACGCAATAGGATGCATCTTAGCTCAGCCCACAGATGAAGGAAAGTTAGATCATCCAATTGCCTATGCAAGTAGACAACTGAATCAAGCCGAGAGAAACTAGACAACTACGGAGCGAGAGGGATTAGGAATGGTGTACGCTGTAAAGAAATTCAGACACTATCTCTTAGCCAACAAATTCAAGTTCTTCATAGATCATCAAGCCTTATTGTACTTAGTCAATAAGCCTTGTAACACAGGTCGACTTGTGAGATGGTTTATGCTATTGATGGATTTTGACTTTGAAGTAATAGGGAAAAAGGGAAATACCCATGTAAGAGCAAATCACCTCTCTAGATTAACACATGGAGAACCACCAAGTGGAGTACCAGACGATTTGCCATACACTTATCTTTTTAATTTGTAAGTGTGTCCAAAGTGGGTAGAGAAACTAATTCCGATACTCACTCATGGCCCACAACACTCAATTAATGAAGAGAGTAAAAAGGAAATTCTGCAATCACGGAACTTGCACATTATTGCAGGAAGTGTGTACTATAAGGAACCCAATGGTGTATTATCAAGATGTGTTGAGGAAGACTAACAAATGAAGTTGATTGAACAAGCCCATGTAAAAAAATGGAGGATGCACAAAGGAATTCACAGAACTCTAGGAGAATTGAAACGACTAGGAGTATACTGGCCTGATATGCCTAAAGATGTCCATGATTATGTCAGTAATTGCGTAGAATGTCAAGAAACCATACCAGAGGATCACACATCCTTACCCTTCTCTACAATAGCACCCAAATGGAGTGAAACATTGGTGAAATTCCTAAAGACACAAGAACACGAGGAAGGAGTCAGCTTAGCAAGGAAACGATCCCTAGAGGAAATGAGTAAGGATTATGTAATCATGGGAAGACACTTGTTTAAGAGAGGGAAAGACAATCAGTTACGTCTATGTGTGCATGAAGGAGAATACTTACCCATATTAGAGATGGCACATGCAGGTGTTGCAAGAGTTCATTTTTCAGCCGAGAGAACTATAAAAATGATCCTCTTTGCCGGCTTGTGGTCGCCAACTCTACATATGGATGCTGACACCTATGTTCGAAGTTGTGAGACATGCCAAAGGGCTAAATGCCTGATTCCGAGAGATGACATGCCATTGAGACCTATGTTGCGTTAGAGCATTTTCCAAATGGGGTATTGATTTCATAGGACCCATTAACCCACCAGCAAAAGGGTCACATGCCGAATACATCATAGTAGCCACATATTATTTGACTAAATGGGTGGAGGCAAAGGCTACTAGAAAGAATGATGCTCAAACCACTGCTAAGTTTCTTTTTGAGCACATTTTCACTCGTTTCAGATGACCAATTGAGATTGTGAGCGACTGAGGAATGCATTTCATCAATGAAGTCATAGAGTCCCTAATGAATGAATTCTTAGTGATCCATAAAAAATGAGCCCCATACCACCCTCAAGCCAATGGTCAAGCGGAAAGTTCCAATAAGGTGTTATGCACAATATTGACCAAGATAGTCAATAGTGGAAGGTCAGATTGGGACAAACAATTGCATCATGCAATTTGGGCATTCCGAGTCGCTTACAAGACTGCCATTGGGACTACCCCATTCAACCTAGTCTATGGACAAAACACAATCCCGCCGATCGATTTTTTAGCTGCCAACTTTGAGAGTACCCCAACAGTATGAGTGGATCGGGCATGAGTTATCCAAGCAACTAGACCAAATTGAGAAACTACATGAGACCAGAATACAAGCGGTTGTAGGAATTTATGCGGCCAAGAGAAGACAAAAGGCATACTATGATGCATACATAAAAGACAAAGGACTAAAAGAAGGAGATTTAGTTCTAGTCTACACCTTGAAGCAACATGCCAAGAAATTACAAAAACACAGATATGGACCTCTAATCATCAATAGGATTTCCACTAGTGGAGCATTTAATTTGGCTACTCTGAATGGAGATATTCTTCCTAACTACATAAGTGGATGTCGAGTAAAACGATATATGGAGCCATTGACGGATCAAATGTTAGCATGCCTCGTAGGTGCGCAAAATAGGAAGAGAGAGGAAGAACGAATTAGAGAGGAAGCACGGCAAGAAGCCTTAGAGCATATCAAGACACGGAAAGAGTGGATAAGGCAAAGAGATGAATGGTATCTACAAGGAGAAGAGCCTATTCCCATGGCTAATTACCAAGTTCATAAGTCCGATACAACAAATGTCAGCATGTCCCAACTTTACTTAAACCTAGGAACTGGAACGACGGAGTACCAGCTAATAGACACCTTGCTAGATTCAGGAGAAGCACTCAGTTGCATATGAAATACGGTCATCACAGATCTTCAAACGATTATAACAACCACGAAAGCACACATGATAGGTGTGGGAGGTCAAGTTATAACATGCATTGGAGAAGCCATAGTATCCCTCCACCTAGGAAATTCAACTATGGAACGACGAGTTCTAGTGTGTAGAGACGAGGATATAATAGAAAACTTGATCCTAGGACAAGACTGGATCATTGAGAATGAAGTGAGCATCCACCTAGCTCAAGGATACATTTCAATCAAAATAGGGCACAAGGAAATCTTTAGTTTATTAGGAGAGAAACCCTCACATAGACCAGGAGTCATCAGAAGTGCTGAACAAATCGTACAAGAGCACATAGCAAATGATTACAGCACAAATCAATCAAAAACAGGCCTAACAGGAGAAGGGAATTCAAACCCCAATGTATCCAAGGAGAAAGTAGATTCATCCTACTTGATTGGTGAACAAAAGAGGACCAAGGAGGACAATACTCTTGGAGCCTTCTATGAAAAAGGGCGATCAATAGCCTGGAAATCCACCATCAACTACTCGCAATCAAGAAATTCTAACTTCAAGTGGGTTTGCAAGGATCGAGTGAAGGAATCAGAGAAGGCAACACCAGCACACGTCATTACTCATAGGAAGACAAGGTTGGACAAGGATTCTTCTTCAACAAAATCAGA
The DNA here is from genome assembly GCA_020310875.1 of Ceratopteris richardii. Taxonomy (NCBI): domain Eukaryota; kingdom Viridiplantae; phylum Streptophyta; class Polypodiopsida; order Polypodiales; family Pteridaceae; genus Ceratopteris; species Ceratopteris richardii. The sequence goes on from CM035437.1 coordinate 86,712,289, forward strand.
ACCAAAATGAGTTTTGAAAGTATGGCTTTTGAAGCCTTTGATAGAATCTCAAAAAACACGGCAACAAATATGGATTCCAAAGACGTTCAGACAAGTGGCCATTCAAGAGATAGAAAAGCACGAGAAAACATTGTATCGACACAGTAAAACCTTGAAACCAAGCAAGACTAGTCACAGATATCAGAAAAGCAGGAATCCAACAACTCGAACGACAAAAAAGACAAAAGAAGCACCTGCAACACAACAAAATGAAGAGAAGACAAGGCCTAAAACCTCTACTATGAAATGGATATGGAAACCAAAGCAACAGCAAGGACTGGAGCACCAACACCAAGAAGATTTCCCTTGCACACATGAAGCATCAAATGCACCTAAAGTATGCATGATAGGGCCACATTACGAGGCCAGGCATTTGGCACATGATGTACATAATAGAATTAGTGGTACACATTCTCCACACGGGGATAGGTCATAGCTTCTACTTTCATAGTAATGGACCTACCATGTAAATAAATAAGCTTTGGCTATCCTAACTCTTGTTTTCTTTCAGAAGTGAAAATGAAAAAAATATATATGCGGTAAGAGATCCTACTTATGCAAACAAGGGGGACGGAGTGACGCAATGAACGAAGTGTAATAACACACATCACTAAAGACATGTGTTTTATAGAAGCTGATTCTCTTTGCATTACGAGTGCAGATGGCTTTTGAAGACTCTGAAGCTACCATTCAGGAGGAAGTTCTGGAATTCGCTCTGCAAAGTGTGACTAAAGCAAAGGGTCATTGGTTTAGAGATGATCAACCAGTAGGGGATTTATTATTCCTAGTAACCATCAAAATCATGGATACATATCACCAATCCCATGTGATGTCAAAAGACTTCAAGGTAGTACATGAGCTCACATCAACCATGGACGTTATGAAGAAGGTGGGCATCCATAAATACTTCGAGTTATCAATATACAAGCCCGATTTTCAGTGATGTGCCCAAGTTATGAATACTCTGCAGCCTGCCTTGCATGATCAATTGGTGTCGAAGGCTAGAGTCATGGACGCCGTTGATGAATGGGTCATAATCCAATTTACACATGAATGAATTAAGGAAGCTTTTGGAAGGGAGAAGGACGGAACCACAGTCTTGAAGGAGGAAAGTCAAGGAGCAAAGACCCGAACCTTCAATGACATAAACCACATTGATATTGAAGATGAAGTGAGGCTCATCCATCAGCACTTTTGTTTTCCAAACCTGCACAGGTACACGGCTCCACAAAGGATTGTAGTACAAATGTTGTCACATGCTATTAAGAAAATCGGAAATCAAGTCAATATAACTCCTTATATTCAAGAGAGGTTGTTCAAGGCAAAGAAACAGTGGAATCACAAGAAGTTTTTGAATGGAAGCGTGGCCTTGACTATATTGATATATCATGCCTTGGGCATTAGAGAGCATTTGAAGGAGATGCCATCATCAGAAGCCATGTCCAAATATTCAAAGGTTGCAACAGTTCATCGAAAAAAGAAGGGAGTAACAATTGTAGAGGAAGCAGAAACTAGCTCCCAACCTAGAATGAGAGGTACAAAGAGACTAAGGGAAATGATGCAAGCAGAAGCAGAAGTTCCAGCCACCAAAAGGGCACATGTGCTTCCAAGAACAAGACTTGAAGACCGTAAACTGATCACAGAAGAAGAATTGACCAAAGCAATGGAAGCCACACACCAATACATTGAAGGCCAAGTAAATCTATCAGTACAAGGACACCATTACCAACAAGCCCATCAAGATATAGAACAAAAAAAGAGGTTAACCAAGGTGCATAGATACAGAGAATTGGGTTTGGTAAATTCAAGCTCATCATCAGATGCACAAGAAGAACCAGACACCTCCTTATTGAATGTGGACATTCGAAGTGAGTCCAAGGATGATGGACAATGGGAGGAATTAAATGAAGTGAACAAGAATGTGGAAGAGGAGTACATGAAGGTGGATCAAACACCCATCAGCTCCAGCCAAGACAAGGCAGGAAAGGAGGCCTCCCAAGAAAGAGTACATGTCATCAAGTAAAATGAAGCTTCCAACCTTCAAATCCAAGAGACTATGCTTGCAGGAAACGTATTATTCAAAAATCCCAAGGAAGAACTAGAAGATACTACGGTGGAAGAGTTCGAACCCTTTACGGGTAGTGGCAGAACCCTCCCCTATGGATGTTACATTTCAAGGGAGTGCCACGAAGATTGTCAACATAGAAGAAGAGCGCAAAGAATCGAAAGTAAAACTTCAAATCAGACAACCACATAATGAGACTATACATGTGGAGCACGGAAAGGATGTCCAAACAGGGGAAGCTCCAAGCATCCCAAGAACTTGGTTAAATGTGGACATCGCTCAATTCAAGCCAGTGGTGCAGCATATGATCAAAACCGCCATGGACACTCAATAGTTAATGCTTGAGGCTGATGCTGACTATGACAAAGCAATGCAAAAAAAAAATCAACTTCACGAAATGGGTCAGAACCTTTCCGCCCAATTGATTCAAGCTCAAAAGAACATAGCAGATAAAGAGAAGGAAGTCCAAGAAGCCAAGCAACAATGCAACACACTAGAGACAGAAAATCAGAAATTGAAAGACCAACTACAGGAGTTACAAAGGAAATATGAAGCTAGCGAGGCTGACAAAACACGCATGAATGCCATAAGCAAAATACTGGAATCACAAATCAAAATATACATGGAAGAAGCCAAGAACGTACGAAATAGAAACAAGGAGCTGATGACAGCTCTTCTATGTAATCAACCTATAGAAGCTCCTGAAGTGTCAGAAAAGGACACAAAGGCATTGGAGGAAAAGATAGCTAAGTATGAAGATCTGCTCAAGCAGGAGCAGGCCATCATTGCAGAATGGGAGGAAAGGTACATGGATGACACAACAGAACTGAGAAGGAAGTGGAAGGTGGCAAAAAACAAATATTTTGAGCAATGCAATGAAGGTGCAAATCAACTCGCGGTCATTGGCGAGGAGCTCCTAAAAAACAAAGAAACCATTCTGAAGGCCACCGAGGAAATCAAAAGCAAAGATGAAATGATCAAGCAACTACTAGAAGATAACCGAGGGGACACCAGTAGTTCCACACTCCACAGCGGCTACTGAGGAGATTGAGGTATGTCCTCTCTCTCCCCCCTTACATCATTCTTCGATAAGGGAGGAAACGGAGATCCACCTTGAATGAACTCATCGGGATATTGCAGAACTAAGCCGGCATGAGAGGGCACTACTGGTGTCCCAACTTACTGAAGATTTTGAAGATCAAGTGGTAAAGGTCATGAAGGAAGCAAAGATCGAAAGCAAGAATCTGGAACAAATAATAAGACCATTCAATGTACCATATGGTTTACTTAAAGAGTAAACACGACAATATATAAAGAACACAACCAATAAAGAGCCAGATTGCAACCTCCAGTTTGGCATTCAAACATTCACCTATACTCAAGAGGAATTCGACAAAGCTGATCCCATATGGAGGAGGAATTTTTTAGAGAAAAATCCAACCCGAAGGGTACACTGGGAATCATCACCATACATACTTCAGGTAAATCCATCTTTTTGCCTAGTACCCAGAAGACGCTCCTAGATGCAATTTTGGGAATGTCAGTGCCAGGGAAGCATCAATAATCAGTGGCTCAACTATCCTCTACTACCAAGTCCATCACAAGATTATTTAGCGATTGAGGAATACATGATCAAGACAATCGAATTTTGGATAGCTCGCTATGCCACTGTACCAGATCTAGCCATTAAGATGACTAATAGAGATGTTTAGCATGTTACTTACAGTTATTAAAGTGTTTTCGCACGCTCAATATACTTTTTTGAACTTCATTGGCATTAATCAGGGGTGAGACGCCCTCATTTTCTATCTATCAACCATAGCAAGTCGATTAACACTCATGGCCATATATTCAAGGCTTATGTTTTTTCCTAGTAACTACATGGAGACTTTTGAAGAAGCATTCTTTACTGGATTTTTTGAAATAGACTCCGAGATTTTTGTGAAATTATCTTCGAATCTTAATGCCAGGATGGTGGCCTACGAACTGAGTTTCTTTAGATCATAAACAGGCACCAAAAGATGGAGTCAAATCGAGTCAATGGAAAGAATTCATGTTATATCATGCCAATCTGCTTAATCAACAAGAGTAGCAAGTCATCCAGACATACTCACATCACCACAAAAAGCCTATCGAGGACGACAGAGTTCAGGAGGAGGGACGTGTGGAAGGGGAATGAAGCAAAAAGAGAAGAAGAAGAAAATCAAAGAATAAAGTTGCTCAATAAGGAATGAAGATTATCAAGAAAACGACCAACTCTTTGCCCAAAGCCCCGCCAGGGCACGCATCAGGCAATAACGCCAAAGACCCAGGTCCTGAGGATTGGAATTAAAGAAAGATAACAACCAGGACATTTCATGGGAGGTTGCACACAGCTTCATCATCCACTAGGAGCTGACGGTGAAGCGAAACAATTCGAGGAGAGAGACAACACACGAAAGACTCTCCATCGGATAAGATAACCAATTGTCTAAAGGTCCTAGTTGCCTCCTCGTCCACTGGATGCGTGCGGTGGGAAGAAATGGAACAAGTCCTAGAGGATGACAAAGAAGATTCAAGAATAGGATCTTTAAAGCGTAATGCTCTCTTAAAAGAGAGTAGAGGTCAACAAATTAAGGCGTGCGGTGGTAGAAAGTAAACAGGCTCAAAGCAATACAACAGGGGAAGGTATGTAAGCGACAAGGGCAGATCAAGGCCAATAAGTATCCATGAAGAAGTGCAAGAAGATATCTCGCAGATCCTGATCCTTAAGAAGGTCCTTCAACATTTGGGTCTTCGGAAGGTCCAGATCGAAGGCTGAAGGTCCACACCTTCATACCTTCCACTGATGGCGTGCGTGGTAGCCCGACTTAATACAACAACCCAGATTTGTGATATAAAGAATACCAAGGGGCAAACAAAAGTAAAGGACATACTTCGAATAAAGTAACGAATTGCCTGACAGTCCTTATCGCTTCTTCGACCACTGGGTGCATGTATTCAGAAGCCTTAGACAAGCTATAAACGAGAAGCAAAAGCCTGTCAAGGGACGACAGAGACAAAGAGGGGGAGAGTGTTGCAGAGCAAAGAGGCACAAAAGGGGAGCCCCAAAATTTTCAAATTAATGGGCATATTTTTCTTCTTCAAAATCTTAGAAACTCCCTAAAAAGCTATGTAAATGCACTAGAGGAGTCCTATAGATGTATAATCCCAAATCATTGCAATATATTTCTTGTAAAATAGTCAGTCACTTGTGTGAAATGACCATTTTTAGTGCACATGTATACAAGTCACTTTGTGGCTCATTGTAAAAACTTTTTGCCATTGTGAAGAAGGAGAGCTCTTGAATTTCGAATTTACTTCTTTCCTGCAGATTTTGAATTTTTGCCATTGTGACTCATTGTAAAGACTTTTTGCCATTGTGAAGAAGGAGAGCTCTTGAATTTCGAATTTGATCTTTAGAGTGTGTGAAGCTTGGAATGTGTGTGTAGGACTGTTATCTACCCCTTCCCATCACTTTTGAGCTATTGCAGTGTGTGTGTGAACAAGTAGGAGTTGTGGAGTGAGTGTGTGTGTTTCCCGCCATTCACTGTTTTGGTCATAACTTGAAGAGCGGTGTCAGATTCGAGTGAAAATAGCAGAAATAGATGCGTCTCATCAAGAGCTTCGAAACGAACCCACTATTGGACATATTCGGAGTTCGGAACTGGGAGAAATGTTCGAATTTGTGAAGACTGCAGTAAGTGGTATCGCGGCAGACACTTTCAAAGGTTAAGTGAGCTGTAGAGGTAGAATAGTCTTAACTCATGCATATTGGCTAAACCACTTCAATTTCCATCATGTGCGCACAAGTCCTCATACACTTGGTTAGTTCAGTTCATCGGATTGATAATTAAGCGTGTGTCAATCCACCACTATATGTACTTGTGTGACAAATGAGATTTAGTCTCTTTGGCACAAGTCCCTAAGATTTCGTGACTTAGGTACACAATTACCTATAGATGAAAGTGTAGTTTGCATAGTGGAGGATGCAAGAGAAGTGAATTGGGGAATGGGAAGTGTGAATGTTGTGTCTACTGGAGATGTGGGTGCAAGTGAAATTGGTGGAGGAGGGATGGGGGATGGTGGAAGTGTGGGGGGAGCAGGAGGTGCCGTGGGTGGCAAAATGTCCATTCTACCAGGAGTGGATGTGAGTGTGGTGTCTATCCTGTACATCGGAATGGTAGGTGGGGTGTGTGTGATTGTGGTGAACAAACGAGAAGTGGATGCGAAAACTCAAAATGGTGGAAATGGTTGAGAGCTCGGTTGAAACATTCTAGAAAGCAAGGTATGGAGGGATTGAAGGATTGGCGGGATGGGGGGTGGAAAGTGAGAGCTTGGAGGTAGAAAGGCCATGAAAGGAGGCATGTTGATAGGGAATTTGAGAAAAGTGGATCTAGTGACTGGAAGGCCTCTTACAGAGGTCGTGGAGGCTGGTTGCCTTATGGCCAGCTCCATGAGGGATTCGGTTGTGATGGTGGTGGCATGATATAGAGGGTTGTCAAAGGAGGAGAACAAAGTTGAACTGGAAGTGGGACTATGGAAGGTGAAGGTTTTCTCGGTGGGGTGAGTAGTCAAGATGACATCTATAACTTGGATTCAGGGAGGTGATGGTGCGGGTGTGGGTGGTAGTTGCTCTGTTGACTCTTCATGTGTGATTGTGGGTTCATGGTCTGGAGTTCCTGATGGTTGGAATTGTCTCGATTGGTTCAGATGTGATGGTAGGTTCCTCCACAGTGGTGATGGGAATATGAATGTTTTTGCCTAATCATGGTCTGGTTTGTAATCTTCATGGATTATATTGGATGGGAGGCCTCTATATTGCTGATCGGATTGCTTCCACTACACCATATGTTTCTGCCATCAATAGGAGAGTTTCGTTGTATTCAGAGTCAACTCCAGCTTCTTCCAAGAGCTGAGCCATGAGCATTCTACTGTATGTTGGGGCTCCATTGGTTTCTTCTTCTTCTTCTGCTTCTTCTTCATCCTCTTCTTCATCCTCTGGGCATTCTAGTTGTTGAGATAAAGTTCTCTGTTGATCACCATCCCGGTGTACATGGAAGCCTTATGTGGATTTCCTCCATCTTTGGGAATAGGTGCCCGGTTCTTATGTGTTTGAAAAGAATTCTACATTGACAAGTTGTGTATTCTTCAAGAAGGATTAAAAAATGAACGTAGACATCCCTTCAACGTCTTCGATGGTAGCAAATTTGAATTCCGGTTGGACGGGAGGAGCGGATGGGGCAGCTTGTGATGTGCCTTCAGATCTAGATCTGGGTATTCAAATGGTAAAGGGAGGTACAGAGGCATCCCCTCGTGGTGAGACTTCTAGAGTCGTCGGAACTTCACATGTCTGGACATAGGGAATTGAGCCCCTCATGCACTTGGATTGATGTGTGGCCATTTTGTGTCTTTTGAACATTTGCAGTTGTGACCAGGTCAATGCATGTTCAATGGGTACATCGTATGCTAATCATTTGTAGATGATGTGTGTGACTGCACAACAGCCATTCATCACTAGCTTCCTAGATGACCTTTTATTTGCTCCATACAGCTCTTCCATAATCCATACAAGAAGCTTAATCATTAGTGCACCTGTCTCTGCCAAGTAAAACACGAACTAGATCTGTTTGTGGGGCTGAGTGAATCTATCTTGACTAGGAAATGCAAAATGTTGCATGCACATATGGAGAGGGATGGACACATTTGGTGTGAGGGCCGCCATATCTTTTAGCTTTTGCAATTTTCAATTCTTCATGTTAGAGGGTATTAAAGCATCCTTCTCAAAGGGCACATGAATTCCATGCATGTCCAAAGCAGAGGTCACCAATTCCAAGGTGAGTTCGAACTTTTTCAACTCATTGTTGCCCTATACAGAAGGAAGAACAAAGGTTCCTGGTTTGTCCTTTTCCTCACTTGCTTGTAATATTGATACCAAATAGTAACACCGTAGAAAATCCGGTTTGGGCAAGGGTGCTGCAAAGTATTCCGCCAGCCCTACACGTTTCCATATGCTTTGAAGTTCTGGTGTGTTCCGGAGAGTCTCGAACTCTTTGGAAAAGAATTGGAATCGTACCCATGACTTTTCATACTCACAGTTGGACTCCCAGATATACTTAGCCTCTCCTAAGGGCCCTGGCATGCCATTGAACTAGTGAGAGTTTGCAAGGACTCTCTCTATTATTCATGTGGGAGGGTTTGGTATGGGTATTTGTTGGAGGTGTCACAACTCTACAGGTTGTTCAATTGGTGGCACTTCTATTGGTAGATTCTCTGCATCAATACCCACAGTGCTCACTCCTGCCTGTGAGCTCGGGCCTACTGTTTCTGCAATGGTACTACTTGTAGATCAATGGTACTGCTTGTAGATCCTGATGCTTATCTGCTAGAAGAAGAGAAGCATATTAGCATTACATAGGAAACATGCTGCTGTGGTGTTCCCACCATAATACTCACATGATATCCAAAGTGGTTAGGGTTTAGTGGGTGAAGTGTTCGTATGTGTGTCAATGTTGGTTAGTAGGTTAGTGATTCCCCTATATGCAGACTTTTGGATGTGCATTGTACTCAGAATGCACCTACCTCAGAGTGGACTGATTTACAAAGTTGGGTCAGGGGGTTTGATATGGGGTTTAAGTCTCCAAACTTTGGTCTAGGGATCGCAACTTTTAGTGGTGATGACATGTAAAGGTTTGTGGACTGGATTGTGTTGGATTTCAGACTTTTTGGGTACCCATTTCCCAACATTCCTAGGTGCGACCGGAGATGTAATGGTGTGGAGTGTGGATGTTTGCCCTGGGGTTTGTGCCAAGAGTGTTTGTGAGTGTTGACTTGTGACTGGAGGTGAAATTATTTGAGCTTGTAAGCAGGTCTTGGGCACCCATATTTGTTTAGCATTTGGGATAGCCTTCATTGATCGCTTTGTGACCCAAATAGAAATGGTCTATCTAGATTGATGTCTAGGATACTCCTTCGTTGTAATCCTCAGCTGTCTAGCTCGTTTGGTGCATCTTTGGGATCCTATCTCTAGGGCCTAGGGTTTTTCACCCTTGCGTATCCAGATCTGCTTCATGCCAAGAGGTACTTTATATTGCACTGGTTGTTGCTCATGCTTCTTGATCATCAACCTCCTCTGTATCGTGTGTTGTCCTACTTGCTTTCCTGGAATCCTCTTTGGAAAAGAAGGGAACTCCTCATTGACTTCTACACCTTCTTCAAGAGTGAAAACCTTATGGACCATAGAACTTTGGACAAGAATAGCAATGTTATCTTCATGTGGGTTCCCGGAGGGACCAGGATTTGGTGCCTTTTCTAGTGGCCTGAGTGCTTATTCTCTAATTCAATTGTGATGCGGGTTTGGCCCACCCAAGCTTGAAGAAGTCCACTTCTTAGGTTGAGGTTGACTACATGATCATAGATCAAGTCTTGGCTCAAGACAAGAGGTTTGGAAAGATCCTTCTCTTCACACACTAGCACTTTGACTGCCATTAGAACCTCTTGAATGTAGAGGGGAAGTTCCACCTCACTCATGCAAGGAGTTTCCACACCTCCCAATCCTATAAGGTATGCCTCTATAGGATTGACCTTCAATTGCAATTCTTGGCAGTAAGAAAGTCGGACTGCACTAGTGGTTGCTCCTAAATCAATCAAAGATCTTATTGTCCTTACACTCTCTCCTTGTCCTACCTCTAGGATCACAAAGGGTCATCGATCAACTATCCTATGGGAACATACACCTGAGTCTTGGCACATGGCCATGTGATGATTAGAAGCGTTATGCATATGAGGCTGTGGGTGCTCTCTACCTTGTCTCCTTAGTTTCATGCGTTGGATGCGTTCTAGGGCTTCTACATGTGCCTCTTCTCGGATTCACTTTTCCTCTTCCTTTTGTTTTTTTGCAGTATTGAGTCGGTTTAACATTCCTTCTATGAGGGGTTCTTGATATAACTTGGCTCTGCATCCACTAATGTAACTAGGTAGGATGTCGCCTTCTAGAGTGGCTAGTTGGACTACTCCACTTGTAGAGATCCTATTGATAATCATTGGTCCATAGCCCCTCTTCTCCAATTTCTGTGCATGTTGCTTTAAAGTGTAGACTAAAACTAGGTCTCTTGCTTTCAAGCCCTTATCCTTTACATGTGCGTCAAAATATGCCTTTTGTCTTTTCTTGGTTGCATAAATTTTTGCTTCTGCTCTCAATCTTGTTTCACCTAGTTTTTCAAGATCAAAGATTCTAGAGGAGAGCTCATGGCCTGTCCAATCATACTCTTGTGCCACTTTCAATGTAGGTACCAAGAAGTCTAAGGGTAGCATTGCATTTTGGCCAAACACCATCTGAAAGGGTGTGGCTTGGAGTATCATTTTAGAGGCAACTCTGTATGCCCAAACAGTGTGGTGTAGCTATTTATCCTAGTCAAAGCGTTTATTATTAACCAGTTTTGTCAATACATTGCATAGTATCTTGTTTGTGCTCTCAGCTTGTCCATTAGCTTGTGGATGATAGGGGGCATACTTCTTATGTGTCACCAAGAATCCTTGGAGAAGGTTTTCAATGACTTCGTTCAAGAATTGTGTGCCTCTATCACTTAATAACTCTAATAGCAATCCGTAGCTGGTGAACACATTCTCGAATAAGAACTTAGTCGTAGTCTAGGTGTCATTCTTTGTTGTGGCTTTTGCTTCTACCCATTTGGTTAGATATTCCGTGGCCACAATAATTTATTCAACACAGGAACCCTTAGCTGCGGGATTAATAGGACCAACAAAGTCTATTCCCCATTTAGAGAATTCACATCCACCCATCATAGGTTTCAATGTCATCTCATCTTTGCATATAGGATACTGAGTTCGCTGGCAAACATCACACTCTTCATGTAGGTATGTGCATCCATGTGAAGAGTTGGCCACGAAAGGCCTACAAATAGTATTGCCTTGATCACCCGATCTGGTCCAAAATGTCCTCCTGCTACACCTTGGTGAGAAATTTCCAATATCTTGAGATATTCACTCTCATGGACATATAGGCTTAGGTACCCATCTCTTCCATGCTTGTATAAGTTATTTCCAATGAGGGAGTAGTCTAATGTTTCCTATTCTAAGCTCCTTCCTCTAGCCAAAGTCATCTCTTGAGGAATGCTTTCGTCCTCAAAAAGGCCACTAATAGTTCGCTCCAATTTGGTACTAAAGACACTTGATATAGAGTAGGATGTTCCACAGGTGGGTTAGTACTGCAGATTGGGCATTCCTTACAAATCCTATGGACATCTGCTTCCATGGTTGGTCAATATATCCCTAACCTTTATAGAGTCTGTAAGGTTCTATGTTTGGAGTAATGTTGCTAATGTGCACCTACATGTGCTATTAGCAACCATTTTGCATGCTCATCTTCTTCCACACAACAAGCTAGTATGCCTTGATCTATGTGCTTATAAATGTGGCCTACTACTAGGTGATATTTTTGAGATATGATCACTTCCTTATCTTTAGTTCTCACTACTGGATGTTTAGGTCCAAAGGTCAAGATAGGCACAATAGTTTTGGCCCATTCAGGCACTACTTCTAGATTGAACAAGTAGGCATCAGGAAGTTTGTTTGATACACCTTGAGGGGACTCTCCTGAAGTCAATCGAGAAAGGTGATCAACCCTAAGGTGAGTTATACCTTTCCTAACCACAACTTCAAAGTCATATTCCATTAGTAAGAGGAACCATCTTACTAATCGGCCTGTATTGCATGGTTTATTCACTAGATATAGTAATGCTTGATGGTCTGTAAAAAAATTAAACTTATTTGCAAGCAAATAGTGTCTAAATTTTTTTACAACATATATCATGCCTAATCCTTCTCTTTCGGTCATGGTATAGTTTCGTTCAGCTACATTCAACTGTGGCTATTGGGAGATCCATATTGCCTTCCCTAGTCGATTGTGCAAGTACACACCCAATAGCATAATTGGATGCATCCACATGGACATGGAATGGCTTGCTCCAATTTGGAGTAGTGAAGATTGGTGCTGAACACAATCTTCTCTTGAGCTCATTAAAGGAGTTCTCACATTCTTTAGTCCACTCAAAGTTAGTCAAGAGGGAATACAGAGGCTTTGCAATGATCACATACATATGGATGAATTGGCAATAATAGCCACAATGCCCCATGAAAGCTTATACTTCCTTGACATTAGCTGAACTAGAGCAATTGAAGAGATGATTGGCTTCAAACATGGTTTGAGCAAATTCTACCATCTTAGCACAAAGCTTGTAATCTCTAGGTCAGCTCTAGGGTAACACTTTTCATGATCTATTACATTTGGCCCTTCCTGGATTCTGGCCTGAAATGCTCTAAGCATCATGTCTATGTCCTCAGGAGTGGGATCTACTAAGATTGATCCCACTCGGGGTGGTGGGTGGGTTATGCGTGGTGGATTAGAAGGTTGTGGGATGGAAGGTGATGATGATGGTGATGAAGGTGATGTGTGAGAGTACGTTTGAGATGTGATTTCTATTATTTTGGCTTTGGTTTCTCTCAAGTTTCCTCGATTTCACTCATCTTCCTTTTCCATTGCCTTTTCATTCATTCAAGACTTTCTCTCCAAGCTCTTGTCCTCTTCTTATTTTGACTCTCAGTCTCACTAACCTCAGAACCCCTTTCCTAGCCTAAGTCTTGGTTTTGCTTAAGTGTCTCAGCTCTCGTGATGACTTGCACTTGGGTCATGGAAGTCACACTTCCCATGGAGTCTACCACTAGCCCAATAACATTGATAGGAGTGATTTTTGGCATATTGGTGGGGTTCTTGGGACACTCTCATAACAAGTGCTCCTTCCCACAATCTAGAGAAAAGCCTTGAATTGTCACAGATTGGGGTTGTGTGGGTGCAAGCATAAGGCAATCACAAATGAGGTGATCTCCCTGACATCGGTAGCATGGTCCTCTAGGAAATGGGGGTCTTGTCTGCTTGGATCCCAACTAGGATCACTCAGGTCTTCATAATAATATGACTCATTATGCTCAAGTGACTACATGTAGTAAGCTTGTCGGCTATCAATATGAGTAGAGTCAAAATTATGATCACTTGGGTCAGTTTTTGAAAGCAACGATGTTACTGGCACTAAGGCTCTATTCAGATTTTCTTCCGTTGCTGCATACTTCACTAGAATCACATTGATTGGAGGAGGGGGTTGTTGCACTAGAACTGGTTGAGGTCTTTGCTCCCCTTGATAGGGTGGTTGATAGGGTTGCTGGGTCCTACCATACTGCTATTGTGGGTACTGGTTCTGGTATTCTCCTTGTGGATACGACTAAGGATAATTTTTTCTAACATCTTGTTTATTATATGGGAAATCTTGTGCAATGTGGTTGGTGTATCTCCTTTCTATGGTGCAATATTGGCTATTAGGGTTCACTTGGGGTTGACCCATGATAGGGCACACTTTGCCATATGGTCTCCTCCATAGGTATAACATTCTTTTCCTAGGGCAAATCTAGGAATCTGCTTGCTAGAGACTCCTAATTTCTGAGCTACCTTCTCTGCCAAATCCTCAATTGACGTCGATTTTGTGGAATCGAGGCTAATAGAACTATTTGAATCTTTATAGATCTTTGAAATCTCTAATTCCTCCCCTAGATTATCCTCCATGTCTATGCACTCATACATACTCTTCTATGGATCTAGGGTCCTTTAAGTACACATACGATCTCAGTTTTTTGGTACTTAACAATCCATCTAAAAATAAGGCCACTTGTTTGGCTGGAGTGGGTAACTCTGGAACAGGGCATCTCTCTAAGTACTGTCTAAACCTCCTTCCTATGAGCCTCACTGTCTCTTGAGGTGTTTGTTTGAAGTTGTATATCAGGGAGGATGTGTTATGCCTAATACCACTCTTAGAAAACTTAATAATGAATGCTTCAAGAAGTTGATCTATATTTTTGAACTGACCTTGGTGAAGCGGTTGAAACCAAGTCAATGGGGTGTTCTTGAGAGTTAGGCCAAAAGCATTGTATTGAGTGAACAAGTCTTCAACTTTTTCAGCTCTCAGAACTTGCCTAAACTTTGCTACATGGTCATACGGGTCTCCTGTGCCATCGAAGCAATTCTTCATCGACTTAACCAAATGTGTAGGCCTCAAGGTCCTAGTGTGTTCTCTAGGCCTTGAAAAAGGGAATTCATCTGCATTTCTTTGATGCCTTAGGTCTCTATATCTATCGTTTTCCATTCTATCCGTCTCTCTCCTCGTTCTTTCTCTTCCCAGTGGGTCAGGGGTCTATCTCTACTCCTTTCTCTTTGAGTTCCATGAGCTTGAGATGTTCCAGCTCCTTGGTGACCATAAGATACAGTGGATCAAGGTTGGGGGAAAACAAATTCACCCTTCCAAGTGTATGTGTGTCTTCCATGCTCAGAGACCACAAATATCCTCTTAGAAGCATCATCTAGGTAGGTCATTTTGCCTAGGCTATGAGGATCTTTAAATTCATAGATGGTAAGTGCTCCCACTTCGTTAGGTTGCTCAAGCTTATACCTCAAAAAAGCCTCATCTATCTCTCAATTCACGAGCAAATCTATTCTCCTATTGTCTTGGGAAACCCACTCTCAAGTGATTATTCTAGTCAGAATCGACTTGCCTTTAGGGGTTTTTAGCTCTTTTCCTAAGTTCCCTTGCTCAATATCACCTATTTTGATCTTTGAGATTATGTTGCTATTGGAAATTTAGTAGGCCCATAAATAATACCACAGGTCCAAGGTTTCATAGGTCTAGTATCTACATAGATTTCAGCAATCTTCCAATATTGACAAAACATGAACATACCACACTTAATCATACAAATGATTAGACAAAGATAGAGAAAGATTAGACATGTGTAAAGTGTTACGTAAGCCACTGCTTACTCACACTATCATATATACCAATGTCAATGTACAATGTGGGAGTCAAACTTCTCAACCACTCTATGTGAACATAAATAGATGGATGAGTGAATGTACAAATGTAACAAACCTATTCATATGTATGGACAAAAATCTGAATATACATGAGATGTGTGACCTGATAGGTTGTACAAGAGTGAATATGAGTGACAGAAAGAGGAAGGATCAGTCTAAAACTGATAATCAACAAACCCTCATCTGAACTTAGGCTATGGAAGACCCTAAGTTAGATCCATGTGTGAAAGATCACACACTTACAAAAGTAGCAAAGAATGCTAACAAGTTTGCTGCCAGAAATCCTCAAAATCATATGAACATATCTTCTCTAACACCTCATCCAAATATGCATAAAGCATACACATACTGATTCTCTTGTACCTTATGTCCAATAGGACTCCTCCTAATATGAATGCCACTGCTTCCATAAACTCCAAGTAGTAACTGTGTGCATAAAGAGAATATGTACCTGAATTCTTAACATAAGATGTAAATCTTATGTTAACCACCATCCAATGTCTTTGAAGTAACCTGAAATATTCATGTAGAAGACAATCTTCAAATACATAATGTGAATGGCCGATCTACACCACCAAGCTGCTAATAGCCTCTCCATAAGCAAGAGTGTGAGCACACTCTTCTTCTCCAAGAAGAACTCCATAGCCGCTCCTCAACATGCTTTAACATAGCACCATGGTTGCCCCATGTGCTAAAAGCACTACCTCTATTGAGGTACCAAAGCTCTCCAAAGCGTGGTGTTGAAACTAGGTGATGGATGAATATAATGAGCCCATGACTCTTCTTATATAGTGTTGATTATCTCCTGAAAAGCTCCATCAAAAGCATAACTCAAGGATCTCTACGGAAGGCTTTTATCAAAAAACGCATCACCATCGCTATCGCGATCTATCTTTGTTGTGAAAACAAAAGCATAAAAATAATTCGTGAGCACGCTGCTCTCGACAGGGATCGAACCTACGCCACAGGTTTGAGATGCTTTTTCTCTATGGCACGCATCGCCTTTAGTTGTAGAAGGAGTATTAATCAAAGCTACACATATTTTAGTACTGTACAAATTTTTGACTAACTTTGACTAATGGGACAATGTTTCCAACAATCCCCCCTGCAATGTCATATTGGTACAAACTGAACTGGATCTGCAAACTTCATAAGCTTCAAGCTTGTACTTTCGAATTGTCCTTCAAATCTTTTTTTCAAAAGTCTTCTTCAAAATTGAATTGGAATTTCCTTCAAACTTCAAATACCTGAACTTGTTGAATATGAACCATATTATTTGAGAAAATATGCAAACTAGATATCCAATAGTGTACTCATCAAGCAATCACTTGCTTGATAACAAATGTAGCAAGTACTAACTCTGAACCTGCTATCTCCTATCTTCTCAAACCTAAAAACATACACTAGGATCCACATATTTGCATTTACCTTACAAAAGTTTTCTCAACGTACTTCTGCTGTGTCATGTAAATACACTAAACAAAATCAGGAACTGAATCCTGGAACCTGTGACTGACAACTCGCAACTTGTCATATACCAAGTAGCTCTGTATTGACACTCCAAGAATTCTTTGAGGGAACATATAGCTGCCTGCTCAAAAACTTCAACTTATATAACTCATACATATGAGTCAAAATATACAAGTTGTCTTCAAAATCTACTTCTTTTCTTCCTCTCAATGCAATTCTTTGTCAAATCTACTAAATCATGACCAAGTATAATGCAAAACAAGAAACTGCTTCTTCTTTAGACTATCTTCACACAAGATGTTCTCATAGACTTGTCTTTGGGTGTAGAGGATAAAATAGGAAAAGTATAGGGAAAATATAAGAGAAAAGAAAGAAGTCTTACTCTCCGTTAGGAATTGTTGGACCTTCTTTTTCTGCATCTTTCTTCCACATGATGATGTCAACATCTTCAAACTTCTCTTCCATACCTTTTGTTCTCTTCATCTTGAAGTAGCAAGCACTCTTAACTTCTTCAAATGAACTTTTCTCTTCCTCTAATGTTAAGAGTAAGAGACAAAAAAACATGGTATATAAATGGAAGTGAATATAGACATGTTTTACCATCTCCTCATATCTCCTGAATCAAAATTCTATTTCAAATGAATGATATGACTGAATTCACCAACCTTTTGTCTGAATGATGAATTACCTCTCTTCTGTACCTAGATCAAATTCTGTACCTGGATATCCAACCAACTTACCACACAAGATTGGCTGAAAACAAAACTCATCTCATCTTCAAATTTATCTTCTTAGATGAGAATTCTTGCCATGAAAGAGATCATCAAAACTCATCTAGAAAAACCTCTAGATACCTGTTTTGATGTAGCTAATGCTTTAACTTTCAAAAAATGAAAGTGTATAAAAGCACTCCTTGAATCCTTCAAATCTCTTCATAACTAATCTTCTAAGATATGACCTGCAAATGATAATTTGATAGTAGAAACTGATACCTCTGATTTGATGTTGATCTGAATCCTTCATCTTCTCCAAACCATTGTTCTTCTGTGAATTTGAAGTATCCTTCTCTTCATCAAGTCCTGGTCTTCAAATAATACTTTTGTACATACTTTACATAAGTATTCGACTGCTAACAGATCATCAACTTCATACTCCACACTGATGAACATGTGATTGAATTGTCTAATTCTCAAATCTTTACTCATCAGGATTAAGTGTGTATGTCAAATGTCAAATGTTAGAAGATGCTCTTAAATCATATGTTGTAAACCTGGAAGTCTAGGAAACCTCGGAATCTGAGAGCCTGAATGAACTCTGCTATCAAAACCCTAAAGCTCTGATACCAAATGTTGGAAATTTAGTAGGCCCATAACTAATCCCACAGGTCCAAGGTTCCCTAGGTCTAGTATCTACAACATAGATTTCAGCAATCTTACAATATTGACAAAATATGAACATACCACACTTAATCATACAAATGATGAGACAAAGATAGAAAAAGATTAGACTTAATCATACCACACTTAATCAGGACCTTTCAGGATTTTAGTGCATTTTTCTAAGGCCTTGTAATTGTATGGGTAGTTGAGTATTCAAATATGCCCAAAATTTAGCCCAAATTCTCAAAAAATTACCACTTTATATTTTTGCCAAAAATTCTTGTCTATTGCGATAGATGGTTATTTGTGAAAGATAAGCAGATTCATCTTTATGTATCACGAAAAATTCAAGGAGTATGCATGAGGAAGAAAGTTATTCAAACAGTCTTTCCTATCCTAGTGGATAGTGTAAAACAAGGCTTAAGATCCATATGTAATAAATTGACTTCTGAGATCAGAGAGAGATTTCCTCGAGATGAGCTCTTAGAAGCAATGGCCATAGTTCATCCTTTATATTGGAATCATGCAAAATACAAGAGCTTACTAAGCAATGACTTTAAAAGCAAGGTCTAAACATTAATCCGATCATTTTGGAAAGAATGCATATTTAGGAGATAGGATTCTAGAAGGAATTATAAATCCAAATCTTTTAAAAAAACAATATGGGATATTTGGACAAACGATGTGGAAGCAATTTGACTTCGTCAAAGATCCTTCAAATCCAGGTGCAATGACAAAGCTATGGAAAAAGCTCGATATATCTCCATTCTTGAAGGAATCTATGTTGGAGTATTTTAAAGTAGGAAATTTGTGTTTTACAATGATCCTTGGATCCGTTGAAGATGAATGCCTATGGAGTAGCTTAACTTTCATAAGAAATGCAACGAGAAATAGATTGAATAAAAACTTGGATACATGTATTAGATTGTTTGTTTCTAAGAGTGACCTTGAAACTTTCCCTTTCAAAGAAGTTTATGCCATATGGAAAAGTCAATCTCAACGAAGAAGTGAATGTATAGTATCAGATGAGAGGAAACACATGGAGGATGTTGAAAATTCTAAAATTTTTCAAATCAACTAATACTGATTATAAAAATGTAACTTTTTTATTTGATTTCTTTTTGAATATTATGGTGAAGTATAATTTATACTAATGTTTCTTATTGTTTTGACAAGTTTTGAATATATCGAGGACTTCAATATTTACCTATTTTTGTTTTTTTATTTTTTTTTAATATGTGAAATGATGAGATTCAAAGTTTCCTATTGTTCAATGTTCATGCCTATTTATGTATCTATGTATGTGTGACTCATGCATGTGCCATGCTTGCACGTGTGCATGTTTGTATTCATGTATTCTTGCATGTATGTATGTTTGTATTCTTGTATTCGTACACATGGGTGCATGTGTGATGCATGTAATATGTATGTGTGTATGTACATATGGATGCAAGTGTGATGCATGTAATATGTATATGTGTGCATGGGTGATTCTTGCATGTGAGATGCTTACATGTGTGCATGTTTGTATTCTTGTATTCGTGCATGTATATATGTATGTTTGAAATTCGAAAGTATGTGTGATGCTTGCATGTATATATTATGTTTTTATTCATGCTTATATGTGTGTATGTATGTGTGTACATTGAACAATCCTTTTAGAGGATTTGAAGGCTTGCACATTGAACTTCTTGGAATTTGGGACCTATCTCTGATCAGAAATTTGGTAATCTAATGTTGTTTCCAGATAGATGTGTGTAGAAGTATGTATGCATGTGTGTGTATGTGCAAGTGTGTGCAAGAGCTAGGTATGCATATGTCAAAATAAAACGAGAGAGGTATGTATATGCATGTGAGGACAGGTTGTTAAACTGGACAGGTTTCCAAGATGTTTCAAATTGTTTCCCACAAGAAGGCACTGAAAAGAACCTAGGTAAGGTAATTGTGTGTGCAGCATCTCATATTTGGTTGCTTCATCTTTTGGTTCATTGTTACATATGCTTCTTGATTGTTATAATTTTGTAGGGAAAAGATGGCCAAATTATTACGTTGTGGATTTTTATAAGGTAATTTTTGAAGAAAAAGGTTCTACCATAGGCTCTTTTTTAGCTTGGTTCCTAGATCCATAATTATCTACAAGAATCTCTATAATAGTAGGTCTATGTCTGTTTGTGTATACATATGTGTGGTTTTCTATATAAATGTGCATATATGTGTGGTTTGTGTGTGTGTGTGTGAAATATATGTTTATGTGTACAAGTTTATGTATGTGCATGTGTGCATGTGCATGTGTGCTGCTGTTGGAATGTATGTGTATGTGTGCATGCATGTATATACATGTGTGGCTGTTATTGGAATGCATGTGTATGTGTGGCTGTTGTTATGTGTGTGTGTGTGTGCATTTTATGTGTAAGGTATGTGTGTATGTGTGAAATTTGCATGTGTATGAGATCTTTCATCATCCACGTCCTCAACACAAGAGAGAGATTCCAATCAATAAAGTGCAAGGAGAAAAATACAGCAATGCTACAAGTTGTTTTTTGTGTAAGTTGTTTTTAGCATCTTATGAGAAGCCTGCTTGTTCCCCCTTCTTCATCTGTGCCTTACCTACACTTCTTAGCTCAGAACGTTTTTGAAGTCGTCTGATATAACTTGTGGTTTAGTATAGCGACTGGTATTTGCTTCAAGTTGTACAGTGTACTTCATCATTTCTTTAGGTTGTACAGTGTACTTCATTATTTCTTCCTGGATGTATATAGTCTATCAAGGGGAGCTACTCAGGCCTCTAGAAGAGGAATTGTATATTTTATGTATCAAAGATTGAAGCTCAGATGTATGCTTATGTGTATTGTCAAAAGAGTTTTCACTTTACACACAAACTAGCCAATGGACATCTTTTGTTGTATAGAAGTGCTCATCAACTTTTTTGATAACATGTTTCTATCTTGTGAAGATCAGGTTTTGTGAATAAAACTATTCCAGGAGCATTCCTAATGCTAGGAATGCTCCAAGAATAGTTTTATTCACAAAACCTACTCTTCACAAGATAGAAACAAGATAGTTTGATGTACATACTATTACATATTGTTGTATATATAGATACCAAGTATATAAGAGTAAAAATATATAATAGCAGTATATAACAGTATATACATATAATGTTATGTGTATACATGTATGTATTGTTGTGTATATATACTGAGAAGTTAGTGGAAATGCTGAGAAATGAAAGTCTGAAGATGACGGACATAGTATGAGAGTAGAGTCTAAGAATTGTCTTGAGAATTATTCTACAACGTGGGGAATACAATTAACTATGATAAGGTTGCCAGGAAGATTGATGTTGTAGATAAGAAGAAGATTGAAGATGTTGTGGAGCAGGCAACACAATGGCTGGATCACAGTCAGCTTGCAGAGGCAGATGAGTCAAGATGAAAGAGCTAGAAAGTATTTGTAATCCTATTATTGCTCACATGTATGAGGGAGGTATTGATATTCCTCCGGGTGCTTATGTTCAAAAACATAAGCACCTGAATATGGCCAAAAGGGCAGGCCATTATTGGGGATGCACCGCTCAACAGAGATTGATGTATTGTTTTTTATGGGGTTCTAAACACATTTGAAAAAGTGTAGTAAGTTCTAAAGGAATCACAAAGGATTTTGTAGGTTACAATGAGAAGGTTGCAATGATGAAGCTTACAATCGAAGATCTAGAGAAGGTGGGAGATTTTTACTTTGGAAAGCTGCATCATATAGAAATCTTAGGCCATAGCCCTGAACTTGAGTAAATACCAATCTTTTTAATAGTTTAAAAAATTCTTTATGCTGCTGGTAACAGTCCAGAGGTGATGGAAAACTGGACAACCTAATGCGTAAAACTGGACGACCTGATGTGTATCAGTATCAAGCAAAACTAGAAAACTTGATGTGTGTGGAAAGTTTTGGAGTTCTTAATCTATCAGCTAGTAATGTAGTAATAAAAGTATATTTGGAGTTTGTCTCATTCTACTTAGTAGTAGTACATGTCACATACTTCTAATAGCAAATTTTTTCCTAGAGTCTGCTCAAGTAGTCAAGTTCTTAATCTATTTGGGGGACAAATGAACTACATCATGGTATATGTTCTGCAAATCTATGGGATTTAAAATATATTGGTGCCTACGTCATAAGTGGTATGTCTCTTGGAGGCTTCTCCACAAGTCTTTATGTTCTTCAACTACTCATAAGTTATAGAAGTGAGGTGCCCTTTGCAGTCTGCTCAACAATGTAGGCTCTTAACCATCAAGATTCGTCCTTTAAATGAAGGGTCTGTTAGGTATATGGATTGAGTAGCTTGCTTTTGTGTTGCAACTTGGTATAGTTTTGATGATTAAACGTATGTCTGTATGTATCAGGTCTTTGTTACCAAACTTGCAAATATTATAACTACAATATTGGTGTAGATTTGAAGGGTCTTCCAGTAGCATTTTGAATATAAGTGCTTTCATGTGATACCTTGCAAGTTCATGCTCATGGTGTGTGTGTGTGTGTGTATTGTGGGGTCCATGTATGAGCATGCATTCAATCTTAGTTCTATATCCACTATGGCACACTGATGAATAGTGGGGATGACATAGTATTGTGTCGATGCTATGTATAATATACACGATAACGTTATGAGATGCTCCTTCCAGATGGTGGCGCTAGGTATCAAAGGCATCCACTATGGCAAGAAGCTCTTTGTCATGAATTTCATAATTAATTTCTGGAGGAGAAAATTTTCTTGAATGATATGCAACTGGATGTAGGTGTCCATCATCTCCATATCGGGAAAGAATGGCCCCTAGGGCAAAATCTGATGCATCTGTCTCTAGGAAGAAGGGCTTGCTCGAATCAGGATGAAATAGAATTGGGGTAGTGGTGAATGCTGATTTCAAATTTTGAAAGGCTTTTTCTGCTTCTTCGTTGCATGAAAATTTTGAGTTTCCTGTAAGCTTGGTAAGAGGTGTCACAATCTTGGAGTAATCTCTAATGAATATCCTATAAAAATTGGCAAACCCTAGAAAACATTATACATCTCGAACACACGAGGGTGGTTGCCAATCAAGGATTGTCTCGATCTTCTTAGGGTCCATAAAGATTCCTTTCTTTGATACAATGTACCCTAAAAACTCTACTTCTGTCTGATGGAAATAACACTTCTCCAATTTTGCATGTAACCCTTTTTCTCTTAGTTTCTCTAGGACTATCTTCACATGACATTCATGATCTTCTAGATTTTTGGAGAATATCAAGATATCATCAAGATATATTACCACAAAATCATCTAAATACTCTCGAAAGATATCATTCATCATATTTTGAAAGACTGCTGGAGCATTGGTGAGACCGAATGGCATAACTACATATTCAAAGTGTCCATACCTTGTTCGGAATGTTGTCTTCCATTCGTCTCTTTCTCTGATCCTGACAAGATTGTATGCTCCTCGAAGGTCAATCTTAGTGAAGAACTTTTCTTTTTCGAGGCATTCCAAGAGTTCTGATATAAGTGGTAGAGGATATATGTTCTTTATTGTAACTTTATTCAGACCATGATAGTCCACACACATTCGAAGAGTTTCGTCCTTCTTCTTTACAAATAGGATAGGGGCTCAAGCAGGGGACTTCGAGTGTTTGATAAACCCCTTGGCTAGATTCTCATCAATATTCTTACGTAATTCTTGAAGTTCCTCTAGGGATAGTCTATAGATTGGCCCGAAGGGTGGTTGTGCTCCCTCTTGAAGTTCTATGGCACAATCATAAGGTCTATGTTCCGGGAGCATATATGCATTCTTTTTTTCAAAGACATCTTCAAACCCTTGGTATTGGTCAGGTAGCTTCATTGAATCATCTTTCTTGGGCTCTTGAGTTGGTATGGCATAGATCATATACGTCGGTTCCTTCCTTACTGCATGTATGAAGGCTTTGGCTCCAACATATTTTATGTTTCCTTAACCATGGCATTCCGATGATAACCATGTGTATTGCACTTGATATTATATTGAAACATATGTGTGAATCATGGTCACTAAGGTGTACTCTTAGTGGTATGGTTTCCATGGTTATATTCCCCGATGCTAGAGGCCATCCATCTACTACTTCAGCTACTACTGGTTTGTTCTTCTGAAGTACTGGAACTCCATGTTTCTTAACGATTCCTTCATCAATGAAACATGAGGAGGCTCCTGAATCTACCATAGCTATAAGGGAAAGGGTCTTCTCAGACATGATTAACTTGACAGGGGCAAGACATGTTTCTACGGGTGTGGCTGGAATTATGAGACCCTTTCTTATATCATAGTCGAGCTGTACGGTCTCTTTTACAACTGGACTTCCTCGTTTCCCTGCTCTACAAGGGTGGCTGCGACTTTGGAGTTTGTTCTCTTGTTGGAACAATTAACTGCAATGTGGCCAGGGTTTCCAAAATATAGGCATAACTTGTTGTCCCTCCTTCTTTGTTTCTCTTGTGGTGTTAGAGGCTGGAACCGAGTTACATCTATCTGCATAGGTTCGGGCATAGACTCATCTCTAGGATTGGGCTGGAAAGGTGTCCATTGGCGAGGTCTTCCGTCTACTTGTTTTTCTTGTTTCCTTTCAAAAAGGCGGTTATCACATTGAATAGCTTGGTTGATGTATTCATTCAATGTCTTCACCTCTGGCATCGTGAGTAGAAGGTCCTTCACATCATCTCTTAAGCCCCATCTAAATTGGCTTATAAAATAATCTTCGTGCCAAGTGAGGTCACATATCAACTGCCTAAATTCTGATGCATAGGTAGAGGCAGGGCGGTTACCTTGACGTAGCTTCCGAAGTTTTGTTTCTGCCACTCGACTCGTGTCTGCATCTCCAAATGTGGCGATGAGCTCTCTAAGAAACCCCTTATAGTCATGAAGTACGGCCATATCCTTCTCCAAGATTAGGGCGAACCATGATAAAGCTTGACCATAGAGCAAGGTTCCAATAAAACTGACCTTGGATGCATCATCAGGGTATCTATCAGGCTGCATGCGGATGTACAATTTGACTTGTTGCAAGAATCCTCGGAACTTTGTGCGATCACCATCAAACTTTTCTGGCATGCAGATCTTAGGTTCCTTCATAAATGATGTACTAGGCCATTGATTCACTTGAATACTCCCTTGATTTGCTTGAAGACTCCCAATTCGTTCTTGTAATTCTTGGAGGAGTGCACCTACATGCACTGGATGTCCCATCTCAACTTGTGTCTGTCGATGAATTAGGTCTTCCACTTGTTGTTGGAGACTCTGAAGTGATGCTACAATCTGTTCATAAGCGTTCTCCATGATGCCTGCTCTTGGATAGACGACATTCTTGCCAAAATATCAGGGGAGCACTAGATTGTGCTCTCTGACTACAATAGACAAGATTTCGGAAATACACTTCTGATTGCAAGATCACCCACGAAGGGGAAATGATACAAGAATACGTGACTGATACAAGATGTCCCACAACCCGGGACTGATAGGTATGAATAACTCGACTAGAGATGATACAGGAGATCCCACAACCGGGGATCGTAAGTATGAAACAAGATATCTAGATTACAAGAACTCCCTTTCGGGAGATGAACTAGATACAAGAAAGAACTCGACAAGATTTCGTACTACGAGATTACAAGAGGACAAGAAAAGATGTCCAGCATACAAGACTAGACAGGACTCGAACAAGGAACAAGACAAGAACAGGAACTAGAACTTGGAGAGTACTTACTTGGCGGTCATGACTCCTTGAGCTCCCAAGACTGGTATTGGCAAGACTGGTATTGGCAAGACTGATTATGAATGTGGCCAACCCCTCCTTATATAGGTTTTCAAGGGCGGTTCCCAATGGCGGTTGCAACTTGATGATGTCATCATGATGTCATCGACTCGAAGCATGGTCTCTGGATGTCAGAATCAAGCAACAAGACAGTTGATCTTAGGGTTTTGGCACGTTCCGGACGCAATGGAAGCATTAGTTTCCCCAAATTCTGAACCAATCATGAGATATAGGATCACATGGAATCTGAGATTCAAGATGGTTTCCTTTGTCCATGACAGACAGAGGTTTTCAACACTACTGTCTACATCTTGAATCGAAGGCTACACCAAGGCACTTGTTGGAAAGACTCCACAAGAAGCCTACACTGGTAAAAAGCCTTTTGTTTCCCATTTCAAAGTATTTGGAAGTGAATGTTATGTACATGTTCTAGATAGAGAGAGAAACAAGCTTCAACCAAAAAGCATCAAATGTATCTTCCTAGGGTACAATGAAGATAAGAAGGCTTATAAGCTTTATGACCCTGAGGCTAAGAAGATCATAGCGAGTCGTGATGTGGTGTTTAAGGAGGAGCAGCCACATGTAGTGGAGGAGGAAAAGAGAGCTTCCACTTTATCATCAGGCGAAGGTTCAATCCACTATGAACCTGGCCCAAGAGCTATCCCTTCTACACAAGAGAAGGAAGCATCATCTTCAGATGATGAGTCTGAAAGTCACCAACCTGTCGACACCCAAGTGGAAAAGCCATTGCCACGTTGGGTGAGACAGCTCTATGATTCTGCAAACCCCATCCCACAATCACTAGAACAGGTTGTAGATGGACCGAGGCGATCACAGAGAATAGAGGAAGAGAGACGAGCAAGTGTCCATATTGTAAACACAGCCTTGATGGCTGATCTCATTCAAGAAGAAGCAAAGGAACCAACCAATGTGGAAGAGGCACTCCATGATCCGAATTGGAGGGCTACCATGCAACAGAATACAACAATATCATAAAGAATGGAACTTGGGAGCTAGTGGATCGACCCCCTAAGCGTAAAGTCATTGGCACCAAGTGGGTTTGGAAGCTAAAGTACAAGGCTGATGGTACTCTAGAAAAATATAAAGCAAGACTTGTTGCAGAGGGCTACTCACAAGTTGAAGGCATTGACTTTTGTGAATCATTTGCCCCGACTACAAGAATGACTACTATTTGAGTAGTACTAGTTGTGGTTGCACATAAGTGTTGGCCAGTCTATCACATAGATGTTAGATCAGCGTTCCTGAATGGAGACCTCAAGGAGGAGGTATAGGTGTCTCAGCCACCAGGGTTTGAGGCTCCCCATTCAGAGAACAAGGTATGTAAGCTGAAGAAGGCATTATATGGGCTAAGGCAAGCCCCTAGAGAATGGTACCAATGGATAGATAAGTATCTCTTGGATCTAGGGTTCAAAAGATGTGCTTCTGATGCTAACTTGTATGTTCTAAAGAAAGGAGGGAAGAAAATTGTGCTTGTACTCTATGTAGATGACCTTGTGATTACAGGAAATGATGATGCTCTTCTTCAACAAACAAAAGATGCACTGAGTTCAGAATTTGAAATGACAGACTTGGGCTTAATGCATTATTGCTTAGGTCTTGAAGTTTGGCAGGAACCAGGGAAGATTTTCATCTCTCAACAAAAGTATGCAAGGCAGATATTGAAGGCATTCGACATGGAGGATTGCAAGGAAATTTCTACACCTATGGAGGTCAACACAAAATTATCTATTGAAGATACTTCACCTCTAGTGGATATTGGAAGATACAGGAAAGTAGTTGGAAGTCTCATCTACTTGTGAAATAGCAGACCAGACATCTCTTATGTTGTTGGAGTAGTAAGCAGGTTCTCTAATAAGCCTTACCAAACTCATTGGAAGGCAAGCATGCGGATACTCAGGTATGTGAAAGGAACCACTGATTATGGTATTCTTTATGAAGAAGGATCATCTCTAGTCGGATACTGTGACTCAGATTGGGTAGGAGATATTGATACCAGAAAATCAGTTTCTGGATATTGCTTTTCTTTAGGATCAGGGATTTTCTCTTGGATCAGTAAGAAGCAACCGACTGTAGCATTATCTTCTACTGAAGCTGAGTACAAAGTTGCATGCGTTGCAGCATGTGAAGCAGTATGGTTGAGGAGGATCCTATGGCACATAGGAATACAAGGACAGGAGGCTATAGAGTTGGAAGTGTGACAACCAAAGTTGCATGGCCATCGCCAAAAATCCTGTTTTCCATGCACATACCAAGCACATAGAAATTCAGTATCACTATGTGCGTGAGTTGATTGAGGACGGGGTCGTGGAGATAACCTATTGCCCTACTGAAGAAAATGGAGCAGACATCTTCACCAAGGCTCTTGGGAGAGAGCAACTTCTTTGACACTTTCCAAAGCTTGGGATTGGACCAAGGAGGTAGTTCACCATCGGGTGGACATTGGGGGGGGGTGTTAGATATGCTCAATACTCCACCCTCATGTGACCACAAATGATCCATGGTGCTCTAAGTTGTACGGCCCCCATTATGAGAAGAAGCCATTATGAGAGCCCGAACATTTGTGGAACCCTAACTTCCAAGTTAGATGAGGTCTATGTGTGACCGTTGATGGTTGTAGATGATCTTTGTGAGCCTAGCCGTTAGGTTAGGTAGGGCATAAACTTCCAGGCCATTGGGTTGTCATTTAAGGTGAAAATAAAGGCCCTGTGGCGTCGCACGGTTTCCCCATAGAACCTTAATGGGGGGAGTGCAGAGGGGGGCTTGCCCCTTCTGCGGGGTCCGAGGGGCCTATCCCCCCGACCCGTAGGACTTCTGGTCGTGGAGATACTGTTGGATCATATATTTTACCGACTATTTTGTATCTCCTGACTACGTTTATCTATACCGAACCACCTTGTAAAAGCTATATAAGCATGGCCCAGGTTGAGCTTTACATAACATTGCGCACTAGTAAGCCCTTCATCTAGAGTCTGTCTAGATCGCCATCTAAGCTCCACAGTGGGAGCTCACGGGTGGACAACACCATCATTGTAGCTGCATTATGCTCGGCAATCTGAGAATTTGAGTTCTCTATCTCTCAGTCTGCGTCTATCTTTGTCTGCGTTTTTCTCTCAACTTTGTCTACAGGTCTATTCCACTCTGCTGTTATTTTTCTTACATGGACAAAATCATAATTGTAGGGATTTTATTTTGTAATATTCATGCCAACCTTCCTTGTTATTTGTTATTCTACTACTATAATCCCATAAGTCTTAATGTCCTCCAAAACAAGGATCATTTCCAACATAATGAGAATGCAAAAATGCACACTCGAAAGAGAAGTCAATTTCATGGGCAAAATATACATTATATTGGTAATATTTATGAGACTCGTCATCTCCAAACTACTTCGCAAACCCTGTCATAACCATGCAAAGGCTACACAATTAGACAATTAGACAATACTTGTAAATAGGTTCACAATTAGACAACACTTGATAATAGTACGAGAAACAAACAATTGCATACCAATTTTTGGCAAAAGCATGCAAACTATGCAATGGCATCCGCAAATATGAAGAGTGTCATCTGCCAAAACATACATGTAGACTTTGAACAAGAACACCGATTTGGAAACTCAAAGAAAACAACCTCAAATCTATAGATTTCGCCAAAATTATTAAAAGCTTCAAAACTAAGGAGAAATAATGGAAATGGCAATCACTTGTAGTTCAAGAAAGCTATTCAAGGCTTTTAATGTATGAGTACACTATTCACAAACAGATGCATACACAAGCTGCATTGAATCGAGAAAACATAATGTCAAATCTGCCACATAATCATATGCACTGACTCAAGGCAGCAATTTACCCGACCAAAACCAAATTCTAGAGTCGAAATCCAAATAATATTAATTCAGGTAAGTGCTGATAAATGCCATATATCAATGTTCACCAACATGCACATCTTGGGACACATGGAGATAATGTACACTACGTGCATGCATCTTCATACATCTCACTTGATCCAATGTACATAATGTACACTACGTGCATGCATCTTTGAGCACATTGAAAGGAAGCAGCACGTCAAATGAACTGGAACTAAGAGAATACACATTCGTTGACTGGGAAGAAGACGCCTAGAAACTTCAAAACATCAGATTATTGCAAAATTGAACACCTTGATGAATTTGACTGTATACCTTGATGAATCAAGAAAACATGTGCATTTGTTCACAAAACCTGAGCATGCACCTCAATGAATGAAGCAAAAACATAAGCTATGCTATAGCATATATCCTTAACCCTAAAGGTGAATATCTCAAGAAACAACTTCATTAATTCCTTCGGAGTAGCAAAGATGCAGCAACTAGCTATTAAAACCGGATGGAAAACCCTGTATTTAGGGTATTATCTCTCTAAAAAATTTTCCGTAAAAACTATATTACATAGGCCTAACATATCTTTGCCGATTTGAAAAAGTCTGCATATTCAACGAAAGGATGAAAAAGTCAGTGAGGAAGAGGAAGAAAGAGGAAAAGGGTGCATTAAACATGACAATCGTAAAACGTTACAATGCATTGATGATAATCATATTTTGGTGACGATGTGACGTAGCAATGTAGACAACAGCTATGCCTGCTACAAAACATCAGATTATTGCAAAATTGAACACCCACAGCTGTTCACATAATCAAGAAAGCATATGCATTTGTTCACAAAACTTGAGCATGCACCTCAATGACTGGAACAAAAACACAAGCTATGCTATAGCATATATCCTTAACCCTAAAGATGAATATCTCAAGAAACAACTTCATTAATTCTTTCGGGGTAGCAAAGATGCAGCAACTACCTATTAACACCGAATTGAAAACCCTGTATTTAGGGTATTATCTCTCTACAAAATTTTCCGTACAAAGTATATTACATAGGCCTAACAAATATTTGCCGATTTGAAAAAGTCTGTATATTCAACGAAAGGATGAAAACAACATAGCTGCTTTCTAATCACATAATATG
Organism: Ceratopteris richardii; assembly: GCA_020310875.1. Classification (NCBI taxonomy): domain Eukaryota; kingdom Viridiplantae; phylum Streptophyta; class Polypodiopsida; order Polypodiales; family Pteridaceae; genus Ceratopteris; species Ceratopteris richardii. Next base: position 86,743,015 of record CM035437.1, read on the forward strand.
TCACCTTTCACTAGTCTTTTCTCTCTCTGATGAGGAAGAGGAAGAAAGAGGAAAAGGGTGCATTAATGATAATCACATTTTAGTGACGATGTGACTTAGCAATGTAGACAATAGCTATGCCTGCCACTGCAACCACTATACTAGCAATGATGAAACGTTGCCTGAGATGGGATCTGGAGTTTTCAATCTTTGCTGTTATTTCGACACCTTCCCTTATAAATTCCTGCAGAAAACAGAATAGAATTTATTTTAATCAACATTTATTTTGACAGTAAAGAATTTCTAGAAATAAGTAATCGGCAGAAATTGTCCATTTTCAGTATGTTACTTTAGCTGACTTGAACTTTTAACTGAGCCAGTCTAGAAGGTCAACAGTCTAGAAGGATCCCCGAGCGTGACAAAAAAACCAGTCTAGAAGGTCAACAGCTCAACCAGTTTGCTGTGCACCGAAGGTTTCAGCCACAATTAATATTTTACATTATTAATGCATAACATATCATAGTTCATGGACAAGGCATTTCCAAGAAAAGCTTCAGAAGAATAATACTACCCTCCCAAGGCATCAGCTAATAATGTGAGTATTTTTCCAATTACCATCAAACAATGTCATGCTATGCATGCCCCAGTATCCACAGTGACTCGTTGTGAAATTTTTAGGGGTCAAAACCATGACAATGCCCTGGTAAACCCACATGACACAAATTGATAAGGTTTCTTGCTAAGCGAAGCAACCTGCATCTCATGGAAGCGAGTTAAAGACACCTACGCACTCCTATCTAGAGTTCTGTGAATGACTTTGCAGGTATGAGATAAAATGATATTCATACCTGTCCTTCTCTTTGTGTACCATCATATTCGCTCGATTGTATAGCACCGCTCGCATCAGATACAGAGGCATATGAAGGTTGCTGATTGAGAAAACATTCTGTACTATCGTTTATTGTGAGAGAAGACGGCTTTGAAGAACGATGATCATCACCTTCAAGAGAGGTATTATTTTCATCCGCAGGTGCATCTAACGATGATTGATTAGAAATAGATTCTGTATTATCGTTTTTGGTAACAGCAGAAGGCTCAGAGCGAAGTTGATCATCACCTTCTTTCGAAGGAAATTTTTCGGTCGAAGTATCCACCGGTAGAACCACCTCTTTCTTTGAAGTTTTGTGACCCTCATCTACAATACAATCCGAGTCTATTGAGGAGTTCTCAAACTTCAATTCCCGGACCTTCGCATTCCCTAAACCAACTGAAACAGACTCCGTGTCAATACACGCAGGACTCGATGGATCCATGCCAGATTTACAAGTATTAGCTTCTACTTTCTGGACCTCTGCTTCCTGAACTTCAAATAATTCAGTGGGCTCAACAACCTTGATATCGTTAGGCAACTGCACTTCTAAGCTGTATACTTCTTGCACCTTTGATGGCCCTCCATCAGAAACATATGGTAGTCTACACTCCTTTTTAGGGTCCCTGACAACCACTTCAGCATTGACTTCACCAACGGATTCAGTCGTAATGAACGCGTTATCAGAGAACTTATTTCCTTGGACCAAGTTTTCTGTACATTCAGAGAAACCCTTTTCTAGGACTGGTTGAGCTGCATGATCGGCCAAAAAGGCAGAACCCAAATCTTCCGGATGACAACTTGACGCTGTTGATGATTCAGTGGTCATTCTTTCGGCAGAAACTTTAGGCTCAACTCCTCGATCACCAACTTCTCCAGAAGAGGAGGTCAATTTTGAAAGCACTTGATTACCACCTAAATCAGGCATTGCAAGAGTATCATGGATCTGAGTAACCTCTGGTTCAGCAGAAGTTCCTGTCTCAGGCTTAACGTTGACAAGCATATCGTTATTATGAGTGGTGGCCGAAGCATCTACAACTGATTGAACTGAAGCATCTGGGAATTCCGTCGTAGACAAAGAGGTATTACATTCTGTGGGTGCTAATTTCTCAGCACTTATGTCTTCGGATGCGCTTTTCCCTCCGATTAACGTATGATTTTCAGATATCTCACCTAAAGAGGCCGCATGAGGAGGAGGAGAGAACATCCCCGTTGATTGATCTGAGGCATCCAAAGATTGCGTAGCAGTCGAAGAGGGTGAAGTTTTCGTTATCAGGCCTTCCCTGCCGTGTACATCTACGGGAGAAGCCATCCCTAATGATTGAACCAAAGCATATGCAGGAGTTGGCCCTTCAGCACTTGATTGACGGCTCGACACTTCATTATTTACCTCTTCTGAGGATTTACTCTCTCCAGTGTGCGTCGAATCCGAAGAGATTCCCACAACGGACGCCATCAAAGGAAGAACAGAATGGGGTTCCACAGGAGAAGGTTCTGCGGGAACTGCATGGATGACAAATTCATCTGGCAAAGGAGATAAACGGCTGATTACCTCATCCCTTTTCGGGTCTTCTTCAACAACAAGCGCTGCCGCTCCAGGAGAATCACCGATGTCAGGAGTGATCCCTTTGGTGGGGTGGGGAAAATATTGGTCATCGACTGACTGCTCATCCCCGCTGTTGCGCAAAGTATCAGGCATGGCTCGATGCGAAGTGCAATTTAGAGTGGAAATTTTCCTCCGCAGATGTGATGGCGTCCGCGTGCACCTTCTTCTTGGAGCGGCAATCTAGCTGCCGGTGTCGTCGCGGAAAAATTTTTCACAGACGAATCTTCGCCAGCGGGTATTGCAGACGGAGCTGGGTGCTGGCATTGAAAAGGAACAAGGCCAACAAATAGGACTTATAAGGAGAGCAAAAGGAAAACAAGTCTACCGTTCAATTTTTTTGTTTTGTTCTTTTTCTCATTTTGACTTCAAATAATAAATTATATTTTCAGATCATTTTGGCATGTGAAATTGGCATTTTCATTTTTAAGAACAAAAAGATCATCGCCTTTAGGTTTCTAGTAAAAGACGTCCTTTGTATTGTGGTATACAGCAAAAGACGTCCTTTGTATTGTGGTATACAGCAAAAGACGTCCTTTGTATTGTGGTATACAGCAAAAGTGGATCAACCACACTAAAATTTCAATATCAACCTAAAGCACATAAATAGCCACCTCAATATCAACCTAAAGCACATATATAGCCACCTCAATATCACTTCATAGAGACACTTAAATACTCGCAATATCAAGCTCCTTATCACGCACCAAGGCTCCACAAACAGTATTAGGGCAACAATCCTCTCATTCTTAAAATGTAGTCCCAATGAAATATACAAGCCAAAGGATAACCGTGAAAGAGAAATAGTGTCTATAACATCAATGCAAAGCACAAAGCCAACGACTTCAACATGAGGAGCGAATGATAGATTGTGTGAGTTCCAATGAACAATCATACTATGGATGTGAGAGATACAATGAATCAAAGGGTTTTGAATATGTGAATCTCATGTATACAAATCCTAGACCTCTTTGTAGGTAGAATCAGAGACTACCTCCTCCTAAAGGACCTTGTTATAGATGTGGTAGTGATCATTGCATTAGAAATCACCCTATATCAAACATATTGTCTAGAAAAAAATTGGGAATGTAGTTATTGATTTGATTTCCCAACAACCCCAACAATTCCCAACAACCCACATAGCTTGTGGTCACTAGAACAAACCAAGAGGCAAATGGTGTTCTCTTTGCCCAAAATTGAGGCACCCGTAAAAATGTTTGTGAAGGCTGTAAGAATATCCAAGACGAAGAGGATTCAAAAGTACGAAAGAAATCAACAAGGAAGATAAAAATTTCCAATCATAATAGAGGATTCAATTGAACCATCTGAATGCTCAAGAAGGGAGAAAGTGTAGAAGTCAAGATCTAGAAGAAAAAGAGCAAAAAAAAAGGGAAAACGAGGAGAAAAGTTAGAAAAGAGATTGAGGGAAGAATTTGATGAGAAGCTAAAATAGAAGTCCCTACAAGAGCATGAAAAAGATACAAATAGCCAAAAAAGTGGTGCACAACTAAAAGAACACACAAAGCATGAGGTAGGATCAGTTCTAAAAGATCTTAACCTTGAAGATTTAGAGATTCTCTTAGAAGAATATCAATTGAGAATAGCAGCAAAACCCAATCTAGAGCAACACGAAAAGTGTTATCCAAGAAGGAACATGGAGAAAGAAAGATTAAACATGTGAAAGAAAATGATAGAAGTTGCTCAGGCTTAGCTAAAAAACTACCATCCCCTATTCCTATAGTTAAGCATTACAATGACCTGCACAAAGAGTAGAGTCTCTTTTCCTCCCAACTATATGCCTCTATATAGCTCTCACCAAGGAACTAACCACTATAGCAGGTGGATATACTAACCTTCCAAGTCTCGACCATGTAACTACATGTGTGCCAAGTGTCCTAGTTAACTAGAGTTAACTCAAGTGGATGCTTCTAGAAGGCTCTAGAGCTCTTGGGACAAAAAACCTCTCCCATGTCTCTCATAGGACTTGAACCCAAGACCTCTTCCTTCTCATCCATATGACATAAGCACTAGGCCAAGAGCCTTTTCTTTTCTAGATTGTTATAAGCTTTTGCTTAAGTCTACTCTTGAGACTTCTTCCCTACACTTGAATGATCAAGTAGTGTCTGATGTTGTATCCATTTGAACCTATTGGGCCCTCATGTCATGAAATTATATCTCCTAGAAAGTCGAAAGAAAAGATTCATTACTCTACTCCCGGTCTTAATAATGTACATAGACCATCACTAGAAGAAGACATAATCACTTCTTTCTAGAGTCTTCATATGAGACTCAACCTAACCACTAACTATCTAATCTCCCTATTGTTTTTTATAGAAAAGTACCACTCTATTTAGACAATCTAATCCAGATAGAATGAAACTCTCTCTCTCTCTCTATCTCTATCTATCTATCTATCTATCTATCTATCTATCTATCTATCTATCTATCTATCTATCTGTCTATCTATCTATCTATCTATCTATCTATCTATCTATCTATCTATCTATCTATCTATCTATCTATCTATCTATCTATCTATCTATCTATCTACCTATCTCTAATCTCATCTAAAGAAAAGATCTCTAGTATTGGAATCTATTCAACTCTCCACTTCCCTTTGAAAGAGATTTTGTTGAATCCAAATGCTCTACTAATCCAAAATTGAGAGCTTGCACATAACTTCTCCATGCTTTTCCTTCAAAATAGTGGAGAACCAAACTCCCATGTGAAGGAGAATTATAGAGTAAATGAATTCATTTTAAAATACAGACTAAGAGATGTTTTACAAACACCTCTTCTCTCTAAAGGAAAACATGCTCTTGGGTCAAAGCCCTCTCTAAAATGGTCATCAATGATATGACATGATACCATTTTAAATAGATGTGTATTCATAGTAAAGAAACTATATGTTCCAACCATCCTCTGTGCATGGATCTATATGATCCATCCACTTTAATGGAATTATCCTTCCTAAAAACTATAAAGTGAGTATGTGATGTCTATGGAGATAAAAACATCCAACACATACTCTATTGGAAGAATAAATCTTCGATAAACTATAATGATAACTCCGAATGCTGAGGAGAGATCTTCTAAGAGCTATTCTTTGATCTAGTGAGACATGTCCCCATGAATGGTGAGTCATTTTCTCCATGGCCATAAAAGAATAGTACTCAAATGGAAGTTGTTTCCACCATCCCATACGAGTGGATGCTTCTTCCAATTTTTGGTGTCATCTACAGTAAATCAAATTAATAGTCCATATATATATATATATATATATATATATATATATATATATATATATATATATATATATATATATATATATATATATATATATATATGGAATATGTAGATGGAATCAAATGAATCACATATCCTCTATCTAGTTTAGTTTGGTTCTAGTCAAGAGATGATAATGGATATCCCTTTCTATTCCAACCTAACTTGTTCCTAGTAACCAAGACTAAGTCTAAGTACCTCTCTCTAGGTCTCAACACACACACACACATACATATATATATATATATATATATATATATATATATATATATATATATATATATATATATATATATATATATATATATATATATATATGTGTGTGTGTGTGTGTGTGTGTGTGTGTATGTATATGTGTGTGTGTGTGTGTGTATTTGGTACCCCAAATATTCCTCACTAAGGGATCTATGCTCTAAATCATAGAGTTAGTGCCATGACTATGGCCTTCCTAACCATCACTCGAATCACATTAACACCCATCAATTCCCTCTCATGAAACCCATCTCCATGATCCCATCTAATTGGTTTCCTTAGTAGTGTAGAAAAAATCCTTCACTACTTACTCAAGTGATGTGCATGAGTGAAAGTAGTCACTCTTTGGGTGATCTTCATGGCACTCCCTAGTCTTCTTATCATATTGTGAGACATTTGAAGGTAAATAAACCTTCAATACATTGAAGGCGATCATAAATGTACCTCTTGTAATCCTTGATGCAACTTCCGGAAACCTATAGGATTGATTGTGCACATTCCTAATGCTGATGTATATCTCCTTCCCTTTAGCAATTCTATAGTCTAAACCCATAAGGATTATGTGTAGGGATCTAATCTTAGATTACTATTGAAATTGTGTTATCTATGAAATTTTGATGGCCATAAGTCCATCAAGTACATGCTTACACCTTAGGGATGTTTGCAGAGAAGGCATGTTACTATGCCATAAAAGTCTTACCTAAATATAAGTGCATATGTAATGCCATGAGGTGGACCATAAGATCAAACATAGGGCCTTGCGGGCCAATTGCACATAGGCCATTCACTATAGCATAGGGCTTGGCGAGCCCATGGCATACAATCCATATTATCACATATGAGCTCCATAACCTGCAAACAACAAGATCTGTGTTGCACAACCTTGTAGTTAATACTTGTGTATGCTAGTTCTTTTTTTTTCCCTTCCTTAAGCTTTACGATTAGCATACCATGGATAATGTTGCAAAAATGCATGAAATTGTATGCATGTTTTTCCTTTCCTTCCTTAAATGAAGATGTACAATTCTTTCATGAATGCATAAATAAAAAAAGAATTTAACCATTCCTATAATTCATCTTCATAGTCATACATCTGCCCTGGACTATGCATTATGCAACCGAATCCAATAACAAAAACCAAGACATTAAGAGTAAAGGGGTCTTCCTTGTGATTCAATGTTGAAAGAGATGCGTTGTATCGAGCCTTCCATCTCTTATAGTCCTTGATGCCTTGGGATGAACTTGCATCTACTTCACCTGTCTTTTTCTCTCTTACAAGGCAAATATAATGTTTCCCCTCAACATTGGGGCATAATAATAAATGTTACAAGAGCACATATATGTGCTGATATAAATGTCCCTAAGGCATCTACATGTTCCAGATATACATATACCAAATTGCCTAATGCACATCATGTGCTAAATATACAAAATTACAAGACTAAGTAGGAATTTCCTACAACTAACTTTAACTAGAAGATCCCATTCAAACAAAATGTGAGTTGAGAGAATCAAGTGAAAGACTAAAGGTATGTCAAAATCAAAGAAGATTGAAGACCTTTTCAAACATGGTTTGACTCTTAAGCAGAAATGAAGAAGCTAATGAGTTAAAGGTTCAATGTATCACTCCAAATCCTTTCCTTAATAGATGAGACAACTTGTATTAGGCATTGGTCATAATAATTTAGAGAATTCATTTCAATTTTGAGAAAACGGTGATGGTGAATTTTTGTGACTCTAAATGAGGTAAAGGTTCAATGTTGCACTCAAAATCCTTTTGTTACTAGATGAGAAAAATTTTATTAGGCATTGTTCATAATAATTTTGAGGATTCATATAATTCTGAGAAAAGATTCAAGTTGAAGGTTTGCTGAGCTAGTGGTTGTTATAGAGATCTTCTAATACCACATTAGTTTAGTTCTTGTGGTGTTTCATATACACAAGTGGTATCAAAGTAGAAAGGTCTTAAAAGGTGTAGTAGGAGTTGTAGATATAAAGAAGCTTGAAAGTTTTAGTTGAGAAGCTAAAGTTTTAAAATTTTGACATGAAAAACATCAAAGGATTACTTAGAAATCATTTCGGCGTATTTACATAAAGTAACATTATTTAAAACTTTAACTCACAGGTTGTAGCAAAAGGAAAAGATCATTGTAGATCACATAACAATTGCCAAATTGGATAGAGATAACTATCCTACTTGGGTTATGAGAATGAAAGCCTTACTTATGAGTAAGGATCACATGGTTTACATAGAACGTGAAGAAGAAAGTCCCTCTATGTTTGAGGATGCTATTCATCTTAAAAGAGAAGGACTAGATGCATTGAAGTTATGTTAGAAGAAAGATTCTAGTGGAAGGGCATACATTTACAACATAATTTCATATCATTTGTTTCCACACATCAGAGAATATAGTCTTGGATCCATAGATGAAGATTTTGAAGATCGTAGATTGATTTCACAATTACTTGTAGGTTTGAGAGGGGATGAAATGTGGAAACTTTTTGTCTTGTCAACTAAACTTTCACTTAATCATTTTGTACCATTTTTAAATCAGCTTCTTGAATTGATGCTCATATTTGAGCAACACTTCAAGTTAGATGGAGATAAAGGGCAAAGTTCTACTATGTATGCAAAGAATAAGAAGAAAGGTGATAAAGGCAAAGCTAAGGAAGATGAAGAATCAACTTCACAGGATAATTATGTCAAAGCAAGAGGCAATGGCATAGGTAAAGGCGGAGGAAATGGAAGAGGTAGAGTAAATCAAAATAACAAGAAGAAGACATGTTGGGTGTGTGGCTTGAGCAATCACTTATCATATGATCGTTAGGACAATAAAAATTATTCAAATAAGAATTAGAATACCAATGCTAGAGCCAGAGGTGGAAGGTATCAAAATAAATTTAAAAGAGGAAGAAAAAGTCAAAGAGGAGGCTACAGTAGAGGTGGAGGAAGAAGCTAGGGGCAGAATCAGTCCTACAACACCACTGATTACAAGTATGCCAATGATACACAAAATGAGATGTTAGTGCAAGAGAATCCAAGCCCACATAATTGGATGATTATCGGATATCTCATGGAGTCATATATGATCAATCCCTTGTAAAATCTATTACCTTTTACCTTTGTAAAAGTATCTTACTTCCACGTGGAGTTAGGAAGCATCAAACCTCGATTTATTTGATAGATGATTGATGAAAAAATATATCCTATAGTTTAGGATTTACTTTTAGGTGAACATTTGAGTTTGAATTCAAGATTGGCTCCAAACTCAACTATAAAGGTGGATCAAAAGACTCGCGTGATAGGTGCGACTTTTGGAGAGCAATATTGTGATTTGAGATCTCACTCCATAGCTGAATCACTACCCTCACATTGTGAAATAGGTTACTGCCAATGACATTGTATTTCTATGTGATCTAATACATACATTTTGATTATATCTCTACTTCACATCTCCCTGCTATGACTACATCAGTACAACGATTTTCTTAGAGCTTGTTCTTAGTGTATGATTGATCATTTTTCGTGATTTAAAGCATCATAGATTCAATATACTATCTAGTTTATAGCTTAAAAATCTCATTATCATTGGTTCTCTCAATTGTGAGATATCATCACATCTTTACTCTCTGGTCTATACTCTAATACATCCCAAAAATATCGGGGAAGTCCTATGATTTGCTAAACATCATACTCAGCATGTGGTTCATATTTTCTATTGAAATCACTCATGATTGGTACCTATTTAAGTTACTTAGACACCATCAAAAGGAACTAGGCTAATTGCTAGTAGACTCAGAGCACTGTTCATTATACTGAACATGTGTAGAGACTAAAATAGCAAGTCCATGACCTTAGATTAATTTCCTACTCATCTATTTTGATTCATTGATTAGTGAATCATGTTCCAAAGAACATAGGTGATTATTTATGATCATTAGCAAGCTAAAGAGGCCCACTACTCTCTCCATCACTTGCTCTTGGCTGGTGTGAAGCAGGTTTTAGCAACACCACTTCATCTCTAAAGATTATCCACCATCTCCTCCAACAGTGGTATCATGGCAACAACAAGCAAGATGGGAGATGGATTTCCATCATTCATTGACAAATTGGATAGAAGCAACTACCCAACATGGTCACTAAGGATGCAAGCCTACCTCCAAGGAAGAAGTCTATGTGGATACATCTCAGGAGATGAAGAGATGCCAACATTCAGGAGCAAACATCAACCCACAAGGGAAGAACAAAAAAGGCTGACCACACGGTGTGCAAAGGATGCTCTTGCCAGGACTTATCTACTAAACTCAATAGCTAATTTCTTATTACCTCACATTAGGAATCGCAAGACCTCCCAAGGGACTTGGGAAGTACTTTCTTCATAATTCTCATCAAATACAAGAGCTAGTAAGAACCATCTATGGGTGGAGTTTACAACCCTAAAAAAGAAACCAAAACAAAGTGTAGCTGATTATGTGACCAAGATGAAGGATGTGGCTAATCAGCTTGCAAGCATTGGAGAGGAGATAGAAGAAGAACATATAGTAAGGCAGATCATAAATGGCATCAAAGCCGATGATAAGTGGGAGTCCTTCACCTCAACAATGGACCTTTATATGGATATGCAAGTATTTGACCTCAACACCTTGATGGGGCAACTCTTCACCCATGAGACAAAGCTCAACAAGAATGGTGAAAACTCTAGAGGTAACCAATATTCTTCCCTTTAGATAGAAATAAAAGTAATGATAAAGGTAAAAGCAAAAAGAATGAAGAAGAGGCTAGTACCTCTCAAGTGAACTTCACAGGTAGAGGAAGGGGTAGATGATGAAAGCAAGGAAGGGGGAGATCCTACAACACTCCACCTTGCAACATCTGTGGCCTAACCAACCACATCATAGAAGAATGCTTCAAGAACACAAGGAATCAAAGGGGAAGATGCTTCCATAGAGGGAGCTATGGACAATCCAGAGGCAGGTTCAGCAATGGAGGAAGCAATTACAATCACAACTACAACCAAGGCTACAACAACAACAATTATCAAGGAGGTTTCAGAGGAAGAAGAGATTAGAACAACTACACATAAGACCAAGAGGACTCTATACTTATCATGAACATGACATCCAAGCAAGGTAAAGATGATGAGCTTCTTTTTTCTTGTTGTATTGCTTTGAGCTTGTACATTTTCTGCCATCGCACGCTATCAGCGGGAGGATTATTACCTACTAAGTATTGTCTTGCACTTCTTCATGGATACTTCCTGACCCTGGTCCGTCCTTCCCATGAAATTTATTGGTTGTTGATATTCTCTAATTCCATTCCTGAGGACCTCGATGTTTGGCGTTGTTGCCTGATGTGTGCCCCTGCGGGGCTTTGGGCAGAGGGTGGTTCTTTTGGTTTATGATCTTCATTCTTTACTGAGTAGTTTTGGTCTTTGATTTTCTTCTTCTTCTCTTCTTGCTTGATTCCCCTTCCACACGTCCCTCCTCCTGAACTCTGCCATCCTCGACAGGCTTTTTGTGGCGACGTGAGTACGTTTGTATTGTAGCTTGCTCTCGTTGATTAAGCAAATTAGTGTGACATATCATGAACTCTTTCCACTGTCTTGACTTCACTCCATCTTCTGGTGCTTGTCTGTGATCCGCAAAGAAACTCATTTCATAAGCCACCAGTATCGCATTAAGATTCGAAGTCATCTTTACAAAAATTTCTGAATCAATTTCAAAGAAGCCTATAAAAAATGCTTCTTCAAAAGTCTGCATATATGTGCTCGGTAAGAACATAAGCCATGAATAGTATGCCATAAGTGTTAATCGGCTCGAAATGGTGGAAAGATAAAAAATTAGGGCTTCGGATCCCTGTGTAATGCCGATGAAGTTCAAAAATGTATATTTGGCATGTTGGAAGACCTTAATCAGTGTCAGTAGCATATTGAAAATCTTATTAGTCATTTTTACTGCCAAATCCGGCACATTTGCATATCGAGCAATCCGAAATTCCATGGTTTTCACCATGTATTCTTCCGTTGGTAGATAATTACGCGGTGGACTTGGTAATAGCGGATAATTGAGCCATTGATTATTTATGCTACCCTGGCGCTGTCCTTCGCGAAATTGCGACCATGAGCGTCTGCGGGGTACTAGGCAAAAAGATGGATTCATTTGAAGTGCGTATGGCAATGCTTCCCATTGTACCCGCAGTGTAGGATTCTTTTCCAAAAGTTTCCATCTCCATATAGGATCAGCCCTTTCGAATTATTCTTGAGTATAGTTGAAAGTATTATTGCTGAACTGGAGGTTGTTGTCAGGCCCCTTCTTTGTCGTGGTCGTTATATATTGCCGTGTTTGCTCTTTAAGGAGTCCATATGGTACATTAAACGGCTTCAATATCTGTTCCAGATTTTTGCTTTCAATCTGAGCTTCTTTCATGATCTGTATTAATTGATCTTCAAATTTTGCAGTGAGCTGTGACACTAGTAGTGCCTTCTCATGTCGGCTCAGTTCTCAATCTCCTTAGTAGCCGCTGAGGATTTTGGAACTACTGGTGTCCCCTCGGTCGCCTTTTGGGCAAGCTGGTCCTGTAGTTGCTTTATCATTTCCTTTTTTTGCTTAATTTCCTCATGGGCCTTCAAAATTGTTTCTTTATTCTTTTGGATTTCTTCTGCCATGACAACGAGGTGATCAATGTCTTCTTTACCTTGCACAAGATATTGATTCTCAGCCTTTTTCCATTTTGTCCTTAGAGCCGCGGTATCATCCATATATCTTTTTTCCCATTCGGAATGGTTGCCTGCTCCTGCTTGAGCTGATCTTCATACCTAGCTATCTTATCCTCCATTTCCTTTATGTCTTTTTCTGGCCTTTCTTGAACTTCTATGGGTTGATTACTCAAGAGAGCTATCATCAACTCTTTGATTTTGTTTCTCAAGTTCTCTGCCTCATCCATGTATATCTTTATCCAAGATTTTGCTTCTTGCATTTATCCATGCCTTCTCGGTCTCACATCCTCATATTTCTTCTGTAACTCCTGTAAATGTTCTTTTAATTTCTCATTTTTTGTCTCTAGAATTTTGCATTGTTGCTTGACCTCTTGAACTTCATTTTCTCTATTGCTACCCCTAATTGTGCTGAAAGGTTCTTACCCATCTCATGAAGTTCATGCTTTTCCTGCATCGCTTTGTCATAGTCCTCATCAGCCTCAAGCATCAACTGTTGCGTATCCATAGGAGTTCTGATCATATCTTGCACCACTAGCTTGAGCTAAGCAATGTCGACATTCAACCATGTTCTTGGTATGCTTGGAGCTTCTCCTGTTTGTACATCCTTTCCGTGCTCCACATGAATAGTTTTGTTATGTGGTTGTCTGATTTGTAGTTGTATTCCTGGTTCTTTTCTTTCTTCGTCTAGATCAATAATTTTCGTGGCACTCCCTTGAAATGTAACATCCATGGGGGAGGGTTCTGCCACTACCCTTATTGGAGTGAAGGGCTCTGATTCTTCCACCGTAGCTTCTTTTGGTTCTTCCTTTGGATTCTTGAATGACCGTTCTGCTGTACTCGTTGTCTCTTTGATTTGAATTTCTGAAGTCTCATTTAATTTGATGACATGGATTCCTTCTTGGGGTACCTCTTTGCTTGTTGTTGCTTGATTGGGTTTGGTGGAGTCATCATTCACCTTCAAGCCCTCTTCTTCTGCATTGTAGTTTACTTCATTTAATTCCTCCCATTGTCCATCATCTTTGGACTCACTTTGAATGTCTGTGTTTAATAGGGAGGTATCTGGTTCTTCTTGTGTATCTGAAGAGGATCTTGAATTATCCAACCCTATTTCCTTGTATTGATGTACTTTGGTTAACTTCTTTTTCACTTCCGTATCTTTGTGTGCTTGCTGGTAATGGTGCCCTTGCATTGGTAGATTAACTTGACCTTCTGTATATTGGTGTGTGTCTTCCAAAGCTCGTGTTCACTCCTCTTCTGTAATTGGTTGTGGCCCTTCAATTCTTGTCTTTGGGAGCATATGTGCCCTTTTTGTATCTGGGACTTCAGCTTCTACTTGCTTTTCTTCCCTTAATCTCTTTGTTCCTCTCATTTTGGGTTGAGAGCTAGTTTCTGCTTCTTCAACAATCTTGACTCCCTTTTTCTTTCTTGGGACTATCGCGACTTTGACATACTTAGCCATGGCTGTTGATGAGGGCATTTCCTGGAGGTGCTCTCTAATACCTAGAGCATGATAAATAAGTATGGTCAAAGCTACACTACCGTTCAGGAACTTCTTGTGATTCCATTGCTTCTTAGCTTCGAATAGCCTCTCTTGAATGTAGGGAGTCATATTGACTTGGTTTCCGATTTGTTTAATTGCATGTGACATCATTTGTACTACAACTTTCTGAAGAGCAGTGTATCGATGCATGTTAGGGAAACAAAAATGCTGATGGATCAGTCTTACTTCTTCTTCTATGTCAACTCCATTGATGTCAGTAAAGGTCCTCGTCTTTGCTCCACGGCTTTCCTCTTTCAATACCGTAGTTCCATCCTTCTCCCAACCAAAAGCTTCTTTAATTAAATCATGTGTAAACTGAATCACAACCCATTCACCTACTGCATCCATGACTCTGGCTTCTGGCACCAATGGATCATGTAGTGTTGGTTGTAATGTATTCATCACTTGCATGCATCTTTGAAAGTTGGGTTTGTAGATCGGTAATTCAAATATTTGTGTATACCCTCTTTCTTCATGATGTCAATTGTAGATGGAAGCTCATGCACCACCTTAAAATCTTGGGACATACTTGGGAACTGGTGATCTGTGTCCATGATTATGATAGTCACCAGGAAGAGATACTCCCCAGCTGGTTGATCTTCTCTAAACCAGTGTCCCTTTGCTTTAGTTACACTTTGTAAGGGGAATTCCAATACTTCTTCCTGAATAGTAGCTTCAAAATCTTCAGAAGCCATCTGCACTTGTATTGAAAAGAGTGTTAGCTTCAATAGAAAGCATAGCATTAGTGTTGTGTGTTGTAGTGACAAGTCATTCGATGCATCACTCCGTTCCCCTTGCTGGTATAAGTAAGATCTCTTACCGCATATTCTTTTTCTTTTCTGAAACAAAACAAGGATTAGTATAGTTGAAGCCTGTATTGATTTACATAACAGGTCCATTCCTAAGGTAGTTGAAATTATGACCTATTCCTTATTGGAGAATGTGCGCTACTAATTTTATTATGTACATCAAGTGTCGAATGTCTGGCCTCGTAATGTGGCCCTATTATGCATACTTTAGGTGCATTGGAATCTTCATGAGTGCAACAGAAATCTTTGTTGTTGTGGTGTTCCATTCCTCGCGGTTGCTTGGGTTTCCAAATCCTTTTTGTGGTCGCGGTGTTAGTCCGTGTTTTCTTTTTGGTTCCTCGAGCTACATATGTTTCTTTTGTTTTTCCTATTGTCTGAGTGATAGAGGTCTTTTTCTTCACATTTCTATGAAGAGTCTATCTTGGCTTCGTTGTCCAAACGTGTAGGTGTAATGTGCCCTCCTGTTTGCTTATCTCTTGATTGGCTGCTTGTCTGACCTTCTTGGGAATCCATATTTGTTGCCGTGCTTGTTGAGCTTCAATCAAAGGCCTAGGCAGCCATACTTGCAAGAGTCGTTTTGGCTCAAATTTCGGTAAAGAAGAATTCTTGTCCTCCTTTTTCTCCTTATGAGTTGGTGTTGCGATCTCTGAAGCCTTCACTTGGTCGTTGCATACCCATTTGAAGCTGACTTTTCTTGAAGACGAGTATTTGATGGTGTTTTTCCAAATTGGTGATCCTTCTGTCGTGTGAGAAACTCTAAGAGTGTTGATCTCCTTAGTGTCTTTCCGTTCATCAATTGAATAGGATGAATGTACTTCTTTCGTGGACATATTAGGGTTTGAACTTTCTGCTTCTTCCAGACTTGCTCCTGAGGGATTGGAGCTGGAATCATGTTCTTCGTGCTCTTCTTTGAGTTCTTCCGCACTTTTGATGGCTTCCAGTTTCTCTGGCGGCTTCTCCCCTAATAGGCTAAAAATTTTCTTGTGCCCTATCTTGGCTGAAATGTATCCTTGCGCTAGATGGATGCTGACTTCGTTCTCAATGATCGGGTCTTGCCCTAGGATCAAGTCTTCTATTAAGTCTTCATCTTTGCGCACTAGGACTCGTTGTTCCATGGAGGAATTTCCTAGGTGGAGGGAAACTGTAGTATCTCTAATGCATTTTATGACTTGACCTCCGATACCTATCATATGAGCTTTCATGGGGGTCATAATCGTTTGAAGATCTCGGATGACCGTTTTCGTATGCAACTGAGTCCTGCCCATTGGAATGATGAACTTGGTAATTGGCCATGGGAATAGGCTCTTCACCTAGTAGGTACTGTTCCTCTCTTTGTCTAATCCACTCTTTTCGTTTCTTAATGCGCTCTAAGGCTTCTTGCCGTGCCTCCTCTCTAATCCCCTCTTCCTCTTTCTTCCTATTTTGCGCACCTACGAGATGTGCTAACATTTGATCTGTCAATGGTTCCATGAACCGTTTCAACTCTACATCCACTTATGTAGTTAGGAAGAATATCTCCATCCAGAGTGGCTGGATTAACTGCTCCACTCGTAAAGATTCTATTAATGATTAGAGGTCCATATCCACGTTTTTGTAACTTCTTGGCATGTTGCTTCAAGGTGTAGACCAGGACTAGGTCTCCTTGTTTTAGTCCTTTGTCTTTTATGTGTGCATCATAATATGCCTTTTGTCTTCTCTTGGCTGCATAGATTCCTACGACAGCCTGCAACCGAGTTTCATGCAGCTTCTCAATTTGGTCTAGTTGTTGCGATAATTCATGCCCGGTCCATTCATGCTGCTGGGCTACTCTTAAAGTGGGTATCAAAAAATCAATTGGTAAAATTTCATTATGTCCGTATACTAAATTGAATGGGTTAGTTCCAATGGAAGTCTTGTACGCGACTCGGAAGACCCAAATTGCATGATGCAATCGTTTGCCCCAGTTAGACCTCCCATTATTGACAATCTTTGTCAATACTGTGCATAACACTTTGTTGGAACTTTCCGCTTGACCATTGGCTTGGGGGTGGTAAGGGGCTGATTTTTTATGGATTACTAAAAACTCATTCATTAGAGACTCTATTACCTCATTAATGAAGTGCGTTCCTCGGTCACTTACAATCTCAATTGGTAATCGGAAATGGGTGAATATATGCTCAAAAAGAAACTTAACAGTGGTTTGAGCATCGTTTTTTCTAGTGGCCTTTGCCTCTACCCATTTTGTCAAATAATTGGTGGCTACTATGATATATTCGGCATGTGACCCTTTGGTCGATGGGTTAATGGGTCCTATGAAATCAATGCCCCATTTAGTGAAGGCTCTGGCACACACCATAGGTCTCAATGGCATGTCATCTCTCCGAATCGGGTATTTAGCCCTTTGGCATGTTTCACAGCTTCATATGTAGGTCTTCACATCCATATGTAAAGTTGGCCACCACAAGCCCGCAAAGAGGATCATTTTCATGGTTTTCTCTGCTGAGAAATGACCTCCTGCTGCACCTGCGTGTGCCTTCTCTAATATAGGTAAATATTCTCCTTCATGCACACATAGTCGTAATTGGTCGTCTTTTCCTCTCCCAAACAATTGTCTTCCCATGAGTACATAATCCTTGCTCATTTCCTCTAGGGATCGTCTTCTCGCTAAGCTAACTCCTTCCTCATGTTCTCTTGTCTTTAGGAATTTTACCAATGTTTTGCTCCAATTGGGTGCTATTGTGGAGAAGGGTATGGATGTATGATCCTCTAGGATAGTCTCCTAGCATTCTGCGCAGTTACTCACATAGTCATGGACATCCTTAGGCATGTCAGGCCAGTATACTCCTAATCATTTTAACTCCCTAATGGTTCCATGAGTTCCTTTGTGTGTTCTCCATTTATTTACGTGAGCTTGTTCAATCAGCTTCAATTGCTCGTCTTGTTCAGCACATCTTAGTAATACACCATTGGGTTCCTTATAATACACACTTCCCGCAATAATGTGCAAATTCCTTGATTGTAGAATTTCCTTCTTACTCTCTTTATTGATTGAATGTTGTGGGCCATGAGTGAGTATTGGAATTAGTTTCTCTGCCCACTTTGGACACACTTCCAGATTAAATAGGTAAGTGTCTGGAAATTCTTCTGGTACTCCACTTGGTGGTTCTCCATGTGTTAACCTAGAAAGGTGATCTGCTCTTACGTGGGTATTTCCCTTTTTCACTATCACTTCGAAATCGAATTCCATCAATAGTAGGAACCATCTTACCAATCTTCCCGTGTTATAGGGCTTATTGACTAAGTACAATAAAGCCTAGTGGTCTATGAAGAACCTGGACTTGTTGCCTAAGAGATAGTGTCTAAATTTCTTCACGACATAGACCATTCCTAATCCTTCTCGCTTCGTAGTTGTATAGTTCCTCTCAGCTTGGTTTAGTTGTCTACTCACATAAGCAATTGGGTGATCTAACTTTCCTTCATCTGCTGGCTGGGCTAAGATACATCCTATTGCGTAATTTGAAGCATCCACATGGATATGAAAAGGCTTGTTCCAATTTGGTGTTTTCAGAATTGGAGTTGTGCTAAGCCGCTTTTTTAATTCATTGAATGCCTTCTCGCATTCCTCTGTCCATGTGAATTGAGCCAAAAGTCCATACAAGGGTTTGGCGATTATGGCATACATGTGGATAAATCGATGGTATTATCCTCAGTGTCCCATAAATGCTTGCACCTCTTTCGCATTCTTAGGTCTAGGAAGCTCCAAAATAACCTTAATCTTGTCTTCATCTGTGGATATTCCATTTCTAGAGACTATGTGTCCTAAGATCTTCCCTTGTCTTACCATGAAGACACACTTCTCTGGGTTCAGGCAGACTCTATATTGTCGGCATTTATTAAATATCTTCCGCAATTCATGAATGTGGTCTTGTCTTTGATTTGAATATGTACGTAGGTCATCTACATACACTTCCATGCTCTTTTTCAGGAATTCTTTGAAAACATGACACATCAATCGTTGGAAAGTAGCAGGCGCATTAGTGAGTCCAAAAGGCATCACTCGGAAAGCATAAACTCCCCATTCAGTCGCGAATGCGGTCTTATGTTGATCCTCAATAGGAATAGCTACTTGGTTGTACCTGGAGAATCCATTTAAGAAGCTATAGACTTCTTTTCCTTCAACTCTTTCCAATAGATGGTCCGTTATGGGTAAAGGATAGCTGTCACAGATTGTGGCTGCGTTCACTTTTCTCAGGTTAATGCATACTCTGAGTTTTCCATTCTTCTTGGGTACAACCAGTAGTGGTGAAACCCACTCCGTGTGTTCTATTTCATATATGAATCCAGCTGCTAGTAGTTTGTTTATTTCTTCTTTAATTTTAGCATCATAGACCTCATTGTATGTATAAGGGCATTGTTTAGATGGTTTTGCCTCTGCCGTCATTGGGATTCTATGAGAGCAAATAGAGGGTTCCACACCCTTGAGATCCTTATATGTCCACACGAATACATCTCGATATTCTCGGATCAATCGTATTAATTCTTCTTCCTCCTCAGTTGACACATCTTTACCTATGTATGTACATCTTTCTTCTCCATCTTCCACTGTTACTATGATCTTTTTTGTTTGTTCTTTGTTGTCATACGTGTCTCCTTCTCTAGCCTCTCTCTTAGGCATCTGGATGGCTATCTTTCTCTCTTCCACTTCGTACCTTTTAAAATGCTCCGGAACCTCAAAAAGATCTAGATTTGGTCCGATTTTACTCACGCTTTCCGCTTGCTTCTGTACTATGGGTGCTGCTTCTATTGCTAACACTTTAGTCATTCCATACTTATCAGTCAGGTATTGTTGACATAGGTTCATCATGGGTTTTCACTCGATCACCTTTGTCATCCTTCTTTTTAGGTTCTTTATCCTTGGCTTTAACACACTCCTTGTATTGTTCCTCTGCTATCCTTGTCTCTGGAAGGGCTGGGATAGTCTTTTCTAGGGTTGCTTGTGCTACCTCTATAAGTTTCTTGCATATAGCAAGCCTCTCTTTTTCTAACTCTCCTAGTGGGTAAAGCTTTTTGTGTTGTTCCACATTTCGTCCGTCCTTAATTCTAGCCTGGTACGCTTTTAACCACATGGTCCAAATCATCCAGTTTTGGGTCAGCTAGAATTTATCCTAGTTTCTCTGCTTCTCGGTTAATCCGTGGAATGGGAACTGCTTCCCGACTCTCTGGTTCTTTATGGTCCTTACCATTTCCTGTTTGTTTCTTATTGTCTTGAATTTTTTTTCATCCATTTATCTTTGAGCTTCTCTCTTCTTTCCTTCCATTTTTGCACTTTTATGTTTTGGGTATTCTCACGTGGGTCCTTTGAATCTTCTACTATTTGAATTTTGGGACTTACTGTTCTAGTGTTCTTTTGCTCCCGTTCTGGTTGTTTTCCTTTTTGTTCTTTCGTTTGAGCTCGAGTAATGGCCTTTAAAGGCATGATGTATTCCTTATCACCTCCAGGTGCTTCTATCACTTCAATTACATTAATAACTGCAGTGTTTGGACTTTGGTGGGGTTCTTTGGGCAGTCTCTGAAAAGATGTTCCTTCCTGCAATCATTGCAATATCCTTCCCAAGTTCTAGGCGGTCGTGGATTGTAAGGCCGAGGACATTCTCTAATAAAATGGTCTCCTCCGCATCTATAACATGGACCTCTCGGCACAGGCGGTCTAATGGGTGGTCTCACGGGTGGCTACGCTTTAGGTGCAGTATACGTTAATGTTGCCACTTTTGGCCCATAAGCCTGATCATAGCCTTCATATCCATAGTATGCCGAATCATATGCCGAATCATCCACGGAAAAGTGCATACACACAATGCTAATTTACCCAATCCTTCTAATACTAGTTCAATTTTGATTTCCCCTAAGTCCACAATTTTACTCCAAGGTTTTAATGGGGGAGGCGAGAAAACACATGCGCGATTGGACATCCACCTCTAATAGTAACTCCCCTTCTTCACTCACCATCCCGATTCCACTAAGTCCCTCACTTCCTCTTTTCCAATTCCGCACCCCCCATGTACACACTCATTCATATAAACATGCCCTCCCCCCACACTCTCCTGCTTGCTTACATACCTGCACCCGCCTTGACACATGCACTCCCGAGTCCCTCTCCACCGCTTACCCACTCCCGTATCCTTTTCACACCCTCATGCACATATGTTCGCACCTCCTTTCACACGTACACTCACACCCAAAATCCTTCCCACCCTTCCAATCACTTTCGATCTTCTCTTTTCCGGTGTATATCTTGTTAATACTCTCGATCACGAGTTTTTCCCTTTTAATGATTGAGTCCACTACACGTGACACTGAGCCCTCCTTTATTTTGGCATATTCATTATATCATTCCCTATCTCGGAGGGTTGCAAAGACAAATTCTAAGCTTTGATTCCTTGCCCCCGAGTACAAGACACAATATACCGACCTGTCTGACATGATACGAGTAGGTACGACAAAGCCATAATGAGACGGATCAAAACTACGAGTAATCGGTTAGTATATTACGTTGTGCAAGAAGATACGGGGCTGGCAATTCACCAGTTTACTTGTCTTGAAATGACACCCCGCAATTCACAATACATTCTCAGCAACTCGCAGTATTAGCCAACACCTCCTCCCACTCACTACGTGTGCATATAATATTATGACCAAAACTACACCTCTCACCCTTTGCACCATATCCTATGGAGATGAGGGTGAGTAAGCACTTACTGTGTATATGCAGTCATTCCTACAACCATATGAATCTCGAATAAGTCCAGGTCATGCTAGGGAAAACATTAAGGGTGTATTCTAACCCACGGTGTCTACAGTAATTATAAAAGGCATGTATTGTTGAGTGTTCGACAACTCCCTCGAATCGTAGGAGACACGGAAAACAAAAGGCTTCAGTTCTTATAACTAAACTGCATTCTCACAGAAAACCGAAGCCACAATTCATATTTGCCTCCCTTCCCTATCTTATGAGGTTTTAAACCCTTCGAATACCCCCAGGTACCATCATACATCCCGTTCAAAAGCAGTATTTCACCTTTGCCATTACCTTTAAAGCCTCAGCTGCATAAGGCATCATAATTGAGTGACCTACGTTCAGTAGAGTTTTTGCCAAGTTCGTGATGGGTACCCTATATGCATGCAGTACGAATCTAAACCAAATCACATACATAATTTCGAGTGAATATTACTCTCACCTCCACATACTTTATGCGTCATTGTATATATAGTGCAGCAGTTTCATGTATACACGCATACACATTAGGTCGATGAGTACCTGCATGAGTACCACGAGAACAACAATACAACTTGTCCCATTTCGAATGCACTGCTGAAAATGAATTACTAAGAATAAGGGACATAAGCATACATAGTCCGATGCATTCCTGCAATACACGGTGATGATCCGCGACCTTCCGCCACTACAATCCTATTACCATGATTGCCAGCAAGTAACCAGAGAACAGGAATACCGAGGACCTAAGCTTCAGATTCATCAACAGTTCTACATAGCCTTTTTCGTACACACGACTCGCATGTGCCAGAACCATATACTGCATATCAGTGTCATACTACCATGGATGATGCACCACATTCAATTTTTTCGAGGGACCTAACTTTACATGCAAATTGAGATACATGTACTGCAGTATCTACATCGGCCGGATAACATTCCATCATGCGCAACATATAATGTTACCTTAACCACGATACCATACACATCATATCTTAAGATTTTTAGATCAGTACACTGTGCCGGCTCGCATCAGGAGAGGTGTTGGCAGCAGGTCTCGACACAACATCCACCAAGGGAGCCTCCTATAGCAGCTTGCTCAAAACTTCCTTGCATCCGCACACGAAGAGCCGACAAAGACGAAAAAAAAGGTTCTGAAATCCCTCAAGCCTTTGATCGTGTAGGTGCCAAATAGCACTTCCGAGTCACCTCTATCCCTTGCCTCCACAAGACCGCGAAGAAGCAGAGGGGGAAAACCCCACAGGACTCCCCTTTTCATGGCCAAAAAAAAAACCCCCAATCGCTGCCTCCTCCCTCCAAAATAGGAGACAACCCCTGTTGCATACGGATGCCACCCGAGAGGTTCACAGCAGATAGAGAGGGAGAGAGAGTGTCCTGACAAAATAACTCCCCCCCTTTTTCTGTTTTTTTCAGAACAATGACAACCTCCTTCTGACAGCTGCCTGCCAATAATATCACTCCCATGCGTCTCATGTCAGATTAGATCTCTGAAAATTGACGGTTGTTTCATTGGATACCATACAAATAAGTTCCAATCACTTTTTCTTTTGCACCTACTTGCATCTTCATGGCAGAGACTGTATCATTTCTAGTTCACTTTTCACATATTCGTGATCTAAGAGAGTAACGACAAAGTGTGATACACTCTCTTTTGGACTCCATTTCTTTGCACCACAAGCTGAGCTCAAAGAGAAAATAATGGCCGATGTGTAGTTATTTGCAAATGCATAATACAACATATTAAGCCCTCACACTTTCTGATAGTATCTGTTCCACCAAGGATTGTGGTAGACTCCTTTAGACTGAAAATGTTTCATGTGAAGTATTGGTTCACAACCAAGATCAGCCACAGATATTCCAGATACACTGCTTGTATCAAATCTCCTTGCTCGTTGCGAATCAAGGGAATGTTTAAGGGGAGTAGTAATGAGTTTGCAAACCCTCCGCAAGGCATCCAAGGTCTTCATCAAATCAACGACTTTGTCATAATCTCCAAGTTGACAATGCCCTCTCTTGATCCACACCTCTACATTTAATTGGGTTTTCTCACTACCAACCATCAATTCTCCTTGCAAAACACCTACATTCAAATGAAAAATCTCCGAAAAAGAACATGTTAGTGCATAATTATTAACAATTTTCCAGCTAACATACTCCCCTCTTCTGCTTGCGAAGTCGTCCTCGATGAGCCATTCTTGCTGCCATAAAATCCAAACAGCCATGAACATGTCAGTTATAACTTGGTTGCATACCTTTTTATCAAGCCGTCACTTCCACCGATCCTGGACTCATTGAAGCTATTAGTGCTCAAAAAATCACTCATGAATTACATACAAATCGTTCACTTCAAAATGATCCAAGAACATGCACATATATGCAACTCCAATTCCCACATGCATCAAATTGCTCATGCATTCCATTATGAACATAGTCTCAACCAAAATAACACATGCATACCTTTCCATGTTTTACACATTCAACTGTCATTGCGAAAAAAACAGAAATGGAAATACCGAAATGAACAACAACAACTGAAATGAATCCAACAGGAGATGCAACATACCCAAAATGCATACCCCATTATTGCACCTACCATTCGCTATGTACAATTATTCCATGACTAGACGTTCCCGAAGAATCCCCATCATCGTCCTACAGAAGCCATCGAGACTCGAGTACAAGTCAAGACCTACATAAAAACCGAGAGTGCCCCACACACTGGAAAACCCTTGGGTAAAGCACACAAGTTATAAAGCAAACCCGTTGCATTACCTCGCTAAAGCCTCATCCATAAGTACATATAGAGTCTCCATTCCTTCAAGAATGTTGATTCAAAGTGAGCTGATCTGTCATAAGCCATCATATACCAATCACACAAGCAAATAACGTTCCCTTCCAGGCGATTGTCACCCTCTCCTCTCTCTCTCTCTCCCCCTCAGGAGTGGGGAATAACTTCATAGGTAAATTTTATTTTAATCACACGTTGGCCTACGTTGACATTGGATGCGATTCGTGGACCTGACCACCCGATCAGGTTGATTCCACCCATCTACCAATGCAATGTAGCGCACAACACACAAACACACAATGATAACACATAACATATATCAGCTAGCCCATAACGAAGCTGGATACGGCTCGTGGTCGTGACTACCCAGCCACGATGGCTCCACCTACCTACCAACCCGTTATGGCGCGTAGCTAAGACACAAACATGTACATCCCAAGCCTATGGCGAAACTAGCTGCGGCTCGTGGTCCTAACCACCCGGCGAGGATAAATCCACCCACCTACTAGCCCACCATAGCGCATTGGTACGATCACAACAACACAAATTTTTCTTTTCTTTTCTTTTTCTTTTTTTTTTTCATAGTGAATTAATTTACCCAAGTCCTGAGAATTAGGGAGAGGAGGAAAGGGATTTATTTTCCCACTTTTTTCTCACATGCATGCAAACATATACACTCTAGCCTTTGATAGATCAACCACCTCTTCACTCCATTCTCTCAATTACAGACACTACATATGTATTCATCGATTTGACTTTTCACTAGGTAACTACAGCCGGCTATGCCTTGGTCCCTCGTATACCTATCCTTAGACGATCTAGAATGTGGGTCTCCGGGATGTCTCATGTAGCCTCACATCATACTCGCATCCCCACGACTTCCCTAGGGCGAGTCAGGCTCAACTTCAGGAGCTCCGTCAGCACTTCCTATTGTTAACACATCTGCCCAAGCCCAAGTGATATCGTTTTCTTCGTTAGGCATTTCCCTCGAAGGGTCAAAATAGTAATATCAATCCCCCGCCCATCCTACATGTCGGGTCAGGTATTCCTCAAAACACTCAATGTAAAACGCAACATCCAAACCCTGGTTTATAAAGCATACCAACCAATGCGCTTCCTCAACATCGTATTCCGTCTCAAAGTCGTCCACATCTATGTCCATGCGGGCGAATGTTTGGTCCGAGAAATATATCCTTAGCTCGTACAAATAGAGTTGAGTTATTTGATCTGCCATTTTGTTACCAGTTCCTAACAATCTTTGTGCAACACAAGAAAAATAATTTAGAAGTCCAAAATTCTTGAGCTAGCAAGGAAGAATATTTATGACACACAAATCATAGCTTACATATGCGCATATATATATATTGTTGCAGAGCTAAAGAAAGCACAAAGCAGAGAAAAAGACGGGCCCCAAAATTTTTCCGATTTGGACATCATATTTTTGTATCATAATCATTCTTGTAATATATTTTCCGTTGTAAAGGCACTAGAGGAGTCCTCTAGATGCATCCCCACAGAAGATTAGAAGCTTACCCATGTAAAATAGTAGGAAAGTAGTCTTTTAGTGAATAAAGTTCCGGTCTCTTGTGTGAAAGGACCATTTTTAGGGCACTAGTATATAAGTCAAATGTGACTCTTTGTAAAAGACTTTGTGCCATTGTGAGAATAGAGAGCACAAAAATTCGAATTTGTGTCTTCTTCACTCTGTATCTTCTTCTTTGTGAGCTTGTATGCATGTGTATTGCTTGGAAAGAGTGCTTGTGAATGTTGTCTATCCATGAAAGTGTTTATTTGCTGTAGGTAAGGTGTGTGCGAAGTGTAGGAAGTGCTGAAGTGTAGGAAAGTAATTCCCACGACTCAGTATTTTGCTCATAACTTGAAGTAGGAGCGTCAGAATTGAGTGAAGCTACTGCCACTGGATGCGTCTTCTCGAGAGCTTCGAAACGCATATGGTATTCACTATATTTGGAGTTCGGAGCTGGAGAAAAGTCCAAAATACTGACGGCTACTGCACCAAGTATCGTTTCGCCATGACCAATAGTTGAAGCTTGTTTGGATAAGTCTTTGCCTCATTTATACTCTTTGAGTAGTTCATTTGCATTGACCATCACATGATTGCATGTCCTCATACACTTGGCTAGGTTTGTATACTCTTTGGATTGATAATTAAAAGTGTGTATCCCCACTATATGCACTTGTGAGGGGATTGAGGTATAGTCTCTTTCTCCACAAGTCCCTAAGTTGGTGCTTAGGTCAACACACTTTTTGGCGCCGTTGCCGGGGAGTGATGAATCAAACCGAGGCATTCGTGTGATGGTAAGTAGCTTTTTTGCATTCAAGTAAGTGGAGGAGTGGAAATTTTCTCTTCTTTGGTAAGTCATTTTCAGCCGCACTTGCTACTTCTCATTCTTGGAGTGTGTGTAGTGAGTTGTTAGATTAGGGAAGTGAGTAGTAGGAGGAGAGTAGGAAGAGTGAGGGAGTAGATTAGAGTAGCTTTCACTTCTTGTCTTGTTGTTTCATTTTCAGTAGATAAAAAAAAACCAAGTATAAAACCCAAAAAGTATCACTTTGAAAATCACTTGTTTTTGAGCAAGTATCGTGAGAGATACCGTCGAGTATCGTGAGCTGCGCCAGAGATCGTGAGAGAGCAAACGGGCAAGCTGGGGTTGCACAGAGCAAGGGGAAGTGACAAAGAGATCATAGGAGCTACCAAGGTGAGCTAACCCACCATTTTAATCAAAATTTCTCAGCAAATCAAGTTAGGAAAGAAAAACGATCTGCGTCAGGTATCGTTAGAGACTTTCAGAGGGTAAAAAGAGGTGATTTGATTGATACAGAGAGTGAGGAGAGGAGCTAGGAGAACAAGAGCATCAAAGCAAAACTTAAAAAATCTTTCCCAAAATTTGTCCAAGGGTCAAGTATCGTTTTACTCCCGCGGTCGAGTATCGCGATACTTAGCAAGTATCGTGACCTCCTGTGGTCGAGTATCGCGATATTTCCCTCCGATCGTGTATCGTTTCATACCGATCGCGATACTTGATCAGAGATCGTTTTGCCAACAATCGTCGATCGTGTATCGTTTATCGTGTATCGTTTCGTGCCGGTCGCGATACTTGAGAAGTATCGTTTTGATCAAAGATCGCGATACCTCTCAGAGATCGAGTATCGTTTGGTCTTCAGAGATCGCGATACTTGATCAGTATCGTGTATCGTTTGGTGGTTCAAGTATCGTGTACCGTTTGGTGGTTCAAGTATCGTGTATCGTTTTCTCTAAAGATCGCGATACTTGTTGCCGATCGTGTATCGTCTTCATCGAAGATCGTGTATCGCGCGTGCCAAGTATCGTTTGTCTGAAGTATCGGGATAGTCAAGTATCGTGAGAGATCGCGATACTTACCAAATATCGTGTATCGTCGATCGTTCCAATTGAGAGATCGTGTATCGCCTTCTGCAAGTATCGTGTATCGTCTGTGTTCAAGTATCGAATATCGTCGGGATTGAAACATCGTGTATCGTTTCCTCCCAAGTGCCAAGTATCGTTTTCCTTCGAATCGTGTATCGTTCTGACCCAAGTATCGGGGATCGTTTCAGCCCAGAGATCATGTATCGTGGAATTTTGGAGGTTAAGTATCGTGACTTGAAAAATTATTTTCAGTCAATTTTTAGCCAACCTTCTTCCTAAAATTTTGACCCTGAGTGAAGAGTGTCAAAGGCCAAAGGGTAGCAAAGACTGATCAGAGTTTTGAAGTGGATGAACCTGAGATCCGGAAGAACCCTAGGAAGCCGAAGAAGTGTAATCTCTTCTGTAGGTAGTGTAGCAGAGCCAAGTAACCGTTCACATTATTCTGAGACCTCCAGCGAGTCAGAGGAAGAAATTCCCATGGCTTCAGAGGATATGCAGAACACAGTACCCATGATTGGCGTGATGTCAATCATCGAGGGAGAGTACAGAACCTCCTTGGAGTATGTGAACACCAATCAAAATGAGATGCCTATTTATTTGGATGGTCTAAACAGATCAGTGGCCAGGTTAAAGAAAGCATCAGAGGCTTACATAGTGCCTAGACCAGCAGTCAAGTACGTAGGTCAATGAAATTGGTGAAGAAAATAATGCTTCAAACTTAAATGGAGGAGGGAATGAAGAGCAAGTAACTACACCTAGAGGAAGATCTACGGTAGCTAGGATATGGAGAGGAGATCTTATTCCCCAGGACGACACCTTAATGGATGTATATTTGATCTATGGGATGGAGCATCTCCTTAGAGCACATTCCTCAATTTGGGAAGCTGCTCCTAATCCAGTCACCATCTATGAGTTGCAGGATCTTGATTTTTCCACCATTATCACGTATCTGGATAAAAATCAGAGGAGATATTGGCCTATAACAGAAGCGGAACGAGCCGAGTTGAAATATCAGAACATCCCAGTGTTTCCCCCTAGGGACCAAGCCACTACTTCAAGAAACCCACTTGGAACGTCCCATAATGATTCATACCAATAGTCGGGCCAAACACAACAAACACAACAGACACAACAACCTCAAATCCCAGTCAGACCACCTGTGCAGTTCTCAATGCCTGCAAATAACCCTAATTACCGACCTCAGCCAACTATTGACCCAAGACATGGAATTCATGCTCCAGTCAGACTGCCGGTAGTAAGAGGACCAGGCATACCAATAGGAAGACCAATTTTCCCGGTGATGCCTAGACCACCCGAAGCAGGAAGACGACTAAGGCCAATCCAAGTTGCCAAATGCATGAGAAATCACTATGATGGCTCTAGTGAACCTTACAATCATATAGCGGAATTTAAACAAGTAATCAGAGCCGAACAGGTAGAAGACTTTTTTATTCAATATGAGTCCTTTGGTCTTACACTGTCAGACACAGCGTTAGCATGGTTTCAGCCATTGGACCCTAATACTTTTCAAAACATGGAGCAAGTATACCAAGAAATGATTGAGGAATTTACTAAATCAGGAATTAAAAACAATTCTTCATCATTGATCCATAGCTTCAAGCAAGTCCCTACCGAATCAGTGAGATTGGCTGCAAGAAGATTCAAGCAGTATGTAGACAGATGCCCAGTAGAAGAGAGACCCACACAAAATAAAATGGTGTCATTATTTTTGGAAGGATTGTTAAAAGGATCTTTAAGATCATTGGTGTATGTAAAAAGGGTTCAGACTTTACAAGAATGCATGAAGGAATGCATAGATTTAGAAGACAACCTAGCAGAGGACCTGAAAATAACTCAAGGAAGCTTGAAAAGTGAAGATTCGGCGAGTAACTCATCAATTCCTAAAAACAATGTAGAGGAAATAGCCGAATTGTTAGCGAAAAAGTTGAACGTTCAAGGACAGAGGAACTACCCCAATAACCCAATGAGAGTACCCATGCTCAGAAGATGTATGCATTGCAGAGGTGATCATCCTTCTCACTTGTGTACTAGGGGAGTAGTTCCACCACCGGCTTATGGTTATAATAGACCCACTGTCCCAGGACCTCTACAATATTGCAGTGTGGAACAAAAATATACAAATCACAGTACGGAAAATTGCCCTTACAATAGGCAAGCGAGACCAGCACAACCATACATGAGACCCTATGGATATTCTCAAAGAGATCAGGGAGTTGAAGCCTTTAGGTATCCTACTTATCAGCCGCAGGCACCAGTGCCACGACCATATGCTTATCAGGGATACACCCAACCACAGCCAGTACTAGGACAACAACCGCCCCATCCTCAGAATGTTGTCCCAGTCAAGATAGCTCAACCTGAAGAAAACCTAGAGAGAGCTATAGTCCCAGCCACACCTTTGACTAGTAATGAACCATATGACTCGTTTTATGACCCTAGTCAAGGAACATACCCTAATTATGAAAGCTCAATGATGGAATATGGACAATTGTATGAACCATATGCCTATGGCATGGAAGCATCAGATAGTTCATATGGATATGAGCAGGACTATGTGTCAGTAATGTACACAGCTCCTAGAGCAACCATACCACCCCGACCCATGAACAGACCGCTTGTACCCAGAGGACCATGTTACAGGTGTGGAGGTGATCACTATATCAGAGAATGCACATTGCCAAACCCACCACCACCACAACGAGTCTGGGAAGGCTACTGTAGTGATTGTGGTAAGGAACACCTTTTCAGAGACTGCCCCAAGAATCCCAACAAGGTTACATCTAACGTACAAATCAATGTAATAGAAGTAATTGAATCATCAGGGAGTGATAAAGAGTACACAGTACCATTGAAAGCAATAACAAGAGCTAAAGCTAGAGAGATCCCAAAAAACGCTGAAAAACACGATCAGAGTGACATAATGACGAATACACCCACACCACAGAGAGTTGAAGACTCAGAAGAGCCGGAGAAAAGTATTGCAAGTAAAAGGTCCCAGAGATGGAAGCACCAAAGAGATAGGATAAAAGAAAAGAAGTCATTACAAAAGAAGGAAAAGGAGAAAAACGAACAAAAACCAAAGGAAGAACCGAAGAGGGAAGAAGGAAACAAAAATGAACAGTACAAAAAAGAAGAGGTAGGATCAGTGTTAGCAGATCCTATGCCTGAAGAATTAGCCATGTGGATTCAGGCATACAAGGCACGAGTAAGAGCAAGACCTACCATAGAACAACACGAGAAAGAATATCCAAGAGGCGACTTAGAAAAAGAAAGACTAGAGATCTGTAAGAAATTGATAGAAGTTGCACAACAGACCTTAGAAAAACCTGCATCGCCTTTACCCAATACCCGAATTTCCGAAGGAGAATTCCAAGAGTGTGTAAACACTCATGAAAAGCCTGAAGTAAGTAGAACACAGAATGACGAATGTGGTGTTGAGAGAAGTGAAGGATCCATAGTTCCTGAAGTAGAAGGAGAATGGACTAAGGATCTATGGGCACGAGTTCAAGAGGACAAATGGAAGAAAGTAGAAGGAATTGAACCACCCTTTGAAGAATTAGAAGCAGAAAACGAAATAGAGGGTTCAATACCTGAACTAAATTCAGAAGAATTTTTTCCAATGGATGCAAGTGACCAAGGAGAGGAAGATGTAAAGGAACTGCCCAATTACACAGGGGAGTACGAACACAATTCAGAATTGTATCGCATTCCATCAATGAGGAAACGAGAAATGAACCCATCAGTCCAAACATCTGAGATCATACAACGCCTTAGAGAGGTAAAAATCCCTTGTACCCTAACATTCGAAGAACTGTTGAAGGTAAAACCACAGTTGAAAGAGAGATTAATCAATCAATGGGAAGTCAAGGAGGAAAAGAAAGAGATAGCAGACGAAGTAAACACGGTGAGAATTCCAGTGGATAAGGTAGGAGAATTTAGTGAGGGAGATGAAGGAAATACCTGTCTTCCAATTACTTACAGGGGTTACACTACCAAAGCCATCTTAGATTCGGGAGCTGGTGTTGGTATTGCTACCAAAGAAATTTGGGAGAAATGGGGAAAACCAGCATTAAGACCAACACGCATGAAAATACAAATGGCAGATGGACATACGGAAAGACCCTTAGGATTGTTGGAGCGAGTAGTCTTCACTACGTGTGGAGTGGAATTCGAACACACTTTAGCAATATGTCACTTCGAAAGGCCAAGCAATTATGAAATGATCCTGGGAAGGCCTTTCATGAGACAGTTAAAGGTCGTACAAGATTGGGGAAAAGATGCGGTATACCTACAACATGCAGGAACCACCACTAGAATAAACCTACATACGTACACATATCAAGATGTTCCACCTCTACAATGGAATCAAATTCATGAGGAAGACGATCAATCAATTCATAGTGTAGGTTCTAGTGATCAATCCTGGATGAACGAGGACACTCATCTATGGATATGCCAAGCTGCAAAGAAGGAAGAGGAGAGAAGAAAAGGTTGGCAGCAAAAACAAGGAATAGCGAGGTCTGTACAAGATCCAGCTTATATGCCACAAGTATTTCCGGATGAAGAATTTGAACCACACGGTTGGATGGAAATTTTAGCGACCCTCGATGTCTGTGTAAACGAAGAAGTAGTGACCATGAACGAATGTATCGATGAGGAGGGTTACGATGGTAGCCTGTATGTGGTAGTCCTTCAGGAGGCTGAAGAAGGAGAAGTGATCGAGAAAGACTGGAAGGAGGACTATGAGAGCATTGAAATGGAGCCCGAACCAATGGATCTAGGGAATAGTACCACCAACATAAA
The DNA here is from genome assembly GCA_020310875.1 of Ceratopteris richardii. Classification (NCBI taxonomy): domain Eukaryota; kingdom Viridiplantae; phylum Streptophyta; class Polypodiopsida; order Polypodiales; family Pteridaceae; genus Ceratopteris; species Ceratopteris richardii. Next base: position 86,775,854 of record CM035437.1, read on the forward strand.
TATCACAGCCAAAGAGAAACACCAGGAACTCACACAGAAGGGGGAATTAGAATTTGAAAGAGAATCAGAAGATGAAGAAAATAAACCCCAAGACCAATTTGAGGTACCAGCTCACTTTAAAAGATATGAAGTGGAGGAGAGAAAAATTGCTATTCAAATGCCGAAAAGAGAAGCACAGCCTGGAATAGCATATGATAATAAGGAACAAACCAAGAAGATAGTTGTAACTGTAGAAGAAGGAGAGGAACGAAGTACCTTCATAGGACAGGATGTCTCATTAGAAGAAGTACAAGAGTTAATTCATCTCATAAGAGAATATCGGGATGTCTTTGCTTGGACCTATAAGGACTTGAAAGGAGTAGATCCATCTATATGTGCGCATAGAATCCCCATGACATCCGAAGCCAAACCTTCTAAACAAAGACCATATACTTACAATGATGTGTATTCAGCAAAAATAAAGGAAGAAATAGACAAGTTACTAGATGCTGGATTCATATACGAAATTGAGCACACAGAATGGGTGTCACCTTTGGTGGTAGTACCGAAAAAGAATGGAAAATTAAGAGTGTGCATCAATTTGAAGAAAGTAAATGCCGCGACCATAAGGGATAGTTATCCTTTACCAATCATAGATCATCTCTTGGAAAGGGTAGCAGGGAAGGAAGTCTATAGCTTTCTGGATGGCTTTTTAGGGTATAATCAGGTAGCCATTGCTCCGGAGGACCAACATAAAACAGCATTCGCAACTGAATGGGGAGTATACGCCTTTAGAGTCATGCCTTTTGGTTTGACTAATGCCCGAGCTACCTTCCAAAGATTGATGTGTCATGTGTTCAAGGAATTTCTGAGAAAAAGTATGGAGGTGTACGTGGATGATCTTTGTACTTATTCAGCTATACGATCAGAGCATATCCCTGAACTAGAAAAGATCTTTGCCAAATGTCGACAATATCGAGTATGCCTCAATCCTGAAAAATGTGTCTTAATGGTTCGACAAGGAAAAATTTTAGGACATATTGTCTCTAAAAACGGAATCTCAACGGATGAAGACAAAATTAAAGTAATTCTGGATTTACCAAGACCTAAGACGGCTAAAGAAGTTCAAGCATTTATGGGACATTGTGGATACTATCGAAGATTCATACATATGTACGCCATAATTGCTAGACCTCTTTATGCATTATTGACTCTATTCAATTGGACCGAAGAATGTAAAAAAGCTTTTAATGAGTTGAAGAATCGATTGAGTTCAACACCAATCCTTCGAGTCCCTAACTGGAATAAGCCGTTTCACATTCATGTGGATGCTTCCAAGTTTGCCATTGGTTGCATCTTAGCTCAACCTGCTGACACAGGAAAATTAGACCACCCTATAGCCTATGCTAGTAGACAATTAAATCAAGCAGAACGCAATTATACTACCACGGAGAGAGAAGGCCTAGGGATGGTGTACGCAGTCAAAAAGTTCAGACATTACCTGCTGGCAAACAAATTCAAATTCTTCATTGATCATCAAGCCCTATTGTACCTAGTCAACAAGCCTTGTAATACAGGACGACTAGTACGATGGTTTTTATTGCTAATGGAATTTGATTTCGAGGTAGTAGTCAAGAAAGGAAATACCCACATAAGAGCAGATCACTTATCAAGAATGACCCATGGAGAACCACCCTTAGGAGTACCAGATGATCTGCCAGATACGTACCTTTTTAACCTGGAAGTATGTCCTCAATGGGCAGAAAAGTTGATCCCTATACTTACACATGGACCTAAAGATGGGATCACACCAAACCAAACCCAAGACCTCTGGAGGACTAAAAACCTTCACATCATTGCGGGAAGTTTGTATCACCAGGATTCAAGTGGATTATTGATGAGATGTGTAGAAGAAGAGGAACAAGAAATGTGGCTTCAGAAAGCACACATAAACCAATGGAAAACTCATTTGAATGCAAATGGAACGTGGCAAACACTCAAGAGATTTGGTATATATTGGCCAACCATGCAAAGAGATGCACATAACTATGTATCAACCTGTCAGATCTGTCAAGAACAAATCCCAGATGAGAACTCTACCTTATGCTATTCTACAATAGCACCGAGATGGAGCATGCCACTGATAAAGTTCTTGAAAACTCAAGAATACCCAGACGGAGCTACTTCAGCAAGGAAACGTGCTCTTGAAGAACAAAGTAAGGATTATGCCATCATAGGAAAACAACTTTTCAAACGAGGGAAAGATAACCAATTACGAATGTGCATTCACGAAAACGAATATCTTTCTGTTTTAGAGATGGCTCATACAGGAGCTGCAGGAGGACACTTCTCTGCGGATAAAACAGCAAAAATGATCCTCTTTGCTGGAATGTGGTGGCCAACTCTACACCAAGATGCCATAACATATGTGCAACGGTGTGACACTTGTCAACGAACGAAATATCCAATTAGAAGAGATGAGATGCCACTTAGACCCATGATGAGTGCTAGAGCTTTCACAAAATGGGGAATAGACTTCATAGGACCTATTAGCCCACCAGCAAAAGGATCCCATGCCGAGTATATAATTGTAGCCACAGACTACCTGACCAAATGGGTTGAAGCCAAAGCAACCAAGAAAAATGACGCACGAACCACGGCCAAGTTTCTCTTTGAGAACATTTTCACTAGATTTGGACTACCAATAGAAATTGTGAGTGATAGAGGTACGCACTTTGTGAATGAAGTTATAGAAGCTTTATTGAATGAATTCTTGGTAATTCATAAGAAATCAGCCCCTTATCACCCACAAGCCAATGGACAAGCAGAAAGTTCGAATAAAATCTTGTGTACAGTTCTCACCAAAATTGTTAACAATGGTAGATCAGATTGGGATAAGCAGTTACATCATGCTTTATGGGCATTTCGAGTAGCCTATAAAACCGCCATAGGCACTACTCCTTTTAACTTAGTATATGGACAAAATGCTATTTTGCCAATTGATTTCTTAATTCCCACTCTGAGAGTAGCAACCACTTATGAGTGGACAGGACATGAACTATCAGCTCAATTGGACCAAATAGAAAAGCTTCACGAAACTAGGTTACAAGTAGTAGCAGGCATTTATGCTGCTAAAAGACGACAGAAAGCCTATTTTGACGCGCACATTAAGGACAAAAATTTGAAGGAAGGAGATTTAGTTTTGGTATACACCTTGAAACAACATGCTAAGAAGTTGCAGAAGAGAGGATATGGTCCATTAATTATTAATCGTATATCTACAAGTGGAGCCATTAGCTTAGCAACCTTAGATGGAGACGTGTTACCAAACTACATCAGCGGATGTAGAGTAAAAAAATATCTAGAACAATTGACCGAAGAAACAATGTCTCGATTAATCAAAGGTAAGAATAGACGCATAGAGGAGGAAAGGATACGAGAAGAAGCGAGACAGGAAGCATTGGAAAGAATAAAGAAACGGAAAGAGTGGATGAGAGAGCGAGATGAGAGATATCGACTAGGAAAAGAACTCATCCCAATGGCTAATTTTAGAGCCACTCAAAATCTAGGATCGCAGAGAACACAACCATATTTAAATTTGGGAGCAGGTAAAACGGAGTACCACTTGGTGGACGCTCTCATTGACACAGGAGCTACAGTAAGTTGCATCAAGCTTTCTTTGACCCAAAAACTCAAGGAGGCAGTACGCCCATCGATGGCCCAATTGATAGGAATAGGAGGAACGATTACTCAATGCATAGGTGAGATCACCTTACCGTTGCATCTTGGCAACAACACTATGGAACAAAAGCTATTAGTGTGTCATGATCAAGATTTACTTGAAGAGGTAGTGTTAGGTCAAGACTGGATTTACGAATATGAGGTGACCATTCAATTGGCTTTAGGATACATCTCAACCAGGATAGGACACCAAAAAGTATTCAGTCTGCTAGACGAACGACCAATCAAATCTGTGAGCATGGAGCAAAAAGTTCATTCTAAAGAACAAAGTCCTGAATGTACGATTACCAGCACTATAGAAACACCTTCATCGAGTACTGTATGTGCGGACACATTGAATTCTGCTTGCACACAATCTTCTAGTTTAGCAAGTCATGAAAGTGTCAATCTATCTGAAACCCACCTCACCGAACCACCATGCATAAAAGGGACTAGTCCTCTGAGTAATTCAAAATCTGTACCCATTAAAATATACCCTATTCCATACTCTAACCAAGCGTGGATAAAGAGAGAACAAGTGGAGGAATATCTTCGACGACAGAAGCACAACCAACATCAGAACAAACAATCAAAGGAGAAACCAACTCAGTCTGAACAACGAAGTCATCGACGAATTGCTACAATATGGATTCCAAAGAAAGTAGTAGCCGCTCAACAGGATCGTTCGCAAATCTGGATTCCTAAGTCATGCGCTCCAAAGAAACTGAGCCGAAATGATGATCCTCAGCACAAGAAGAACCAATACGGTCCACAGGCAAAACAGCCACAAAAAAGGAGCTACTGGAGAAAGAAGGAGTCGGTAATGGCAACCCGAGCCATTCCGAGATTTACAAATCAGATAGAGCAGACATACAACAAGAAAAGAGCCACATTCATCGGAATTGGGCAACCTACAACAAGGCCCAGCACAATGAAGCAGATTTGGATACCGAAAACAACCGGCATGCATCAACCAACAACTTCCAATTGCACACATATGGAGCCTTCGAGACCCAAAGTATGCATAATAGGGCCACATTACAAGGCCAAGCATTCGGCACGTCCTTCTTCTATTTCAGGATAGTCAAGCACATTTTCCTCTTGGGAAATAGGAGAGCACTTGTACATACATTAAGAAAATTACTCCAAAAAATAATAATAATCGCTTCGGCTATAAACTAACTTTTCTGTTTTCCTTTTCAGATGAAAATATAAAAATACCTAAAAATGTGAAAGATCCAGGTATTAACTTTCTCACACACACGGGAAAGGGACGACACCATTCACGCGGAGCAATATCGAGCTTATGACAAACAAATAAAGGAGGATTTCTGATAATATATGGCAACTAATTCATACTCTATATTGAGTGCAGATGGTGTCTACTGATTCAGAATCTACGCAACAGGAAGAGGTGCAGCTTCTTCCATTGGAATCGGTAACAAAAGCAAGAGGTCACTGGTTTCGGGATGATCAACCAGTGGCAGAGCTCATCTTCATGGCAACAATCAAAATTATGGACACAGATCATTGTTTTCCTATCATGTCACAGGACTTCAAAACAATTATACAGGGGTTACCTCATATTGAAGATTTATGGACACAAGCAGGCGTAGAGGCATTTCTCAAGTTGCCGATCTATGTTCCAGACTTTCGAAGATGTGCACAAGTCATGAATACCATGCAACCGGCTGCTACAAAAATATCAGTTCCAGAAGCACGCATATTGGATAAAGTCGGAATTTGGAAGACTATCCAATTCACACATGAGTTAATCAATAAAGCTTTTGGATGGAATCAAGCAGGTATTACTAGTGTCAAAGAAGAATGTCATGACCCTAAGAAAAGATCCTTCCTGGAGATTAACCGAATAGACATTGAAGACGCTGTCCGTCTCGTGCATCAACACTTTTGCTTCCCAAGCATGCACAGGTATACGGCTCCACAAAAGATAGTAGTACAACTACTATCGCATGCCATGAGACAAATAGGAAACAAAATCAATTTAACAGGGTATGTCCAAGAAAGGCTATTTGAAGCTCAGAAGAAATGGGGCTAGAAAAAGTTCTTGAATGGCAGTTCTGCATTAACACTATTGATATATGAAGCTCTATATATGAAGAATTGTTTGAGAGAGATGCCGACCTCCGAAGGGCTAGCAAAATATGCAAAATCAGCTACGGTCCCTAAGAAGAAGAAAGCAGTTGTTATGGTTGAAGAAGCGGGAACCAGCACACAAAAACCCATGAGGGGTACAAAGCGTTTACGGGAGGAGGAAGCCCAAGCTACACCACAATCAAAGAGAACTCATCTCTTACCGAAGATCACGACGGCTCAAATGCCGATTACAAAGAGAGATCTTTCCGCTGCCCTCGAAGAAACACATCAATATATGCAAGGGCAGGTAAATTTAAACATTCAAGGTCATCATTATAGACAGGCTAGTCAAGAGAAACAACAACGGAGTCCAGAGAAAACACCAAAACAAGCTGGAAGATACAAAGAACTAGGGATCGATGATTCCAGTACAAATACGGACTCCAGCCCTGAAAAAGATACCTTGGATACTGATATACGGACAGAAACACAAGAAGATGAATGGAATGAGATCGATCAAGTGGAAGTGACGCCAAGAAGTCATAAAGAAAAGGAACAGAATGTAGAAGATCCCGTGGAACAGGAGCATGTCATTCAATTGAATGACACTACAAAGATAAGCATCAAGGAAGATACAACCAGTGTTACACACGTAAAACAACCTATTAAAGAGGAAGAACAAACTCCAGTAGGTAAGGAAACAGAGGAGTTACAAATCAAAGAACAAATTGTGATCGAGGTACCGGATGACACACCTCAAGAAAAGCAGGCAAACATGGGGGCTGAGCCAAGGATCCAGCTTCAGATTAGGCAGCCCCATGACACTACATTACATGTGGCACAGGGCAAAGACATAAATACCGGAGAAGAACCAAGCATACCAAAAACATGGCTTAATGTGGATGTTACTCAGCTGAAACCTGTAGTCAAGCAGATGATTCAAACAGCCATGGACACACAACAGCAATTGATGGAAATAGATGTAGATCATGATAAGGCCATGAGAGAAAGAAGTCAATTCCAGATAATGAGCGAACAACTGTCATCGCAACTCATCCAAGCACAAAAGGAGATAACGGCCAAAAACACGGAGTTGATCGAAATCAAAACGAAATGTGATATATTAGTGACTCAGCATCACCAACTCCAAGCACAGCTCGCAAATTTACAAAGATCATATGATGCAAGTGAGGCGGACAAAGAAAGAATGAGAGCTAGAAGTACGTTGCTCGCGACACAGCTAAAAGTATATATGGAAGAAAATGACACATTGAGAGGGAGGAATAAGGAATTAATGAAATCATTATTATACGATCAACCAATCGAGCAACAGGAATCCACAGAAACCAAAGACAAGGAATTAAGAGATCAGATATCAAAATATGAAGAGCTGCTAAAGCAAGAACAGGCAAACATAGAGGAATGGAAGAGCCGATACACCAATGAAACACATGAATTGAGGAGTCAATTACAAAAGGTGAACGCCAAACTGATCCAAAGCTACAGTGAGAATATGGATCATGTAGCTGACATTGGTAAAGAATTGCTGGCCACTAAAGAAACACTCAGAGAAGCCATGCAAGAGATAAAAGAGAAAGATGAATGCATAGCACGACTAAAGACTCAGATGAAAGAGAAAACACCGATCGGGACACCAGTAGTGCAGGCTACGGAAAATCCTACTGACGAGGTAGAGGTAAGTCCTCTATCTCACCCGATCTATAATTCTCCACTACATGAGCAGTTGGCCGACATACATGACGAACATCCAATGCCATATACTGCAGAAATAAGTCAGAAGGAACGGGCACTAGTGGTGTCCCGGTTAACGGAAAATTTTGAAAATGAAGTGGTCAAAGTGATGAAAGAGGCCAAGATCAAAGGTAAAGACCTCGACAAGATTATGAAGCCATTCAATATTCCATACGGACTCTTGAAAGAGAAAACAAGATGTTATATAGCGAAGATTACACAGAAGAGTCCAGATGAGCAGCTGAATTTCAAACACGACACATTCGCATACACGCAAGCAGAGTTTGAAGCTGCACAACTAGTGTGGCGACGGAAATTTTTGGAGAAACATCCCGCACTACGGGTGCATTGGCAAGCAGCGCCATATGCATTCCAGGTAAACCCTTCATTTTGTCCAATACCACGCCGAAGGGATAACAGGGAATTTTTGGATTTGCAAAGAAGCGGCACTATAAATAAGCAGTGGCTCAATTATCCGATGCTTCCGAGCCCGCCACATAACTACTTGCCAACGGAGGATTATATGGTCAAAACCATAGAATTTTGGCTACAGAATTATGCGATAGTACCTGATTTAACTGTAAAAATGACCAACAAAATACTTAGCATGATCCTCACAGCTTTGAAAGTATTCAAACATGCGGCCTACACCTTTTTGAACTTCATAGGTATTAATCAGGGCACGGAGATTCTCATTTTTGATCTATCAGTTATGCTTAGCAGACCAACAATAATGGCATATTATTCCAGATTAATGTTCTTGCCAAGTGTATATATGCAGACTTTCGAAGAAGCTTTCTTTACAGGATTTTTTGAGATGGATTCAGAATTTTTTTTGAAAATGTCATCCAATTTAAATGCCAGATTAGTAGCATATGAACTTAGCTTCTTCGCAGATCACAGACAGCCACCAAATGATGGTGTGAAGGCAGAACAATGGAAACAACTCATGATACGTGAAGCAAATCTGCTAAATGATACAGAGCAAAGAGTATATCAAACATATACCCGTCGCTTATCAAAGCCTGTCGGGGACGACAGAGTCCAGGAGGGGGGCAGTGTTGAGGAAGAATCAAGTAAGAAGAAGAAAAGAAGAAGACAACGAAAGAAGCAGCTTCACTAAAAAGCAATATCTGAAGATATATCTCTGCAAGAAGCCCCGCAGGGGCGCAACACCCATCTCTGCACAGAGCCCCACAGGGGCACACACACCAAGGAAAGGACGTGACCCACATGGGTGCTTCAACCTCTTGATCTCTGGAAGGTCCAGATCAAAGACTGAAGCACCACATCTTCATACCTTCCACTGGTGGCGTGCGTGGCAACCCAGAATTAATGAGCCTATAGGTGAATTAGACTGCACAAATCAGGTAGTCAGTCTAACTCCAAGGATTGCGGGTAAGCAAGGCGAATGCGTCAGGCCCAGAGAATGTAAAACAAGAATTAAGAAGAGGCCGTCAAAACTGAACACCTGTTTTATAAACAGGTAACAATGAGCAAAGGTTGCGTGCAGAGAAAAGAAGTGAATAACACAGCAAGGTCCGATGTGTGCAACCAGGACAAATCAGAGCGCCTCTAAAACGTAATGCAAGATCAAGAATCAGGCAATATTGACCACTGGATGCGTGCGGACAACAAACTGAGGACAAGAAGCAAAGCTTGTCAAGGGACGACAGAGACGAAGAGGGGGAGAGTGTTGCAGAGCTAAAGAAAGCACAAAGCAGAGAAAAAGACGGGCCCCAAAATTTTTCCGATTTGGACATCATATTTTTGTATCATAATCATTCTTGTAATATATTTTCCGTTGTAAAGGCACTAGAGGAGTCCTCTAGATTCATCCCCACAGAAGATTAGAAGCTTACCCATGTAAAATAGTAGGAAAGTAGTCTTTTAGTGAATAAAGTGCCGGTCTCTTGTGTGAAAGGACCATTTTTAGGGCACTAGTATATAAGTCAAATGTGACTCTTTGTAAAAGACTTTGTGCCATTGTGAGAATAGAGAGCACAAAAATTCGAATTTGTGTCTTCTTCACTCTGTATCTTCTTCTTTGTGAGCTTGTATGCATGTGTATTGCTTGAAAAGAGTGCTTGTGAGTGTTGTCTATCCATGAAAGTGTTTATTTGCTTTAGGTAAGGTGTGTGCGAAGTGTAGGAAGTGCTGAAGTGTAGGAAAGTAATTCCCGCGACTCAGTATTTTGCTCATAACTTGAATTAAGAGCGTCAGAATTGAGTGAAACCACTGCCATTGGATGCGTCTTCTTGAGAGCTTCGAAACGCATATGCTATTCACTATATTTGGAGTTCAGAGCTGGGAGAAAAGTCCAAAATACTGACGGCTGCTGCACCAAGTATCGTTTCGCCATGACCAACAGTTGAAGCTTGTTTGGATAAGTCTTTGCCTCATTTACACTCTTTGAGTAGTTCATTTGCATTGACCATCACATGATTGCATGTCTTCATACACTCGGCTAGGTTTGTATACTCTTTGGATTGATAATTAAAAGCGTGTATCCCCACTATATGCACTTGTGAGGGGATTGAGGTATAGTCTCTTTCTCCGCAAGTCCCTAAGTTGGTGCTTAGGTCAAAATATATATATATATATATATATATATATATATATATATATATATATATATATATATATATATATATATATAACTATACATCTATGTACAAGGAATCTACTATGTCCCTCTGCTTGGATCTCGTATGGCTTCTCCCGTCCTAATGCTACTTGAAATATGGTTTAACTCTAAGCGCGTTAACCTTCACGGGAGCACATTCTTCTCCTAAATCTTGAATTTGCATGGAACCATTGGAGTTGAGTTCCACCACCTTAAACGGTCCTGCCCATCTTGTCTGTAACTTCCCCGGGAATTTATAATATTTACTATCATAGACTAGTACCGAATCCCCTTCTTGAATCGCATAGGTCCTGAGATTCCTGTCATGCCTCTCTTTAGGTCTTCTCTGAATAGCTTCCAGACTTTGCTGTGCAATGAGTCTCTTTTCTTCTAGCTTGACCAATTGTATGTACCTCTCCTTCAATGACTCTTCCTCTCCCATCCTGGCCTCAATGGCCACTCTCAATGTCGGAACTTCTTTTTCAATGGGAAAGATGGCTTCCTCGCCATATACTAGGGAGAACGGAGTGCTCTTAGTCGTCACTCGATAGGATGTTCTATACGCCCACAAAGCTTCCAAAAGTCTCTCATCCCAGTCTCGCCTATGCACAGCTACTGTCTTTGTCAGAATCTGTTCCAAAACCTTGCTGGTGACCTCCACTTGTCCATTCGCCCTCGGGTAATATGGAGTGCTTTTCCTATGTTTGATCTTATATAATTCCATTAATTCTTTGATCAATTCGTTGACAAAATGTGTTCCTCTATCACTCACTATCTCCAATGGGCATCCGAACCGGGTGATAATTTGTTCATACAAAAATTTAGCTACATCGACAGCTCGGTCAGTCTTCAGAGCTTTAGCCTCTACCCACTTGGTAACATAGTCAGTGCAGACCAAAATATACCTATTAGACCGACGTCTTGAGGGAGGATCAATAGGCCCCACAAAATCAATTCCCCATTTCTCAAACGGCTTAAGAGCCAGCACCGGCGTAAGAGGAGCAGCATGTACTAATGTTGGTTTGCCCATTCTTTGGCATTTGTCGCATTTCTTGCAATATGTATGAGAGTCTTTGAACAGCGTTGGCCACCAATACCCGGCCAATAAGATCTTTCTTGCGGTCAGCTCACCAACAAAATGCCCACCGCAGGGTTCATCATGTAATGCTCTCAACACTAGGGTTGCTTCTTCTTCCTCGAGACACCTCCGATAAACGCTCTCATGGACAAAATATCGATAGAGCTGCCCCCCAATGATGCTATGGTGCTTCGCCAATGCTAACAATTTTTGCTTCTCTCTCTTGCTTGCTCCCGGCGGGTATTTAGTGGTGCATAAGAAATTTACCAAGTCAGCATACCAAGGTACTTTAGCATCAACCTGGAATAGATGTCCATCAGGAGCATCATCGGGCACACCAGAGATTGGCTCCTCATTAACAATTCGAGATAAATGGTCGGCCAATATGTGCGCTTTGCCTGGTTTGGTTACCACTATGAACTGAAATTCTTGTAGGAGTAGCATCCACCTCATCAATCGTCCTGATAGCTCGGGTTTATTAATGATGTACTTTAGGGCTTCATGATCCACATAGAACGTTGTCGAGAAGATTTGCATCTTCCAATTGATGACCCAAAAAATTAAAATATTTATTGGTGAATTCTAAAACCTCTTTTATATCACTGTTGATCAGTTGTGTTAATTTGATTAACTATTTTGAAAGTGTTTTCAGGTATGAAGGATGAAGCAGGACATATGTTCATGTTAGGGTTTACCCTAATTACTCATTTAATGAGAATTTCCTATTTTTTTTACATTCAAGAATTATGGGTATTTATTCCCAAGGTTTCATAAGTTCAAAGATTGTATGTTGCTAATGGTTAAGCCAAAGGGTTTAGATGATTTATAATGAGTTAATGGTAGGGTTTTAGAAGGATTTTAATGGTCTAACCGAGGGGGTTTTATGGGTTTCCAATAGGTTTTCTAGGATTTAATATATTTAAAGGGTTAACATAGATGTTATTCAAAAACATTAATATCTAAATTACATATTTATGTATTAAACATTAAACTATATCATTAAAAATTACTTTAATTAAATATGTGTATTTAAATACTAAGGTTCTAATTAGTTAAACCCTTAAACTAAGCTTAAATTAATTGATTTATTTAAATAAGAAATGTAGGCTAATTAGATTAAAATGATTCATTAAATGGATAAATAACTAGTGGACTATATGAGTGCTAGGGAAAAGAATGGCTTATATGTGTAACTAAAGAGATTTAAGGAGTGGTCTCAATAGAAGATGCACTTAAAGAGAAAAAAGTTGGTTAAGAAAAAGAGTGGAGAGAATTAGTGAAGATGAAAAGAGAGGAGTAGAAATTAAGTGTAATTAAAGTAGAAAAGTTAAACTGGAAAGTGTGGTGGAAGTAAGGAGATTAAAGTGTGGTTGTAGATTAAAAGTTAAAACTAAAAAGAGTGGTTTAGAAATGACTTGTGTATGTATTTAAACGAGTGTTGAGCTCAAGTTTCTCTTAATGTTTTTTTTGCAGGTACTTTCTTCTGCTCTTACTTTCTTCTGTTTTTCCTTCTTTCTCATTAGACCCTCCTTGTGCTCGGGATATTAAGCCATCATGTACTGCTGTTGATTGTCCGGCTGGAAGCATGCCCATGCCTATTCCATGGCTTGGTCTTGGTCCCTGTAGCATTGCGTGTGTGTGTGAAGTGTGTGTATGTGATATATGTGTGTATGTATGTGTGTGTGTGTGAAGTGTGTGTATGTGATATATGTGTGTGTGTGATGTGTGTGTATGTGATGTGATGTATGTGTGTGTATGTGAAGTGTATGTGTGTGTGTGAAGTATATATGTGATGTGTGTATGTATGTGTGTGTGTGAAGTGTGTGTATGTGATATATGTGTGTGTGATGTGTGTGTATGTGATGTGATGTATGTGTGTGTGTGAAGTGTATGTGTGTGTGAAGTGTGTGTATGTGATGTATGTGTGTGAAGTGTGTGTATGTGATGTATGTGTGTGTATGTGAAGTGTATGTATGTGTGTGAAGTGTATATGTGTGTGTGTATGTGATGTGTGTATGTGCGTATGTGATGTGTGTATGTGTGTATGTGATATGTGTGTGTGTGCGTGTATGATGTGACGTGTGTGTGTGTGTGATGTATGTGTGTGAGAGAGAATCTCTCCCTCCCCTCCTCTACTGCAGCGCGACAGAGCGCACAGAGAAGGAGAGAGAGAGAGAGAGAGAGAGAGAGAGAGAGAGAGAGAGAGAGAGAGAGAGAGAGAGAGAGAGAGAGAGAGAGAGAGAGAGAGAGAGACTCTCCCTCCCCTCCTCTGTCTGAGCGCGGTAGCGCGCAGATAGAGAAGGAGAGAGAGAGAAAGGAGAGAGAAGGAAAGAGAGAGAGAGAGAGAGAGAGAGAGAGAGAGAGAAGGAGAGAGAGAGAGAGAGAGAGAGAGAGAGAGAGAAAGGAGAGAGAAGGAAAGAGAGAGAGAGAGAGAGAGAGAGAGAGAGAGAGAGAGACTCTCCCTCCCCTCCTCTGTCTGAGCGTGGCAGCGCGCAGACAAAGAAGGAGAGAGAGAGAAAGGAGAGAGAAGGAAAGAGAGAGAGAGAGAGAGAGAGAGAGACTCTCCCTCCCCTCCTCTGTCTGAGCGCGGCAGCGCGCAGACAGAGAAGGAGAGAGAGATAGAGGAGAGAGAAGGAGAGAGAGAGAGAGAGAGAGAGAGAGAGAGAGAGAGAGAGAGAGAGAGAGAGAGAGAGAGAGAGAGAGAGAGAGAGAGAAAGACTCTCCCTCCCCTCCTCTGTCTGAGCGCGGCAGCGCGCAGACAGAGAAGGAGAGAGAGAGAGAGAGGAGAGAGAAGGAAAGAGAGAGAGAGAGAGAGAGAGAGAGAGAGAGAGAGAGAGAGAGAGAGAGAGAGAGAGAGATCGGCGCAGAGAGAGAGAGAAAGAAAGAGAGAGAAAAAGAGAGAGGGGAAGAAAGAGAGAGAGAGAAAGAGAGAGAGAAAGAAAGAGAGAGAAAGAAAGAGAGAGAGAGAGACAGAGATAGAAAGAGAGAGAGAAAGAGAGACAGGGAGACTGATTAGATTGTTTAATTATATTGCTTGATTAATGCATAATTAAAAATTAATTATATATTACGTGTTTTGTTTTGTTTGTATTTTATTTAGATTATTATTAAGTGATTAGTTTATGCATGAAAATATATACATCTATGCATGAGTGCATACATATAAATATTGAAGTATGTTAGAAGTTAGTGTATAACAATGAGTGTTAATAAATGTTCATGAAATGAATTATGCATGATGTTGGCATATATGTATGCCATATGTGTGTATTCATAAGAGGAACTACTAATATGCATATTTATATAATGATAAATGAATGTGTTTGTATGTATGTTATCTTATAAGTTCATATATAGAGTGCATATGAATAAATTAGCATGTGTATGAGCATATGTTAGCATCTTTATATATGTGAATGAAAGTATCAATTAGAGAATGTATGATTAGGAATGTATCATGTGTGTATGTAATAAGCATATGTATGTGCATTAAGTTTAAATACATGAATCATGATAGAATTGATGCATAGTGTGGATATGCAAAGATGCATGTGTGTATGTTGACATGTGGTTGAGTGTTAGTATGCATGTATAGTTGCATAAAATTAGGTGTTAGCATTTGCATTTGAACATGTGCATGAATGTATGTTAGCATGCATGAACATATGTATGTTTTAATGTATGTAAAGTATATGTTTAATATTTCTCATTAATTTCTTGTTAGATTACTAATATTGTTAATGTTTTTTTTGCAGAAACATTGATGAGTTCAAGCTATTGAAGTGAAGTAAAGAGAAGCAGCAAGATTGAAGATTCATTTAAATCTTATTTTCCAATTAGTCAGTTATCCAATTGATTAGACATTTATCCAATTATCTAGACTTTACATTTGTATTAGCTTATTAATTCATTCATTCAAACAGTTTAGCATCATATTGTTTCTATTAGTTCTTTCATGTCTTCCGATTTATACCATGCATCTGAACACAGTAGTAATAACATCATTGAACATACAACTGAATCCGTAGAATTAGTGTTAGAAGAACTTATTAAGAACAATATTACTTCGGAATCATTAGCGTCTTTATCTTATGATCAATGTTTAACTACATTCCTAGCATTTTCTTCCATTGCATCTCCTGAATCACAAAGTAGTGAAGATTTATTTCCACCAACTTTAGTTAGACAAACTCAACAAAAACCATTAGAAGCTACAATAGAAGAGGTAGTTAAAGATCAGATAACCGAAGAGTCATTATTGTTAACACTCAAACAGATAGCTATTGCTAGATATAAAGCAGCTTGTCCCTATGGTCCTTAGTCTGAGTCCGCTACAGACACCCTGCGTGTGCCGAACGATTTAGGCGGATGACTTGATCCACCATCCGAGCATCTCTCACGACCCGACATTGGTGAACCCGACGTGAACAAACCGCCTTGCAGCTCAGGTATAAAAATTAAATTTTTCGTGCATGTGGATACATGATATCGACAGGTTGGATTGCAGAAGCTTCTTCATCCGTTGGAGCAGTGGCTCTGTCTTTGACTCCTTGCACTCTTCTAGGTGTTGAGGGCTGTTCCCTAGGGAACTGAGCGCCTCCACGAAGAGTGGCAAGTAGCTATCCTCATCTCGCCCCCCCTTTTCATCGACAAGAACGTTTGCACAATCATCCATTAGCAACTGATGTATTAGATTTTGATTCTATTAAAAATTGTATAAACTTATACACAAGTCACTCTTTAAGCCTCTTCTTCGATTCAGATTCTAGGTATTTATATTTGGATTCTTTTTGCTTGCACATAATTAAATGAAAATGACATCTAATGTAGAGAATCTTCTGCATGATATGGAAGCACGATTAATTTCATCTATAGATTTAAAGCTTAATTCCAAGTTTGAGTCCTTAAACTCGTTTCTTTCAATCTTAACTACAGTAGTATCTGATTTTAATGCAAATCTTAAGTCAATAGATACTCAATTTGATCACGAGTTTAGGAATTTAGAAGGAATTCTTCATTATGAGCTCTCAAATTTGAATGAAAATATGGAAACAATAGCAAATCATGTAAAAGAAATTTCATCATTCAAAACGATTGGTCATGAAATTGCAAGTTTAAAGGAGAACATTGAAAGGTTAAACAATCAAATACACGAAAGTGCTACATGTGAATGCAAAGATAGATATCAAGTACGAGTTCAAAGTAGATCTATGTATTCTATTGACCAAAATCCTTTACCCGATCATAGGAAAGTTGATCCTAAGGCTTTATATCAAAGACCGAAGAGAACTGTAAGATGCTTCTGGTGTGACCAACTAGGTCATACTTATGGGAATTGTATGGCCTATGAGAAAGCATGTAGCCAACAATTGGTATTAGAAAGTGAACAGAAAATATGTGATTATCAAACGCATCTACCATTGAGATTAAACTTAGGTAGAGGAGGAATGATAGACTATTTTGACCAAGAAAAATTTAGTCCTAAAACCAAACTTCAAAAACAATGGAAACCTAAGAGTCATAAGGAGAAAAGCAATGTATGTCAATTACATTCTATGAACACCAAGATTGTGCCTAAATGTGAATGTTTGGACAATGATCAAAACCTTATTAAACCTAAATCTATGAATAACATTGATCTTCAAATTAAATCTAAGGATCAAGATACATTGAAAAAGTTTAAGAAAGAAGAAGATGTAAAGATAAAAGATGATGAAAATGAACAATCAATTGATGGAAATATAGATATACAGGCGGTTAAAACAGAACCTAAAGTCATAGAAATTGACAATAAATGTGATCAAAATAAAAATGATGAAAGAATAGTACAAACATCTAAAGACGAAAATCTTCAACTTCAATCAGAACATGACAAGAATATGGGAAAATGGGTACAAGAAGCCATATGGAAGATTGAAAATAATATCAAAAACTCATCTAAAGGTAAGAAAAAGGAGAAGAATTTAAGTGAATAGTTTTATTGTGATGGAATTGTTTATTGAAGATAAAACATTTCAAATTTTGATTTTTGCTTGCTGCATATATGCTGTTTTCCTAAAAATTGAGAAACATATACCTAAATTGTTTAGTTTTAATGTTTGAAAAGCTAATTACAAACTTATGATTAAGTTTACATTATGATTTGTTTAATCAAAAGAATTCTAAAATATGAAAACACAAAGTTTGTTTCAAATTAAACAAAAACATGTTTGTAATTATGCTTGCAAATGATTTTGATCAATATGCTTGTCATTTCCTAAACTTATGATAAATTTATGATTTTTTTTCTTTCACAAATAAGAAGAAATCTGTTATGAAGAACAATTATGAAGAATATTATTATGATGAATATTTTGCACAAAATGATCTTTGTTTACAACAATTATGATGATATACTTTTAAAAGAAAGAAATATATATGATATAAATATGATCATGATAAATATGAAGAACATGAAAAAAATGTTACAATATGAGGATGATTTTATTGATATACCATATGATGAGTAAGAGGAACTTTTATAATCCAGATATGAATTTTTCATTGATATAAAAAAAAAAATGATGCTCATTTATAAAGATACAAGTTAAAAACTTTGAACATTTTGATTTTTCCTAAATTTTATGAACTTTGTTTCATAGGTTGAAAAACCTATTTAAAAAAATTAAGAATGCATTATTTATGATAATTATAACCACTATGAATTTCTTATGATGAAATTTGTGACATGATGAAGATGAATCTGATAGAATATATGAATTTATATTTGCAAGATAAATGATAATGAAGATTACTTGTTTTGTAGCTTCTATTTTATAAGTGATTACAGGTTCTGAAGATGCATTGATCAAAGCAATTGAAGATGTTATGCCAAAAGTTCTGATGAATTTAAAGAGAGCAAATTGAAGATGAAGCAGATTGAAGATAAAATTGATTTTAGGTCGTATTTTTCTTTGTCATACAATTTAGATTTATGTATTTTCTTTGCATTCATATAAAACTAATTTATAAAGTCTGGAATGAAGAATATTAATTTATAAAGGACTCTATTTAACCATATTAGGAAAATAGACATAATTTATATTTCTACATTTATAGATTAAGTGAGATTTGTTAAAAATAGAAGGATTTGTAGTTCATTTAGATAACGAAAGTAGTTGTATATGTGTAGGAGCATATTGTTGCATGATTCATGTCTGTGAAAACCTAGATCTTTCTTGTCCATGCAGCTAGATCCTTAGCTCGGATTAAGGGGTTAAGCCTTTCCCCTTTAAAACAAAAAAGTAGCGCGAAAAAAAAAAAGAATATTGACATGGAAGTTATACCTTCTTCCACCCCAAAAAGGTATTTACATTTATTATCGATATGAAGTTTACATCATATTTATATGAAGAAACTAGTTGTGAAAAAACACATCTAGTGATTAAAATTGGGCATACAAGGCGGCTGTCTGTCCAAGTAGATTTAGTAGATTTCTTTGGCATGCTTGATTGCTCATATGTGAATGCATATATATGACGAAACCTGCATTTGAATGAATGAAAATGAATTCTGTTTTATACTAATCTTTACATAGTTTATAAATGGATAAAATGTAAACTAATGTTTGTTGACTGAAAAGGTTAATAGTTTACCTTTATACTTTAATATGTTTTCATTGCCAGATGTAATTGAAATAAACTTCATGTGCATGTTGAAAAGATTTAAAATTTGATAAGATTAAATATATTTAAAAAAGAATTGATGCTGTTCTATGATTTAATTTCAGGATAATCATTGAAAATGCTGCTTCCCTAAATCTGCAAGTTGGCCCATCGGGACGATGTGCAGGTTTGGTGGCGGTGGATGTCGGGAAGATTTGCATCTTCCAACTGATGACCCAAAAAATTAAAATATTTATTGGTGAATTCTAAAACCTCTTTTATATCACTGTTGATCAGTTGTGTTAATTGGATTAACTATTTTGAAAGTGTTTTCAGGTATGAAGGATGAAGCAGGACATATGTTTACCCTAATTACTCATTTAATGAGAATTTCCTATTTTTTTTACATTCAAGAATTATGGGTATTTATTCCCAGGGTTTCATAAGTTCAAAGATTGTATGTTGCTAATGGTTAAGCCAAAGGGTTTAGATGATTTATAATGAGTTAATGGTAGGGTTTCAGAAGGATTTTAATGGTCTAACCCAGGGGGTTTTATGGGTTTCCAATAGGTTTTCTAGGATTTAATATATTTAAAGGGTTAACATAGATGTTATTCAAAAACATTAATATCTAAATTACATATTTATGTATTAAACATTAAACTATGTCATTAAAAATTACTTTAATTAAATATGTGTATTTAAATACTAAGGTTCTAATTAATTAAACCCTTAAACTAAGCTTAAATTAATTGATTTATTTAAATAAGAAATGTAGGCTAATTAGATTAAAATGATTTATTAAATGGATAAATAAATAGTGGACTATATGAGTGCTAGGGAAAAGAATGGCTTATATAAGTTGTGTAACTAAAGAGATTTAAGGAGTGGTCTCAATAGAAGATGCACTTAAAGAGAAAAAAGTTGGTTAAGAAAAAGAGTGGAAAGAATTAGTGAAGATGAAAAGAGAGGAGAAGAAATTAAGTGTAATTAAAGTAGAAAAGTTAAACTGGAAAGTGTGGTGGAAGTAAGGAGATTAAAGTGTGGTTGTAGATTAAAAGTTAAAACTAAAAAGAGTGGTTTAGAAATGACTTGTGTATGTATTTAAATGAGTGTTGAGCTCAAGTTTCTCTTAATGTTTTTTTTGCAGGTACTTTCTTCTGCTCTTACTTTCTTCTGTTTTTCCTTCTTTCTCATTAGACCCTCCTTGTGCTCGGGATATTAAGCCATCATGTACTGCTGTTGATTGTCCGGCTGGAAGCATGCCCATGCCTATTCCATGGCTTGGTCTTGGTCCCTGTAGCATTGCGTGTGTGTGTGAAGTGTGTGTATGTGATATATGTGTGTATGTATGTGTGTGTGTGTGAAGTGTGTGTATGTGATATATGTGTGTGTGTGATGTGTGTGTATGTGATGTGATGTATGTGTGTGTATGTGAAGTGTATGTGTGTGTGTGAAGTATATATGTGATGTGTGTATGTATGTGTGTGTGTGAAGTGTGTGTATGTGATATATGTGTGTGTGTGATGTGTGTGTATGTGATGTGATGTATGTGTGTGTGTGAAGTGTATGTGTGTGTGTGAAGTGTATGTGTGTGTGAAGTGTGTGTATGTGATGTATGTGTGTGAAGTGTGTGTATGTGATGTATGTGTGTGTATGTGAAGTGTATGTGTGTGTGTGAAGTGTATATGTGTGTGTGTATGTGATGTGTGTGTGTATGTGATGTGTGTGTGTATGTGATGTGTGTATGTGCATATGTGATGTGTGTATGTGTGTATGTGATATGTGTGTGTGTGCGTGTATGATGTGACGTGTGTGTGTGTGTGATGTATGTGTGTGTGATGTATGTGTGTGAGAGAGAATCTCTCCCTCCCCTCCTCTGCTGCAGCGCGACAGCGCGCACAGAGAAGGAGAGAGAGAGAGAGAGAGAGAGAGAGAGAGAGAGAGAGAGAGAGAGAGAGAGAGAGAGAGAGAGAGAGAGAGAGAGAGAGAGAGAGAGAGAGACTCTCCCTCCCCTCCTCTGTCTGTGCGCGGTAGCGCGCAGACAGAGAAGGAGAGAGAGAGAAAGGAGAGAGAAGGAAAGAGAGAGAGAGGGAGAGAGAGAGAGAGAGAAGGAGAGAGAGAGAAAGGAGAGAGAGAGAAAGGAGAGAGAAGGAGAGAGAGAGAGAGAGAGAGAGAGAGAGAGAGAGAGAGAGAGAGAGAGAGAGAGAGAGAGAGAGAGAGAGACTCTCCCTCCCCTCCTCTGTCTGAGCGCGGCAGCGCGCAGACAGAGAAGGAGAGAGAGAGAAAGGAGAGAGAAGGAAAAAGAGAGAGAGAGAGAGAGAGAGAGAGAGAGAGAGAGAGAGAGAGAGAGAGACTCTCCCTCCCCTCCTCTGTCTGGGCGCGGCAGCGCGCAGACAGAGAAGGAGAGAGAGAGAGAGGAGAGAGAGAGAGAGAGAGAGAGAGAGAGAGAGAGGAGAGAGAGAGAGAGAGAGAGAGAGAGAGAGATAGAGAGAGAGAGACTCTCCCTCCCCTCCTCTGTCTGAGCGTAGCAGCGCGCAGACAGAGAAGGAGAGAGAGAGAGAGGAGAGAGAAGGAAAGAGAGAGAGAGAGAGAGAGAGAGAGAGAGAGAGATCGGCGCAGAGAGAGAGAGAGAGAGAAAGAAAGAGAGAGAAAAAGAGAGAGGGGAAGAAAGAGAGAGAAAGAAAGAGAGAGAGAAAGAAAGAGAGAGAAAGAAAGAGAGAGAGAGACAGAGATAGAAAGAGAGAGAGAAAGAGAGACAGGGAGACTGATTAGATTGTTTAAT
The DNA here is from genome assembly GCA_020310875.1 of Ceratopteris richardii. Classification (NCBI taxonomy): domain Eukaryota; kingdom Viridiplantae; phylum Streptophyta; class Polypodiopsida; order Polypodiales; family Pteridaceae; genus Ceratopteris; species Ceratopteris richardii. The sequence goes on from CM035437.1 coordinate 86,797,534, forward strand.
TATATTGCTTGATTAATGCATAATTAAAAATGAATTATATATTACGTGTTTTGTTTTGTTTGTATTTTATTTAGATTATTATTAAGTGATTAGTTTATGCATGAAAATATATACATCTATGCATGAGTGCATACATATAAATATTGAAGTATGTTAGAAGTTAGTGTATAACAATGAGTGTTAATAAATGTTCATGAAATGAATTATGCATGACGTTGGCATATATGTATGCCATATGTGTGTATTCATAAGAGGAACTACTAATATGCATATTTATATAATGATAAATGAATGTGTTTGTATGTATGTTATCTTATAAGTTCATATATAGAGTGCATATGAATAAATTAGCATGTGTATGAGCATATGTTAGCATCTTTATATATGTGAATGAAAGTATCAATTAGAGAATGTATGATTAGGAATGTAGCATGTGTGTATGTAATAAGCATATGTATGTGCATTAAGTTTAAATACATGAATCATGATAGAATTGATGCATAGTGTGGATATGCAAAGATGCATGTGTGTATGTTGACATGTGGTTGAGTGTTAGCATGCATGTATAGTTGCATAAAATTAGGTGTTAGCATTTGCATTTGAACATGTGCATGAATGTATGTTAGCATGCATGAACATATGTATGTTTTAATGTATGTAAAGTATATGTTTAATATTTCTCATTAATTTCTTGTTAGATTACTAATATTGTTAATGTTTTTTTTGCAGAAACATTGATGAGTTCAAGCTATTGAAGTGAAGTAAAGAGAAGCAGCAAGATTGAAGATTCATTTAAATCTTATTTTCCAATTAGTCAGTTATCCAATTGATTAGACATTTATCCAATTATCTAGACTTTACATTTGTATTAGCTTATTAATTCATTTATTCAAACCAGTTTAGCATCATATTGTTTCTATTAGTTCTTTCATGTCTTCCGATTTATACCATGCATCTGAACACAGTAGTAATAACATCATTGAACATACAACTGAATCCGTAGAATTAGTGTTAGAAGAACTTATTAAGAACAATATTACTTCGGAATCATTAGCGTCTTTATCTTATGATCAATGTTTAACTACATTCCTAGCATTTTCTTCCATTGCATCTCCTGAATCACAAAGTAGTGAAGATTTATTTCCACCAACTTTAGTTAGACAAACTCAACAAAAACCATTAGAAGCTACAATAGAAGAGGTAGTTAAAGATCAGATAACCGAAGAGTCATTATTGTTAGCACCCAAACAGATAGCTATTGCCAGATATAAAGCAGCTTGTCCCTATGGTCCTTAGTCTGAGTCCGCTACAGACACCCTGCGTGTGCCGAACGATTTAGGCGGATGACTTGATCCACCATCCGAGCATCTCTCACGACCCGACAACGTGAAATGTTTTCCCATTAAGTAATGCCGATACTTGTTCACCGCAAAGATCATTGAGAGGCATTCCTTTTCTGTAGTTGTGTAGTTTCTTTCCGTGCTATTCAAGTTTCGACTTGCGTAATAAATAGGGTGGTCCAACTTCCTTTCATCGGCTTGACATAGCACTGCTCCAACCGCAGTATGAGAAGCATCTGTATGCACATGAAATTCTTTCGTCCAGTCGGGTGCTACCAAAATTGGTGCATTTATCAATTTATTTTTGATCAATTCGAATGCAACTTGACACTCTCCAGTCCATTGGTATTATTGGTCTTTCCTCAAAAGATTCGTCAGTGGTGCTGCTATTGATGCAAAATTTAATATAAATCGTCGATAATAATTAGCATGCCCTAAGAATCCTCTGAGTTGCCGCAAGTTTTGAGGAGGTGGAAGTTGTCCAATTTTTTTCTACTTTATCCTCGTCAACCGCGATCCCTTTTTCGGAAATAACATGTCCCAAAAGCAATTCTCTTCGTACTCCAAATGTACACTTTTCAAGATTCAATGTGATGCCCTTTTCAATGCTTCTTTTTAAAATAGCTTCAATCCTCTCCATCATGTTTTCATCGTTGCCTCTGATCGCAAAGTCATCGAGGAATATCTCCATCCAATCCTGCAAATAGTCTTGATATGCAGCTATCATTGCCCTCTGGAATGTGGCTGGTGCATTGCATAATCCAAATGGCATCACACGATATGCATACGTACCCCATTCTGTGGTGAAAGTAGTTTTTGATTGATCCTCTTCATGGATTTGGATCTGGTTGTACCCACTGAAACCATCCAAAAATGAGTACAATTTATGGCCAGCCACTCTGTCCAAGATTTGATCAGTGAATGGCAAAGGGAAGTGATCCTTTTTTTGTGCGCTCGTTCAACTTTCGATAATCTATGCAAATACGGATTTTCTTATTTTTCTTCGGAACAACTACAATTGGTGATACCCATTCGCTGGATGCGATGGGATATATGAATCCTGCTTCCAATAATTTAGTCAATTCTAGCTTGATCAATTCCGAGTAGAATGGATTCGTCCGCCTGAGTCGTTGACATATTGGTCGGGTGCCTTCTTCCAAATCTATATAATGTTGGCAGATTCGGGGATCAATTCCTCTCAGATCACTGTATGACCATGCAAAGGCCTTGCTGAAATTTTTGAGTGCCAATTTAATGCATATCTCGTACTTCATCTGGTAGCTCTGACCCCACACTCAAGAACTTTTTTGGAAAAACTTCCCATTTTTCCAATTGAGCTTCTCGCGAATATTCCTTATTCCTTGATGACATTGTGATTGGAACGTGCTCTCCAATCACGCGTGCATGGTTGGCCAGTAAATCATTGTTTTGTCCTTTTTCAATCGTACCCAATTTCTTTAGTTCAGCTTTTGCACTGGCTTCCGACACTTTAGTTTTACTTTCCGCTTCTCTGTCTGATTGTCGACTTCTCCTTAGAAGCTCTTCTTCTAGCATTCTAACCCTTTCTCTCAACTGTTGCACTTCCATTATCGGAGCTAACTCCAATTTCAACTCTTCTTTTGAAGTTCCCTTCTCCAAGGATTGAGTAGCTTTATTTTCCTTTGCGTCTATACTCAACATGTAGCACTGGAAATTCACTTGTATGTGTCAACCATCCCAGCAATTCCTGGTCTGAGTCATCCTTGTAGCATAGTGGATCTTTGTACTCGCCCACTTTCGCATGTTGGAGGTTGGCCAATTGCAGGTTAAATCCATCCTGTGAAAGGTCCTTAGAAGTCTCCGTGCGCAGTGCAAATCTTACCCGCACCATTTCTTGTCTAACTTTTTCCTTTGCTTTCTGCTCCCTTTCTTCAGCTGTTGTCGATCTCTTGCCGGTCAAGTTTGGAGATACTTGAAGTTGTATTCGATCAACCTTTGGTCCAATTGTGATAAATCCTGTGCACCAATCATGCACACATTCGGCTTGCACCAGCTATGGCCGTCCAAGTAAGATCGAGAAGGTCGCCTCTGAGGTCCTTGGTCTTACTATCAGATAATCAACTTTAAACTCTAGACCGCCCACAACTGTGCTTACATTCTTCAAAAGACCCGCAGGCTTCACTTGTGTTTGATCTGCCATTCTCAAGGACATCGGAGTTTCTTCCATGTGGTTGAGGCCCAAAGCTTTCATCATGAACTCAGTCATTAAGTTGACTGCGGCTCCACTATCTAGCTGAGCACCGGGGACTGCATATCCTTTAATCTCGACTGTCACAGCTGGAGCATTCGAATCAATTTGCGTCGTAATACTTTGAATAACCCCTTGGACATCTTTATCTTGTCTCTTTTTCTCTCGAACTTTCCTCGGCTTCTTAATATATTCATTGTAGAATTGTTTCCTATAAGTAGGTGAACATCTCAGCAATGTGCCAATGTCCAGCGTGACTTCCGTGTCAGCGAGCAACTTTACAATATCCACTTCCTCTAAACTTTGTCTTTCTTTCCTACACCTCGGAGCCCTTAATCTTTCGGGGAATGGTGCTATGCCTGGCACAAATTCCTTGGTCACTGGTGGAAGAACCTCTATCTCTTCCCCATCCTCAAGGTCTTGCTGCTCAGCAAATCCTCCAACTTGGTTTTCTACCGCTCCATGCTCAGCTATCTTCTCTTGACTCCCTTCTTCGCTTCCGCCTTCTCAATGTTTCTTTGAATACTCTTGGGTCCTTGTAACTACTACCACAGTGGGATCTTTATGTGGTTTCTTGGCCTGGTAAGCATCCACAAAGTGCATCGACGAGCTACAGCCTTCTTGAGGGTTCGGTGTCTTGAACACTATTCCGATCGTAGGAACGTGCTCTTGAGCTCTCGTTGTGGAGTGCATCTGAGTATCAACATAATTCGAGGACCCTACTGGTCCTTTTTCCTTGCCGGCGGCAGCTCTTCGCTTTGGACAATCTTCATCAAAGTGGCCCTCTCCACTACAGTACCTACATAGTGGGGTATAATCAACTGGTTTCTTTTCGTTTGGACATCTAGATTGAGTGTGGCCAAAGCCATGGCATCTCCAGCACTGGGTTGGACCATCTCTTCTTTGATCACGTGCGGCTCCTCTCGGATAGTCTCCTCCTTGACCCTGAGCACCATATCCATAAGTCGGTCTGTTTTCCCAACGAGATGTAGGTGGGACACTTTGAGCAGGCAATCCCGTGTAAGGTCTTTCTCTTGTATCTCCTGATTTCATGGTCCTTTCTTCATAGGCTCTCTTGTTGTAACATCGGTCCTCCGTGTGATTTGTTCTTCCACAAAAAGTGCAACACATTCTTGGTGGTGATCTATCTGTGAATACTCTCGAGACTGTAGGGCATTCTGAAGCCAAATGGCCATAACCATGGCACTTTCCACACCATGTATTTGATCGAAACACTTGATTCGGGTTTGTAGTTACCTCTGGTTTTACTGTGTATGTTTCTTGGGTCATTGTGGCAGCTTTTATAGCTTGCATGCCCAACTCCAATATTCGTGCTTCAGTTAGCGCAGGCTTTACCTCGCCTGGCATACTAGTGGCAGCTACAAAAGCTGGAGTCGTCAATGCGGGACTTCCTTGGCCAGGATCTTTTATTGGAATATTTCCTGGGCCTCCCATTGGCTCGTATAAGAGCTCCATCTTCCTCTGTTGGCATAATTGTACTTCCTCCCAAAGCCTTGCTTGTTCCTTAGCATCTATTAAAGTTGCAGGTCTTGTCAGGCTGATATGCTGTTGTGCCGTAGGATCTCTCAATCCCGAAATGAATCTTCGTTTCAATGTCTCATCGTTCGGGGCATTCGCGCCCGTCTTTCTTACCAACGTTTCCATTCTTTGAATGTAGTTATCGATGCTCTCATTGACTCCTTGTCGCAAGTAATCCATCTGTTGGGCCAATCTATCTTGGAAGCCTTGTCGTCGAAACTTTGCCAAGAAGGCTTCCTTGAGCATCTGATACGTTCCACGCTCTTGTGGTGTCAAATTCCCATACCAATTGGCTGCCTCATCACGAAGAATAGCCGGAAAAATCCTCAACCTTTGACCCTGGTCCACTACCTCATTGGCCTCACAAGTAACCTCAAACAGTTGGATAAAACTATCTGGATCTCGTCCCAAGCACCTGAAAACTTGGTGAAGTCCCCCAAGTGAACTGAAATCTGCTGAGCCATCTCGAACAGAGGTGTGATGTCAATATCACGTCGATCCCAGAAATTTAGCACACGCGGCCTCAGGATCCCTCCTTCAAACTTTCGCACTTGATTCGCGACCCTCCTACGGGAGTAAACGTTTTTAGCAGATTTCTTCGAGCTAGTCGAGGTTGACTCGCCTTGCAGTTCCCACCTCTTCCTTTCTCTTTCAAGGGCTCTTCTCTGAGCGCATTCCTCTCTTTGCGTTTGTGTTGCTCCTGAGGATGAGCTCCCTCGCTCATGTACTAGATCTGGAGTCCGCAAGCTCGGCCAACATGTGGCGCTAGGCGAACCTATGGCACTCTCTTATAGAGACGTGCCAAGCTTTTCCCAGCAAACGCACCAAAATGTTTAATTCTTCTAGTCCAAGGAAAAGTGCATACACACAATGCTAATTTACCCAATCCTTCTAATACTAGTTCAATTTTGATTTCCCCTAAGTCCACAATTTTACTCCAAGGTTTTAATGGGGGAGGCGAGAAAACACATGTGCGATTGGACATCCACCTCTAATAGTAACTCCCCTTCTTCACTCACCATCCCGATTCCACTAAGTCCCTCACTTCCTCTTTTCCAATTCCGCACCCCCCATGTACACACTCATTCATATAAACATGCCCTCCCCCCACACTCTCCTGCTTGCTTACATACCTGCACCCGCCTTGACACATGCACTCCCGAGTCCCTCTCCACCACTTACCCACTCCCGTATCCTTTTCACACCCTCATGCACATATGTTCGCACCTCCTTTCACACGTACACTCACACCCAAAATCCTTCCCACCCTTCCAATCACTTTCGATCTTCTCTTTTCTGGTGTATATCTTGTTAATACTCTCGATCACGAGTTTTTCCCTTTTAATGATTGAGTCCACTACACGTGACACTGAGCCCTCCTTTATTTTGGCATATTCATTATATCATTCCCAATCTCAGAGGGTTGCAAAGACAAATTCTAAGCTTTGATTCCTTTCCCTCGAGTACAAGACACAATATACCGACCTGTCTGACATGATACGAGTAGGTACGACAGAGCCATAATGAGACAGATCAAAACTACGAGTAATCGGTTAGTATATTACGTTGTGCAAGAAGATACGGGGCTGGCAATTCACCAGTTTACTTGTCTTGAAATGACACCCCTCAATTCACAATACATTCTCAGCAACTCGCAGTATTAGCCAACACCTCCTCCCACTCACTACGTGTGCATATAATATTATGACCAAAACTACACCTCTCACCCTTTGCACCATATCCTGTGGAGATCAGGGTAAGTAAGCACTTACTGTGTATATGCAGTCATTCCTACAACCATATGAATCTCGAATAAGTCCAGGTCATGCTAGGGAAAACATTAAGGGTGTATTCTAACCCACGGTGTCTACAGTAATTATAAAAGGCATGTATTGTTGAGTGTTCGACAACTCCCTGGAATCGTAGGAGACACGGAAAACAAAAGGCTTCAGTTCTTATAACTAAACTGCATTCTCACAGAAAACCGAAGCCACAATTCATATTTGCCTCCCTTCCCTATCTTATGAGGTTTTAAACCCTTCGAATACCCCCAGGTACCATCATACATCCCATTCAAAAGCAGTATTTCACCTTTGCCATTACCTTTAAAGCCTCAGCTGCATAAGGCATCATAATCGAGTGACCTACGTTCAGTAGAGTTTTTGCCAAGTTCGTGATGGGTACCCTATATGCATGCAGTACGAATCTCAACCAAATCACATACATAATTTCGAGTGAATATTACTCTCACCTCCACATACTTTATGCGTCATTGTATATATAGTGCAGCAGTTTCATGTATACACGCATACACATTAGGTCGATGAGTACCTGCATGAGTACCGCGAGAACAACAATACAACTTGTCCCATTTCGAATGCACTGCTGAAAATGAATTACTAAGAATAAGGGACATAAGCATACATAGTCCGATGCATTCCTGCAATACATGGTGATGATCCGCGACCTTCCGCCACTACAATCCTATTACCATGATTGCCAGCAAGTAACTAGAGAACAGGAATAACGAGGACCTAAGCTTCAGATTCATCAGCAGTTCTACATAGCCTTTTTTGTACACACGACTTGCATGTGCCAGAACCATATACTGCATATCAGTGTCATACTACCATGGGTGATGCACCACATTCAATTTTTTCGAGGGACCTAACTTTACATGCAAATTGAGATACATGTACTGCAGTATCCACATCGGCCGGATAACATTCCATCATGCGCAACATATAATGTTACCTTAACCACGATACCATACACATCATACCTTAAGATTTTTAGATCAGTACACTGTGCCGGCTCGCATCAGGAGAGGTCTTGGCAGCAGGTCTCGACACAACATCAACCAAGGGAGCCTCCTATAGTAGCTTGCTCAAAACTTCCTTGCATCCGCACACGAAGGGCCGACAAAGACGAAAAAAATGGTTCTGAAATCCCCAAGCCTTTGATCGTGTAGGTGCCAAATAGCACTTCCAAGTCACCTCTATTCCTTGCCTCCACAAGACCGCGAAGAAGCAGAGGGGGAAAACCCCACAGGACTCCCCTTTTCATGGCCAAAAAAAAACCCCCAATCGCTGCCTCCTCCCTCCAAAATAGGAGACAACCCGTGTTGCATACGGATGCCACCCGAGAGGTTCACAGCAGATAGAGAGAGAGAGAGAGTGTCCTGACAGAAAAGCTCCCCCCCTTTTTCTGTTTTTTTTTCAGAACAATGACAACCTCCTTCTGACAGCTGCCTACCAATAATATCACTCCCATGCGTCTCATGTCAGATTAGATCTCTGAAAATTGACGGTTGTTTCATTGGATACCATACAAATAAGTTCCAATCGCTTTTTCTTTTGCACCTACTTGCATCTTCATGGCAGAGACTGTATCATTTCTAGTTCACTTTTCGCATATTCATGATCTAAGAGAGTAACGACAAAGTGTGATACACTCTCTTTTGGACTCCATTTCTTTGCACCACAAGCTGAGCTCAAAGAGAAAATAATGGCCGATGTGTAGTTATTTGCAAATGCATAATACAAAATATTAAGCCCTCACACTTTCTGATAGTATCTGTTCCACCGAGGATTGTGGTAGACTCCTTTAGACTGAATGTTTCATGTGAAGTATTGGTTCACAGCCAAGATCAGCCACAGATATTCCAGATACACTGCTTGTATCAAATCTCCTTGCTCGTTGCGAATCAAGGGAATGTTCAAGGGGAGTAGTAATGAGTTTGCAAACCCTCCGCAAGGCATCCAAGGTATTCATCAAATCAACGACTTTGTCATAATCTCCAAGTTGACAATGCCCTCTCTTGATCCACACCTCTACATTTAATTGGGTTTTCTCACTACCAACCATCAATTCTCCTTGAAAAACACCTACATTCAAATGAAAAATCTCCGAAAAAGAACATGTTAGTGCATAATTATTAACAATTTTCCAGCTAACATTCATACTCCAACATGTTGGTGTCATAGGGATAGCAATCTCCTGGAGATTGCTCGTAACATGAGTTTGCTGATTCCATGTTGGTCATAGGTGATGCTGGTACAATCGCTCTTTCTAGATTTTCCTCTGGTTGAGCATTTTTAACACGTACCATGTTGAGGAAGTGGAGGTTGTGGCCCTAACACCGGTTGAGGGTTTCCAAATTGTGCTGGTTCATATGGCCTGGGAGCTCCTGCTGATGTTGGGTAGGAATTGTGCCTAGGCATCTCTCTACTTGGCTCTCTGGGTGGATATCCATATGGCCGATACTGAGGAGGTTGTAGGGGTCGTGTCTGCCTATTGAAAGGACAGTTTTCCGTGGTGTGATTAGTGTATTTTTGTTCTATGTGATAGTACAAGGCAGTTCCTAGGTAATGTTGTCTATTATAGGGGTATGTTTGAGGTACTCCGGCTCCTCCTCGGACGCACAAGTGAGTGGGTGGGTCTCCTCCACATAGACTACATCTTCATAACATAGGCACTCTTAAGGCGGGGTGTTGGTAATTTCTCTATCCTTGAATTGCCACTAGCTTTGCTAATTCCTCCACATTACTGGAGTTGGACGCAATTGTACTCCGAGAGTCTTTCGATTTAGTGGGACTAGGAGTACGCTTGAGATCCTCGGCTAGATTGTCTTCTAGGTCAATACACTCTTGAAGACACTCACTCAGAGTTTGTAACCTCTTCACGTAAAATAATGTTCTTAAAGTTCCATTCGTTAATCCATCCAAAAACAGTGATATCATTTTCTTTTGAGTGGGTCTCTCTGCTGTTGGACATCTATCAACATACTGGTTGAAACTTCGCGCAACCGTTTTCACAGTTTCATTAGGGTTTTGTTTGAAAATATGGATTAAAGATGCAAAATTGTGTTTGATTCCTCTCTTAGTGAATTCCCCGAAGAATTCTTGAAAGAATTGCTCCATATTTCCAAATTGGTTGGGGTCTAATGGCTGGAACCAAGTCAGAGCCGTTCTTGTGAGGGTGAGTCCAAAAGACTCATACTGCACGAAGAAGTCGTCTACTTGTTCCACTCTTAGAACTTGTTTAAATTCAGCAATGTGATCATAAGGTTCTCCCAAACCGTCATAATGATTGTTAGCAGCAGACAAGGGAGTCAACGAAGATCTGGCAAATAGGCCAGTAATTTTCCTCATGAAGAAGCAAGTACGAGCACTCACGCAGATCTAGCACTAAGGCAACCTTTAAGTTTTCAAATCCTTTACACCCATTCAAAGTGATTTTCATCACTAAACACCATTGTAAATACCAATTCATCTTTTTGCAGCTCCATTTTGTGCAAGCCAAGGAGTCCTTGAGCTTGAGGAGCTTTAGAAGTATCTACCTGCCAATTTTCGTATTTTTTAGATATCGTTTGAGCCCTCAAATAAGCCCTGGAACCTAATTTTTAACTAGGCCGGACACTAGGTCTGGACAGGGCCAAAACTTAGCCAAAAACTATAAAAAGAGCTAGAGAGCTCATTTTTCAGGTGAGATTGTAATTGAAACAAAACTTGTAAGAGCGTTTGGAAGTAATCTAAGAACTCCATTGATTCTCCCTCTTTGTCTTGCCGTGTGTGCGCGTGTGTGTGTATGTGTGTGCATGCTAGTGTGCTTCTCACTCACGCACTTGTGCCGCCACTTGCTCGAGGTCTTCATACCATCCTCACGTCTTCCCGGATTGACATTAAAGGAGGTGCTACTCATCACTGAGCTACACCAAATTTTGGCGCCGTTGCCGGGGATCGAGCTTTGAGGACGAGCGTGTGATGGTAAGACGTAGAGTTGACGCGTTGGAGTTGTAGGTATTTTCTTCACTCTCATCGATTTTCTTTTACTTTCTTCACCATCTTCATCACCATCATCAACATCACCATCTCCCACCTCCATCTCCATCATCGCGAAAATTTCTGTTTTTTGATCATATCACCTTCCCCACCTCATTTCCCTCATTTCACGTGTGAGAGAGAGCGAGAGAGCGATATTGTGTGTGCGGATTTTGCATGTTTCTTGAGTTTCATTGCAGGTTCTTGCTGTATCATCATCCCCAGCTTCCTGCGCAGGTACGAAAATCATCGAAAGTGTCTCGCGGTCGCAGGCTTCTGTCGATCGCGACTGACAGAAATTTTTGGCTTTTCACAAAATTGAGTGCACCACTAGAACAAGCACAAGGAGCACATCCTAAAACATTAAAGACAGTAGAAAAATTCTGAGGTTTTTTGTCAATCGCGACCGACAGCCTCTGTCAATCGCAACCGACAGACCCTCGACCGACAGACCTCCACGATCGATTGACTGCCACGTAGGACCCTGTCAATCGTGATTGATACCGTCGATCGCGATCGACAGCCACGACCGACACCTCTGTCAGTCGCGATTGACACCGTCGATCGCGATTGACAGAAATTCCACGATTGATTGACTTTTACGCGTAGCCACGTGTCCATCGCGACTGATAGGCCCCCGATTGACTGAAATATCGGCGAAAAACCCGGAAAACGTGTCGATCACGATTGATACTGTCGATCGCGATTGATAGCCACGATCGACTCTGTCGATCGCGATTGACACCGTCGATCGCGATTGACAGAAATTCCACTATTGATTGACTTTTACGCGTAGCCACGTGTCCATCGCGACTGATAGGCCCCCGATTGACTGAAATATTGGCGAAAAACCCGGAAAACGTGTCGATCGCGATTGATACTGTCGATCGCGATTGACAGCCACGATCGACTCTGTCGATCGCGATTGACACCGTCGATCGCGATTGACAGCCCCGACGGACACCTCTGTCAATCGCGATTGACAGACCTGTCGATCGCGATTGACAGGCTTTTCGGCCAAAAATTAGGGTGTGATTTTGTTCAAATTTTGGGATAGAATTTTGGGGCAATTAGTCAATCCAATAGTATAATTGGAGGTTCCTACACTTGTGTTTTGGGAGAAAATCCTAGGATCCGTCAGCCAGACTGAATCATGTCATAACCCTCTAAACCCTGAACAGTCATAACTTCTTCATGCGAGATCAATTTTTTGAGCTCTAGGGCTTGTTGGAAAGCTCGTGGCATATACTACACGCCCTCAACTATTTTTTATAAAGATAATGCGTTGATTTTTAGATAGAGTATTTTGAAGTTGGCCATACCCAGGGGGATCAAAGTCAGGGGTCTTTAGGATTGTTTTCTTAAAAATCACTATGCAAGTTTGTGTTTGTGCTACAGGAATGAAAATCATTGGTTCTGTCTTTAGAATTTAAATCTTTAAGCTAACTTTGGAACTCTTACAGATCTATTGAGGGCATCGAAAGGCGTTCTAAGCAAGTGTAAGTGCAAGCTTGGGAACACATTTCCTGGGCACTCAAGGGCAACCAAGCAGGAAACAAAAGGTTGGAAACTTTTACCCCTTCTGTCAATTCATAGCCTAGGCTAAGAACGACTAGAGGTAGGAGTAAGTCAGGACGACGATAAGCAGGTATCAAGTTGAAGACCACCTAAAAACTCAAGTTCAAGCTAAAAACCTAATCTCTGTACTGTCGATAACATAAAGGGAAAGAACCTAACGTGGAACGATCAACCTAAAAGCACGAAGAACATTCAAGTATTCCTGACGACGTGACATCAGACAAGAATCTAAACACGATAATCAACATAAAAAGAACCAAGCGACTGATATAAAGTAACCAGTAGCGAGGTTGTACTCTGGGCAAAGAATTGGGCTACTTAGATAGGCATATGAACCTTAGATCAGGACGACATCTAGTAAGGGAGAGACAAAGCCTTAGATCTTCAGAGGCTAGTGTTAACCACACTGCTAGGTCTTGGGCCCAGAGTTGAGCCACCACTCGTACTACCCTAGCTTTGAGACCAGTGAGTCAGAGATGTCTCAAGGCATGGACAGACCTACGGGAAGTTCAGGAGTGCCATACTTGTACAGGGTAGAAGGCCCTTACAAAACACAGCTGGAATACCTTAGGACCAACCGATTAGGTGCTAGCATCTATGAGGACGGCCTAGGAAGATCTGTGGTACAGATTAAGAATCCTGATCAATCCATTGGACTAGAGCACCCAGCTGTCAAGTTTGAAAACGGAGCATACTTGGACAAAGAAGGAACCATATACGTAGTCACCAGTCATCCAGATAGGACAGATGAATTTGGAAATGTAATCTCAGAAGCGGACTTGGGTGACTTGGAACAAGGAAACATGGGTGTAGAACCTAGAACCCCTCGAGGCAAATCTGTTCTCACTAGGATTATCACACCTGAGTGGGTTCCCCAAGACAACAAGAGCATAGAGTTGCTCCTCAATCGAGAAACTGACGAAGCCTTTTGGAGGTATAAATCTAATCAGCCAACTGATATAGGAAATATCATGATCTACGAGTTTAAGGATCCTGATAGCCCAGGCAGAGTGACCTACTTAGATCACGCTTCAGAACGGATCTTTGTGGTTACGGAAAATGATAGGCATGCTTACACTTGGAAGGGTGAATTCATTTTCCCCCAACCAAGATCGAATGTATCCTATGGTCACCCTGGAGCTGGAACATCCCAAGCTCATGGAATGCAAAGAGACAGAAGTAGAGATAGACCAGAAGTCAGCTTTGCTAGCCCAGTGGGCAGAGAAAGAACGAGGACAGAGATGAATAGAGTAGAACCTGAGATACTTAGAGCCCACAGGAATCAAAGAAATGAGGATGGATTCCCGCTGCCGAGACCTAGAGAGCACACAAGAACTCTGAGACCGACCCAGCTAGTTAAGTCCATGAAGAATTACTTTGATGGCACAGGAGATCCCTATGATCATGTGGCGGAGTTCAAGCAAGTCTTGAGAGCTGAACAAGTGGAGGATCTATTCACGCAGTACAATGCCTTCGGTCTAACCCTTAGGAACACAGCACTTACATGGTTTCAGCCATTGGATGAGCGACAATTCAGGTGTATAGACCAACTCCTAGAGGCTTTCATTGTAGAGTTCTCTAAGAGTGGCATAAGACACAATACCTCCTCATTGATTCACAGCTTCAAACAGACTCCCCAAGAGACTGTAAGATTGGCAGGAAGAAGATTTAGACAATACCTTGAAAGGTGCCCTGTTTTGGAGCTACCCACACCCGCAAAACAGGTAGCCTTATTCCTTGATGGATTGCTGAGTACGAAATTGAGATCCTACGTGTATCTGAAGGACCCTAGGACTATAGAAGAGTGTGTACGCATGTGCATTGACATTGAAGATAACCTAGGGGAAGAACTAGAGCTTTCCAAAATCTACAAAGATTCAGATAGTGCATCTAGTCACTCTTCCACGCAATCCACATCAATTGAGGAACTCGCAGAGAAAGTAGCTCAGAAATTAGGTGTAACTAGCAAACAAATCCCAAGGTTTGCTCCTGTGAAAAGGTGCTATACATGCGGTGGTGACCATATGGCGAATGTCTGCCCTATTATGGCTCAGCCCCAAGTAAATCCTAGTAGCCAGTACTGCACCATAGAACGGAGATACACCAATCACACCGCACAAGATTGCCCATACAACAAGCAGGCAGTTAGGCAACCCTACCCTCAGCCCTACCAACAAGGCAGATACCAGAACCAAAATCCACCACCACAATATGCTAGACCCCAACAAACCTACCAACCACAATATCAGGCCCAACAGAGACCCCAACCGGTGCTAGTTCAACAGCCTCCAAACCCAGTTAATGTGATTCCGGTAAAGTATGCCGTTGCAGAAGAAAACCTAAATAGGGCCATAGTACCAGTAACCCCATTGATCTCAGAAAGTGACCGGAGTGACCATAGCTTTGATTCTACACATGTCGATAGTCCTCAGGCTTACTACATGCAGTCTCCAGAACATGGTGAGTCCTACTATAATGAAGAGCCAAATGAAATAAGTTGGGAGTCAGATTACACGAATGTCATGTATGCAAACCCCAACCCTAGGCCTCAACCTAGGCAAGTAAGACCTCCATTCCCAAGAGGACCATGCTACAGATGCCAAGGAGATCATCTCATTCGTGATTGCCCCTTACCTCCACCCGCACAACCCCAGTCAGTGACGATCCAAGGCTTTTGCCAGGATTGCGGAAGAGAGCATCTCTTACGAGATTGCCCTAAAAATCCTAATAATATGCCAAAAATCACTCCCATTAATGTGATTGGGTTGGTTGTAGATTCCTCAGGAAGTGTCACTTCCACTGCACCAGTACAGGTAGTCACTAGAGCCCAAGCACTGCAGCAAAACCAGGGTGTAGGTCAGGAAAAGAGCCCAGAGGCTAGTGAAACAGAGAGCATAACCAAGAAAAGGACTAGAGCTTGGAAAGATAGTTGGGAAAGAATGAAAAGACAATGGGCTAAAAAGATGTGTGAACTCGAGGAAAGCGTAAGAGAAACAAGAGCCAGAATAACCGAACTCACGACTCAAACTCCCTCTCACACGACTCCACCACCACCATTCCCATCTCCATCCGACCCACCACCTTCCAACCCGCCTCATACTACTCCACCACCCCCCAAAGTAGGATCAGTCCTAGTAGATCCCACTCCCGAAGACCTTAATATGATGCTTAAAGCATATCAGGCCAGAATCCAAGAAGGGCCAACCATAACCGATCATGAAAAGTGCTACCCTAGAGCCGAGCTAGAGCTTGAACGAACTAAAATTTGTGCTAAGATGGTGGAATTGGCTCAAGCCATGTTCGAAGCTAGCCGCCTCTTTAATATCTCTAGCTCAACTAAGACGTAGTTACACTTTGACGGACTGCTAGAAAGAATAGAGAGCTAATTGCACAATCAGAAAAGGAACCTGCCCCTCAAAAGAAGGACAGGGCAAGAGAACGGATAAGCCAGCCTCTTCAGGAAGCCCATGTGCCTCCTCAAGAAGCTTATCTTCCCCCCCAAAAGGCAGATGAACCCCCCTCGAAAGCTTACGTACCTCCACAGGTTGCCTACATTCCTTCTCAGGGAGCGCATGAGCCTGCTCGGAAGAGTAATAGAATAAGTAATCCTCCCCAGGAAGCTTGTGCTCCAGCCATCTATGAGAACAAGGAGAGAGTCAATGATAGAATAAGCCCTCCTTCCCAGGTTGCTTATGTGCCTAACTCTACGGAGCTAGATACTTCTTCTTCTATGAATCGGTTTGCACCAGACTTCCTACGAGAGATTCAAGAAGACAAATGGGATAACGAAAGTGAAGTCGCCCCTCCTTTTGAACTTGTGGATGATGCACACGATCAATTCCCACAAGACATCCCATCTATTTACGAGGAACATGAGAGTACTCAGTCGCACGAGAGATTGGACTTTGAGTCTAATTCCATACAAGAGCTACCCCACTTCACAGGCCCATGGGAAGCAAAGTCCACGTGTATGAGAGCACCCACAGTCATGGTAAGGAACGACGGCTCAGTTATACCTAGGAACTCGGAGGTAGTAAAGAACACCGAGGTGCAGCACGATCTCACTTTGGAAGAACTGCCTAAGGATAGACCAGAAGCTCGGAAATATGTAGCCAGTCAAGTGACTGAAGTTGCAAAACCACGTTCCCGGGTAGGATCCCATAGGACAGTGCCAGAAATTTCCTTGGATAAGATAGGAGATATGTGTGAAGGCGAAGAAGGGAACACCTATCTTCCCATCACCTACCAGGAGTACACCACCAAGGCAATTTTGGACTCAGGTGCAGGAGTTGCAATTGCCACTACTTCCCTATGGAAGCGTTGGGGCAAG
The DNA here is from genome assembly GCA_020310875.1 of Ceratopteris richardii. Classification (NCBI taxonomy): domain Eukaryota; kingdom Viridiplantae; phylum Streptophyta; class Polypodiopsida; order Polypodiales; family Pteridaceae; genus Ceratopteris; species Ceratopteris richardii. The sequence goes on from CM035437.1 coordinate 86,814,370, forward strand.
CCAGCACTCAGGCCAACGAGAATGAAATTGCAGATGGCCGATGGTCACATTGAGAGACCCTTAGGATTGCTAGAAAGAATAACTCTCACCACTTGTGGTGTCGAGTTCGAGCATACATTTGCTATATGTGATTTTAGCAAAAATCATGCCTATGAGATGATTTTGGGAAGACCATTCATGCGACAGTTGCAAGTGGTACAGGACTGGGGAACCAATTCTTTGTACCTGCAGCACTTAGGTGTTACGAGCAAAGTCAATCTCAAGGATTATTCTCATAGAGATGTCCCTCCTATCCAATGGAATCCCATCCATAGAGCCAAAGATGATACAGAATCGGTGCATTCCATAGGGTCTGGATCCTCATGGATGCATGAAGACACTCACTTATGGATGTGCAAGGTAGCAGTAGAAGAAGAGAAGAGAGAGAAAGCCAGAGAGGTAGGTGCGAAAGAAACCCATAGACCCATTCAAGACCCAGCCTATGCACCTGTAGTCTTTCCTGACGAGGAATTTGAACCCCACGGCTGGGCAGAAATCTTAGCAACAATGGACGTAGCCATCAATGAAGAACAATGGACACCCCACTGTGATGAGGATGGCTATGACATTTCAGTCTTCTCCATAGAGCCAATCATGGGAGAAGCAGTTCTAGAAGAATGCGAACCTAGCCCTGATGCAATTGAGGATGCAAGTGACTCCGATCTCGAGTCTATCATTATGGACCCACCATTTGCATCAGATGAAGAATACTTCCATGAAATAGAATTTCAACCCCAGAGGCATGGAGAGATTACAAATGATGTAAGATTAACAACACATGTGACGCCGAAGGAAGAAGGAAAGAAACGAAAGAAGAGAGAAGCCTCACCAGAAGAGGAAGAATCTTTGTTTGAGGTCCCAGAAAATTTTAAGAAATATGAGATAGATGACAGGAGAGTCATGATAAGAATGCCTAAACGAGAGGCACAATCGGGAGAGGCCTATGATAACAAAGAAACTACCAAGAAAATAGTAGTGGCCCTAGAAGAAGGAGAGGAGAGATGTACGTACATAGGTCATGACCTAACAGAGGAAGAAGAGCATGCGTTAATTGCCTTGCTAAGAGAATACAGAGATGTATTCGCTTGGAGTTACAAGGATTTGAAAGGTGTTGACCCTGACATATGCTCACACACCATTCCCATGACTTCAGATGCTAAACCCTCTAAGCAAAAGCCCTATACATATAACAATAATTACGCTGCTAAGATCAAAGAAGAGATAGATAGACTGGTTGAAGCTGGATTTATCTATGAAATTGAGCACACTGAGTGGGTATCCCCCATTGTTGTGGTGCCCAAGAAAAATGGCAAGCTGCGTGTGTGTATTAACTTGAAAAAGGTTAATGCAGCCACGATTCGAGATAACTATCCGCTTCCCATCACAGAACACCTCTTAGAAAGAGTGGCAGGCAAGGAAGTGTACAGCTTCCTTGATGGATTGTCGGGCTACAATCAAGTAGCCATAGCTCCAGAGGATCAGCATAAGACAGCCTTTGCCACAGAATGGGGCATTTTTGCTTTTAGAGTAATGCCATTTGGGCTTACCAACGCACCAGCTACCTTCCAGAGACTAATGTGCCATGTATTTAAGGAGTTCTTGAGGAAGAGTTTAGAGGTCTATGTTGATGATCTTTGTGCTCATTCCAATATTAGACAAACCCATATTCCTGAGCTCAGACAAATCTTTGACAAATGTAGAGAATATCAAGTCTGCCTGAACCCAGAAAAATGTGTTTTCATGGTCAGGCAAGGTAAGATTTTAGGACACATAGTGTCAAAGAATGGCATATCTACTGACGAAGAGAAAGTGAGAGCTATAGCAGAGTTACCTAGGCCAAAGAATGTCAAGGAAGTACAAGCTTTCATGGGGCATTGTGGTTATTATCGACGATTTATACACATGTATGCTGTCATTGCAAAGCCCATGTACGGACTTCTGACAAACTTTGAGTGGACGGATGAATGTGAGAATTCCTTCCAGGAGCTTAAACGAAGATTGTGTTCAGCACCAATCTTGACCACACCAGATTGGAATAAGCCATTCCATGTTCATGTTGATGCATCCAATTATGCTATTGGATGTGTGCTTGCACAACCTACTGGTGAAGGTAATATGGATCTTCCAATTGCCTATGCCAGTAGACAATTGAATGCGGCTGAACGGAATTACACCACTACAGAGCGAGAAGGATTAGGCATGGTATATGCAGTTAAGAAATTTAGACACTATTTGCTTGCAAATAAGTTTAAATTTTTTACTGATCATCAGGCATTGCTATACCTCGTAAACAAGCCATGCAATACAGGAAGATTAGTGAGATGGTTTCTCTTGCTCATGGAATATGACTTTGAGGTTGTGGTAAGGAAAGGTAGGACTCATTTAAGAGCAGATCACCTCTCTAGGCTCACATCGGGAGAAGCCCCACAAGGAGTGTCAGATGACCTTCCTGATGCTTACTTGTTTAATTTGGAAGTGGTGCCGCAGTGGGCTAAGCCATTGGTACCAGTATTGACATACGGGCCTAATCATCCAGTGGTGAACACACGGAATAAAGAGGTTGTAAAAGCCCAAAAGTACCACATCATGGCTGGAAGTATGTACAAGCACACAGATCAAGGGATCTTGGCTTGTTGTGTAGAAGAGGATGAGTACGCTAAATGGTTGCAATTAGCACATGTAGGTGCACTAGAGCAACACCATTCAAAGCAACGAACTTTACAGACCCTAAAGAGACTCGGAGTACATTGGCCAACTATGGAAGCGGATGTCCAAAAGTTGTGCAAGGAATGCCCAATCTGTTGCACTAAGCCACCTGTGGAACACGCCACCCTTTATCAAGTATCCATTGTGCCAGATTGGAGCGAACCTCTAGTATCCTTCCTGAGGACAAACACATTCCCTCCAGACATGACTCTGGCTAGGAAAAGGAGTTTAGAACAAGAAGCCCTGGATTACTCACTCATTGGTGATAATCTATACAAACGCGGTAAAGATGGTTACCTGAGACTGTGTGCCCATGAGAGTGAATATCTTAAGATCTTGGAAACTGCTCACCAAGGTGTAGCAGGAGGACACTTTGGACCAGATCGGGTGATCAAGGCAATACTATTTGCGGGCTTCTGGTGGCCTACCCTTCACATGGATGCACATACCTATGTGAAACGGTGTGATGTCTGTCAGAGGACTCAGTATCCTATACGCAAAGATGAGATGCCACTGAAACCTATGATGGGTGGACGTGCGTTTTCTAAGTGGGGAATAGACTTCGTAGGTCCTATTAATCCCCCAGCTAAAGGTTCTCATGCGGAATACATCATTGTTGCAACAGATTATCTAACTAAGTGGGTAGAGGTAAAAGCTACGACAAAGAACGACGCTCAGACAACTGCTAAATTCTTGTTTGAGAATGTATTCACAAGATATGGACTACCTATAGAGCTTGTAGAGGCACTCATTTCTTGAACGAAGTGATTGAAAATCTACTCCAAGAATTCTTGGTAATACACAAGAAGTCTGCCCCCTATCACCCTCAAGCTAATGGACAAGCTGAGAGCACTAATAAGATCTTATGTAATGTACTAATGAAATTAGTGAACACTAAACGCTCTGATTGGGACAAACAGCTACACCATGCTGTTTGGGCATACCGAGTTGCCTACAAAACGGTACTCCAAGCCACCCCCTTTCACATGGTATTTGGCCAAGACGCTGTGCTACCCTTGGACTTCTTAATACCTACGTTGAAAGTAGCACAAGAGCACGAATGGATAGGTCATGAGCTCTCCTCTAGGATCTTTGACCTTGAACGATTAGGGGAAACAAGACTGAGAGCCGCTGCAGGAATATATGCAGCCAAGAAGAGACAGAAGGCATACTTTGATGCCCATGTGAAGGATAAGGGTTTGAAAGCAAGAGATCTAGTTTTAGTCTATACACTGAAACAACACGCAAGGAAGCTAGAAAAGAGAGGCTACGGACCTATGGTCATCAATAGGATCTCTACGAGCGGAGCAGTACAACTAGCCACGTTAGAGGGTGATGTTCTCCCAAACTATATTAGCGGTTGCAGAGTCAAGTTGTATCAGGAACCCCTCACGGAGGAAATGCTCAGCCGACTCAACACTGCTAAGAAACGCAAAGAGGAAGAAAAGCGAATTAGAGAAGAAGCTCAAGCAGAAGCTTTAGAACGCATCAGAAGGATGAAATTATGAAGGCAAGGTAGAGATCAGCCTAGAATAGATGACTATGCAGATCAAGGATATCATATGGCAATGTGTGCAGTCGCAGGAACAAGCTCACATAGGATAACTGATCGACGTCCTTTCGTAACCATAGATATAGGACAAGGAAAGAGTGCAAGGACCGTAAGAGCCTTGATTGACTCAGGTGCAGCCACTAGTGCTGTTAGAATGTCTTACTGTCAAGAGTTGCAGTTAACTGTCAATCCTGTGGAAGCATATCTCATAGGATTGGGAGGCGTGGAAACCCCTTGCATGGGCGAGGTGGAACTTCCCCTCTACATTCATGATGAGACAATGACAGTTAAAGTACTAGTGTGTCAAGATGAGGACCTCACGGAACCCCTTGTCTTGGGTCAAGACTGGATCTATGACCAAGCAGTCAACTTGAACCTAAGAAGTGGACTTCTGCAGGTATGGATCAATCATAGTCGAATTACAGTAGAGTTAGATAATGGAGCACTCAAGGAACTAGGAAAGGCACAGACTCCTGGTCCTTCCAGGAGTACACATGAAGATGACCATGCTGTTCTTGTCCAAAACTATGTGTTGCAGAGGAATGATGGTTGCAAAAAAGGAGTCACGGATGCGACGGAACTCCCTTCTTTTCCAAAGGCCAGAGGGAGGTGGCAACCAAAGGTGGCTCAAAGGCAGAAGAAGCAGAGTACTACCTATGCCGGAAATCAAAAGAACCTGCGCAGCAGAATGTCTCAGCAAGTGAACCAAGTGTGGGTGCGAAAAGGCGAACACCCGGTTGCACTCACGCCAACCGCACGGGCAAAGCCTCTCATTAGTAACCGACAACACGTCACTAATAAGAAGTCTTTCGGAAATTCTTCTGCTAACGTGAAATCTATTTGGGTGCCCAAAAAGTCGATGAAGGCTAGCCCACAATCAAGACAAATTTGGGTGCCTAAGGCTTGTTTGCGGGCTCAAATAGCTACACCAAGAACACACCCTACACAGCATGATCCATTCACTCGCACAGCCTACATCCACTCATTTTCAACACCAAGGCCCATGAGCACGAACAGAATCACTTGTAAATGGGTCCCTAAAAGGCCTCACTTCCAAGCTGACACACCTATAAAGCTCTTGAGAGCCTCTACGGAAACAAGAGCAAAACCCATCCACTGCATTTGACAGTCCAAAACTTGTAACAAACCCCCGGACCCCAATTGTAAATCCAGGACCACCTACTAACCGCTTCACTCTCACTTCACATCATTCCGCTTAGCTCGTAGGTCTACCCAATTCCTAACTACACACACTAGCACTGAGCACCTACTAACCCCTAACCACTCCCGAACTTTAAGTTAATGTTGTAACAAGGGACACCATGTCATTTTTGTGTCCATTGCAATGTTAACGTTTATTCATATATTCTCACAGAACCAGCTACGAAGTTTTCAACATGGCTGAGGCAGCAGGAACTAACTCTCACACAGAAACAAGCCCGCAAGTGGTGGACTTAGACAGTTTACCCGTTTTGCCTGAGACAAATGAAAGACCAGAAGAATTGCAGGCCGTCAAAATCATACCTATTGTAGACCCTCCATGTGGCCACACCATGCCCGTAGGAAAGACTTCCCACTGGTTTACCGAGGTAGCAGGACCCTTGGGTGAAGGAACGTACCTATGGGAATCAGAGTTGGACTTCAATGGGAAGCAAGGCAGATACCATTTCTTTACAAGAGAATTTGAGAAATTACAAAATGCAGAAGGTCTACGTCCGATATGGGAAAAGGCAGGATTGAGTGCCTATTTCAGTACACGACTCCCAAAACCTGACTTCATGCGATGCTACTATCTCATCAACACCTTGACTCCAAACCAGAACCCAAAAGGTGCAAGCTCATTTGTGATTCCATCTCTGACAAAGGGGAATGAGCTCAAGAGGTTCAGGCTATCAAACAATTTGGTGAGAGAGGCTCTAGATATGCGCGGAATGCATATTCCTACAGAGAAGGAAACCCTAGTACCGGATTACATGAAGAATCGAAGTCTCACCAAGCTCAAGGACATGGTGTCCATGACGCCTAATATTGCAATACACCTTCGCATGTGCATGCAACACTTTGCTTTCCCGGCACAAGATAGATTCACCATGCCGCCCAAAAAGATTTGGTTTAGCTTGTATCTAGCAGAGACACAGAGCCTCACCATCAACTTACCCCACTGGATAATTGATCAGATACACCTATCTCACAAACGATGGCTGCGGAAACAGGTTTTATATGGTTGTTGTGCTCTGACGAGAATCATTTATAGGTGTTTGGCTTATGACATTCCGATCCAACGGGCCCTAATGTGGAATCGGGTTGAGCAGTTTAGAGGCAGGACATCCACTGGACCCCCTTCTAAGAAGATGAGAGGCACTGTCCAAGTCCCATGTGCTCAACCACGTGGAGCCAAACTAACACCAGACGTCACCCCCCCACCCCGAAGAGTCCGACCATTCACACTCCGACTTCCAAGACGCAGCACCGATGGTTCCACCTTGATATTTCCGCCCATCCCAACCGATCTTGAATTTCCTAGTGGTGCTCCTTTGGAAGAACTCACTAATGAAGATTTCGAACAATTATTACAAGATGTAGAGCTGGAGGTAGAAGAGGCACAACAAGCGGAAAACGTGCAAACGCAGGCCACAACCTCCCAAGCACCTATCACACCTGTTGAAGTGGATGCAGAGGATGACGGAGATGAAGAACAGGAGGATGATGAGGAGGATTATGATCAAGAGCACCAAGAGGAGCAACAAGAAGTGCCAAAACTTGTAGGTGCACCAGCATATACAGCTCAACTACGAAGGCTATACGACACTATCAAAGCAGTACAAGAAAGGCATCAACTCTCTCTTGTATCAGGTCAAGCTTTGATGCAAGAAATGCTATCAGATGAAGGGGTGGACCAACATTTCATTGACACCCTCAAATTAGTGTCTGACTCTTTAGGAGTTCCGGAGGCTGTCCACACCGCAGTCCGCCAGTCCGTAAGGTACGACAAACGCAGAGTGGACACGTTACCACGAGCAGGTAAGACTATCAGGATACCCGTCACAGAACAAGAAGTACCCATTGAGACCACAGCCACCCCCACAACCACCACTGACCTCTCCGCCGAAACCTTCGTTCAGACATCACCCATCTCACCCCAGCATCCTCCATCACCACCTTCTCCACCCCCACCACCACCTCCCACCTTGGAAGAAATGACAGCCATCACCTCTACCTTCACTTATAATCCATCCTCATTCAAATCATTCTCATTTCGAGAACCCACCTCACAAGACACCCTCTTCTCCTTCGTCACCAATCCCTTGTATACTTCGTCCCGTCTATCCTCTGAACCCATGACCGGCCATCCCATAATTCCAAGTGTAGTTGGAAACCCCGCACCCACAGAAGGCACCCTGTGTTTCCCGACCTATCCCCCAATACGGGTACCTCCATTCCATGACCCTCACTTCCCATCTGGCCCCTACACCTCTTTCAACCTGACCGCACCACCCCAATACCCATCCGTTGTGGAGCAGTTCACCCGCTCTCCAATGTTTCCGAGGCACATTTCTCCGATGTTCGCAACGACATCAATTTACACGAACACCACACTCACTTCACCTACCATACCCACCTACATGGTAGCCCCTGTACACACCACCTTGTCCGACCCAATGGATATTTCACCAACCACAGCACCTCTCCCCACGATTCCACCATCTTCCCGTCCCTTGCCCCCCACCTCACCACTCACATCATTGGCACACACAGCATTCACTACCCCCCTACCCAATCCCACCTCCCCTGCATTTCAAACTTTTCCCCTTGCATCTCATAATGTAAATAGCACGTTCAACACCTTACTTCAGTGTGCACATCAGCTACAACAAGACTACCATCAATTGGAAGAACGCACTGCTGCCCTCCAGGCAGAATCTCAACGTCTGCAAGCTAGGGTCAACACTCTTGAAGCTGACTACCAAACGCTCCTAACCGAGCATACCACATTACAGCAGGCACACTCCGAACTGGAATCAAAGGCATCAACAGTGGATGACCAAGCAGTCAAGGAACTAGAAACAGTACTTCAAGCGCAAATGATCTCTAACGCTACACTCAGACGTAACATTGGGCTATTAAGGAAGCATATGGCCGCAGCACTGGAAGAGAACAAACGACTTCAACAACAAAACCAAGACAACTTTGAAGCGGCTATGGAAGGAACCGTAGGAGCAACCATTAGCCCTACCAGATATAGAGCAGTCCCATCGGAAGACATTCGCATCTTACTTGAGGAGCATGCAAATTTTTTGGAGTCATATGAAAAGCTAGAGACTGAATGTGCAGATCTAAAGAAACAGATAGCCAGTGTCCCCACAGCTCAACAGGAGCCGACAATCTTGCAACACTCTATAGAAGAAGTAGAGACCCTCCGGAAACAGGTGGCAGAACTCCAAGCACGCCTACTACCATATGAAAGGCCATCCTCACCCATTGAAGAACCAGAACTTGAAACAGTAGTGGAAATCCCTGTCGATGACAGCTATGAAGAGCCATACGAGCCTATGCCGACGCCTGGTGGTTGAACTACAGAAGAAGGACAAGACACGTTAGAAATTCAAGTTCCAGATTGGGTCAAAAGGGTCGAGAAAGTGGGTAAGACACATGATGATCGTGTGGCCGTGCAAATGCAATCTCTCACAAATCTGGAAGAAACTGTCCTTCGGTCTTCCTACTTTCAAAATTTATCCCATCAACGGTTAATCACAACATCAGAGTTGCAATACATGCCTTATTTTGTCTTACTACATGATTATAATGCAGAAGTCAAAAGACATACAGGGAAGGAGCCCACATTCGCAACTCAATTTGAGATAGGGGATTTACCGACAGATGCACGTGCTGGCTCGATCTTCCAACCTAATTGGCGTGCACGTCTACTCACCGATTACCCAGAGATGATGAGTACCTGGGCAACCATGCCACTATATATCAAGTATAATCCATGCTATTGTCCAGCGGTACGTCGCAGATCCTGGCAAGCATTTGCAATCAAGGTACGCAACAATAAAGAGTGCTCGGCTTGGGTTAACTATCCATATTTTGCTCCACCTCGAGGGACCCCAACCGTAGCCTACATGATATCAACAATTCGGCACTGGTCTACACGTCTAAATAATGTACCCGACATAGCGGCAAAAATGTGTATGAAGATATTCGAACTCATGACCATTGTCTTCAAAGCCTTTCGGAATGTCCAAGCTCCATACATCTCTGCCCCTGGATTCTCTCAAGGCAATAAGGATTTAGTCTACGACATGAGCCAAACCCCCTCGGTCACTATCATCTTTGCTTGGCATGCACGAATAAAGTACTTGCCCGCATGCTTCAAGCAGACATTTGAGGAAATGTTCTCTACGGGATTCTGGGAATACAATTCCGAAATTTTCATTCCCAGACCCACACATTTGCTACATCTATTCGCAGTAGAACAAGCGATCCATGCAGATCAGTTACGTCTGCCACATCCAGACATTCCAGGACCAATCGATTGGGATCGTATGATGACAGATTTGGCCAGAGGACTACGCATACAAGAACATCAGCTTGCCACTCAAGTTGTAGAATATTACATCCAACACTCCCAGCAACAAGGGTCTGTCAGGGACGACAGACGCGAGAGAGGGGGGGGGTGTTAGCAGCAGACAAGGGAGTCAACGAAGATCTGGCAAATAGGCCAGTAATTTTCCTCATGAAGAAGCAAGTACGAGCACTCACGCAGATCTAGCACTAAGGCAACCTTTAAGTTTTCAAATCCTTTACACCCATTCAAAGTGATTTTCATCACTAAACACCATTGTAAATACCAATTCATCTTTTTGCAGCTCCATTTTGTGCAAGCCAAGGAGTCCTTGAGCTTGAGGAGCTTTAGAAGTATCTACCTGCCAATTTTCGTATTTTTTAGATATCGTTTGAGCCCTCAAATAAGCCCTGGAACCTAATTTTTAACTAGGCCGGACACTAGGTCTGGACAGGGCCAAAACTTAGCCAAAAACTATAAAAAGAGCTAGAGAGCTCATTTTTCAGGTGAGATTGTAATTGAAACAAAACTTGTAAGAGCTTTTGGAAGTAATCTAAGAACTCCATTGATTCTCCCTCTTTGTCTTGCCGTGTGTGCGCGTGTGTGTGTATGTGTGTGCATGCTAGTGTGCTTCTCACTCACGCACTTGTGCCGCCACTTGCTCGAGGTCTTCATACCATCCTCACGTCTTCCCGGATTGACATTAAAGGAGGTGCTACTCATCACTGAGCTACAATGATTCCTCACACATTTGGCCACCTGACTAGGTCTCAATCTTCTCATTGGTTCTGGCTGTCTGGGCAATACAGGGAAGGCGAGAATGGCTGGTCTAATTGGGGGCATTCCTGGCTATACCCCTATAGGTGGTCATGGCCTTACTGGGGGTCGGTATTGATTACCTACTCCAGGGTGGGTCTGATTGTGTGGTTGCACTCCTAGAGTTGCAAATTGTACATGAGTTCGATTCGGAACACTCCGTTGGCTAGTTTGTCCCGACATTGTGTGCTCTGCCTCTTGTTGGGTTCCAAAGGGGTTCTGAGAGGTGGTTGCCTGTTCTCTCTGAGGGAATACAAGCAAACCCATGTATTGTTACTGTTAGTGTCCATGTGAAAGGCCAAATGACCACCGGACACTTCTTTGTATATGTTCTTTAATAAAACATATAGTGGCCTGGTCAGTCACAGACTGTAAGTTCAGCCGCATTTGTAAGACCTAAGAAGTCTGTCTTCGTGCTCCCTGTGTACTGTGTTTTTTGCATATTCGATAGCCTCTGTGTGGAGTTCTATGTGCGGCCTTAGGAGAGCGCACTGTGGTGCATGGTCATCGAAATACTTCATTGGTATTAGAGCAGTTCGAGGCAAAAGCTTTGTTCCTTTTGTGCGAGTGAAGCGAGCACCCCCCTCCCCCCCAAGGCTTTCTCTAAGGCTTACGACCAAGGCGGCGACCAAGGCATAGACCTTGGCATACCTTTTCATCTGAGTCACCGAAGTCACCGTTGGCGCCATTGGCTGTGCGTGAGGGAGGACCTCAATGATCAAGGAATATAGAGGTTCCCGGTACTTCCCATGAGGTCACCCATCTTAGTACTGTTCCCCCCGAGAGCTCGCTTAACCGTGGCAATCTCTTGCCACTAAGCTACACTCTTGTGGTATTTGAAGAAGGGGAAAGACTAAGGTTGACATTACCTTGAACAAGTTTTGGTCCCTCAAAGCTTCATTCATTATTGGGGTGTCTTTTGGAGCCATTTTGGAGTACTTTCACACATACTTCTCTTCACACAGGTCCAAGAACATCAAGAAGAGTGTTCTTTGTACTTCTCAGATAATAAATATCAACCTTTGGGGCTGTATTTTCAGCCACACTCGTACAACTATAGGTTTCTTGAGAGGTTTTCAGTTTTGGTGGGAGCAGCTGCTGCAAATTTATGCAGGTTTTTTAAGCCTAAAACATTAGAGTTGACAGACACTTGCAGGTGTTATTGGCTAGTTTTTGGGCTGTGTATTCAGCCTTTTAGTGTCATTTTACTGCATATATTGAGCACATACACACCATGTATGCTTCTGTGGATACCACTTATGTACGTCCATGTGGTCATTGATATAGTGGTTACGTTCTTTGCATAAAGCCTTTTATGTTTGATAAAGAGGGTTCTGGTGAGGTTTTCTTAACTGGGAGACACCCAGATGTCGGGGTCTCTTCGGTGATGCAGGTGGAAGACTTACCCACCCTCGCCATAGGAGATGTATGATAGTTGTTCATAGGTGCTCAATAAGCCTAGTTGGCTTCTATCGGGTAATTGATTATATGCAGTGGAGTTAGTGATTCACTATGCAGGTAGACATGTCAGTACTTGCAAATTTATGATACTTTGACACTAGTCATATGCTAATTTTGCAGAGGATACTCTGGCAAATTTTTTCCAGATTTCTAGTTTAGTTAACTATACAATGGTTGATTTACTCCTTGATACACTTATTTGTTGGTGTTTGGACTCTTCTAGCTCCATTATCATTCTATTCACTTCTCTACCATCATGGCATCAAAGGTCTCAGGCACATCCGGTGGATCAGGGTCTACTGCCAGTGTTCCAAGGAGGAGCTATAACTTGCAGGGCAAAGACCATTTTCCCAGTTGGACCATAAGTCAGAGAATTGCATTTTTCTTGGATATAGTCGAGAAGGACAATTTGGATATCGCTTATGGGATCCTGAAACATGGTCAGTGATCAGAAGTAGTGATGTCATTTTTAATGATTCTAAGATGCATAAACATCCCATTAAGGAGGTTGAAGTGAGAAGAGTGGTGTTTGAGGATACTAGTCCTCCGGTTATCATGCATAAAAATGCTACACATAGGGATGTTCAAGAGAATGTCCATTTAGATCAGTTTGCACATGTTCCTGTTCAGCAACCATTGAGACGTTCTGCACATATCTCACATCCACCTGATAGATATGTTCCAGGTTTAGATTTTGTTATGCTAATAGATGCTGGTGAGTCTTCTTGCTACAAAGAGGCTATGCAAACAGAGGATCATGTCAAGTGGGAGCGTGTCATGAAGAGTGAGTTGGATTCTATTCACAAGAATGGTACTTGGGACTTAGTACCTTTGCCAAAGGGCAGGAAAGCTTTACCATGTAAATGGGTATATAAGTTGAAATTCACATCAGATAGTGCTTCTCCAAAATCTAAAGCACGACTTGTTGCAAAGGGTTTTAAGCAACAACAAGGTGTTGATTTTGAGGAAATCTTCTCTCCAGTGGTCAAGATGACTACTTTGCGCATGTTGCTTGGATTCTTTGCAATGGAGGACTTAGAGCTAGTCCAAATGGATGTGAAAATAGCTTTCTTGCATGGAGATCTTACAGATGAGATCTATATGGAACAACCAGAGGGTTATGTAGTTCCTGGCAAGGAAAGTCTAGTTTGTAAGCTCAAGAAGAGCTTGTATGGACTTAAACAGTCTCCTAGACAATGGTACCAAAAGTTTGATGCTTTTATGAAGTCTCAAGGCTATTCTCGGAGCAATGAGGATCATTGTTTCTACACAAAGAGATGCTCTGATGGCAGCTTGATATGCTTGATACTTTACGTTGATGATATGTTGATTGCTGGGAAGTCCTCTTATGATTTGTCAATTCTCAAAAAGAAGTTGAGTGAGACATTTGATATGAAGGATTTGGGGGATGCCAAACATATTCTTGGCATGCGCATTACTCATGATCGGAGTAAAAGATGCATATACTTGTCTAAAAGTGAGCACATATCCAAAGTACTTCACCGGTTCAATATGCAGGGTGGAAAGGCATTGAGTACACCTTTACCCACATATGTGAAATTGAGAAAGGAGGACTGCCCCAAATCAGATGAGGAAAAGGAATTTATGACCAAAATTCCCTATCAGTCTACTGTTGGTAATCTCATGTACGCTATGGTAGCTACGAGACCAGACATTGCATTTGTAGTGGGAGTTGTGAGCAGATATATGTCTAATCTTGGCAAGAAACATTGGGAAGCGGTCAAGATGATTTTGAGATATCTGAGTGGCACTAAGGACAAGTGTCTATGCTTAGGTAGAGGGAAAGCATCCATTATTGGTTACACAGATTCTGACTATGCTAGTTGTGTAGACAATTGTAAGTCTACATCAGTGTACATTTTTCATTTTGCTGGAGGTGCTATCTCTTGGAGATCTCGTCTTCAAGAATGTACAGCTGTTTCCACCACAAAAGCAGAGTATGTTGCAGCAAGTGAGGCATGTAAGGAAGCATTGTGGCTTTCTCATCTTGCTTGTGATATGGGTTTACCTCAGCATGTACCTCGCTTGCTCAGTGATAGTCAGAGTGCCATTGCTTTGGCTAAGAATCCGGTCTATCATGCAAAGACCAAGCACATTGAGGTGAGGTATCACTTCATTAGAGATTGCTTAGCCACTGAGAGCATTATTCTTGAGAAGATTCATACTCGAGATAATGTTGCAGATGCTTTGACTAAAGCTCTACCACAGGATAGCTTTCGACACTGTTGTCACTTGATGGGGGTTACTTGATTCTTAATCTTACGCAGTCACTTGTATACTGTGTAACATGCCCATCAGGTGGGAGGTATAGTTTGTATACTTACACTCAGGTATTCTTTATCATTCTTTATTTTTCTCCCATAATTACTCTAGCCATATTGGCCTTTAGTGGGAGATTGTTACCGTTAGTGTCCATGTGAAAGGCCAAATGGCCACCGGACACTTCTTTGTATATGTTCTTTAATAAAACATATAGTGGCCTGAACAGACTATAAGTTCGATCGCATTTGTAAGACCTAAGAAGTCTGTCTTCGTGCTCCCTGTGTACTGTGTTTTCTGTGTATTCTACAGCCTCTATGGGGAGTTCTGCGTGCGGCCTTCGGAGCTCGATTTTCTACTCCGAGCATATCATCGTGGAGCTCTCGTGAAGGAGAGTGCACTGTGGTGCATCTTCATTGAAATACTTCATGTATTTCAGTTGAGCCCTGTCTATGGCATCAACCAGCCAATACCTTCTCTGATTTTTATCTAGGTATGTTATTCTAGTCTCGTCTTCTGGATCCTTCAGCTCATATAATGTCATCGGGCTTTCTTCTCTTCCTTGGGCCAGTGCATTAGTCTAAAGCAACAAGTCCAAACCATGGATCAAATAGACTTCCAATAGGTATTCGTCTTGAGGTATCAAGTCCCCTCTCAAGACTCGTGTCACTTGGGACTTGCCTCTAGGGGTTGTCACTAACTCCTCAGGGTTTGGCCTCCCTGAGTTTTCCTGTCCCACTAACTCTCCTCTCTCATTGATCAAATATGGGTATTCAGTCACTATGTATATGTGTCCCAGCTTGTCCATGTATGGTCCTCCCTCATACTTAACAGCTGGTCTGGGCACAATTGTTGCATCCATTGAAGTCACCATCCTAGCCACAAATCTGTTTAAACCATCCAGGAAGATGGGGATCTCTTGGCCATTAATAGAAACGTACTGTAAAGATGTGCGATACTCTCCTTCTACAGTGGTCATGAAGTTTCTACCGAGAGTGGGACCCTGTATGTCTTCTGAAGCCATGGGTATCTCCTCCTCTGAGTCACTAGAGGTGTCTGAATAAACAGAGCGGTGATTGACCTGAGTGGCACTTCCAACAGAAGATATGACACTTCTCCGGCACTTAGCAACCTTCCTGATCTCAAGTTCATTCACCCTCCTCGACTCTCTAAATCTCTAAAACTCTCCTTAAGTGGCTCCTCAAATGCCTTAAACTTACCCTCGAAAATGCTCCAACTGTTCTGGGCGATACCACTTTTGGCAATACTGCACTAGGAGATACTGCTTTAGGTGATATCAAGCTGTCCACAATACGATACCGCACAAGCTCACGATACGATACCTGAAGACGAGACGATACGATACTTAGATCAACAGGTGATACGATACTAATGTTGAGCACGATACGATATTGGTTACATTGGCGATACGATACCTCCAGAGTGGACGATACGATACCAAGTCCAATCGCGATATGATACCTATGTAGTCCACGATACGATACCAGAAAACCCTACGATACGATACTTATGCACTGGCCAATACGATACCAGTACAGTTGGCGATATGATACTGCCAATATGGATGATACGATACCAACTCTGTGGGCCATACGATACTCAAATGAACCACGATACGATACTAGAATTTGGTCCGATACGATACCTGGGTTTTGCACGATACGATACTGCTACTGGGGCACGATACGATACTGGACTGCTTACGCGATACGATACCACTACAAGTAGCGATACGATAACACCAACTTGCATGATACAATACTAAAATAGTATCGCGATATGATACTGGGAAGAGAGACGATAGGATACCTGAGTAATGCACGATACGATACTAGCAGTCACGCGATATGATACCGCAAAACTACACAATACGATACCAATGCAAGTGGCGATATGATACCACCAATCTTGCACGATACAATACTAGTATGGTATCGTGATACGATACTGGGACAACACACGATACGATACCAAGAGTGGACCACGATACGATACCACTTTGGTAAAGTGTGATCGCGATACCAACCAGGCGATATGATACTACAAGTGGTATCGTGATACCAAGGTTGGTAACCGACGATACGATACTTCGGCGAGTATCGCGATACAAGGGAGTTTTTGGTATCACGATACCAAAAACTCAACCGATCGCGATACTCAAGCCAAAATACCTCCAAATTCAAAAGTTTTTCTCCCCCCTTGCTCTTCTCTCACCCCTCTTCACTCCTAGCCTACTGTCTCACTCAAATAAGTCCAAAAAACACTCTGTCCCGCCCCGCGATACCAGATGCGCATGTGATCACGTGTTAATGCACTTCTAATGTGTTTTTGCCATATAAATCTTATGGAATCTTACCTCTATGATGTCTTGCTTGTGCCTTGAGCTCACTAACTAGCTTTGAAAGCCTGTAGAGCATGATACTACTCAGACGATACTGATCGCTGCGCTCAGATGATACCAGGAAGAAGCAACTATCAAAATGAGCTCCAAATTTTTTGTTTTTGGTGATTGAACTTAACTACACTACTTTGGCAAATTTTTTGTGGCTTTTTTGGTAATCCTTGCTTACTATTACTTCACTTCTCTTGTCCTAACCTAACCCTAACTCTTCCTTCTCTACCTTCCTACTAACCCTAAACCTAAAAACTCATTACACACACCTCCGGGATGTGAAGTAACAAGTGCTGAAGTGGTTGACTACTTGCCACTGAACGAATTCACTTCTACAAGTACAATTTCATCACTCTCGAGCTATAACCATCACGAAGGCACCTTGGTTGAGACGTCCCTGGCAATGGCGCCAAAAACATGTGTTGTGTACCTAAGTCAAAAAGTCTTAGGGACTTGTGCCAAAGAGACTAAATCTCATTTGCCACACAAGTGTGTATAGTGGGGAATTGACACACGCTTATTTGTCAATCTGATGAAACGACCTAACCAGGTGTATGAGGACATGTGCACATGTGATGGGAAATGAAGTGGTTCAGCTCACATGCATGAGAAAAGACTAACCTACCTCTCCCACTCACTCAATCACTGAAAGTGTCTGTCGCGATACCACTTACAACAGTTTTCACTAAATCGAGGATTTCTCCTAGCTCCGAACTCCGAATATGGGCAATAGTGGGTTCCTTTCAAAGATCTCAAGAAGACGCATCTATTGGAGGTACTCGATTCTGACAATCGTGCTTCAAGTTATGACCAAAATAGTGAATGGCGGGAAACACCCACACTCACTCCACAACTTCTACTAGCTCGCACACACACTACAATAGCTCAAAAACAGAGGGAGGGGTAGACAACAGTCCTACACAAACATTTCAAGCATTAACCACACATAGAAGATCAAGAAGAAGGTAGAAATCTGCAGGAAGAGCTTCTTCACAATGGCAAATAGTCTCTACAAAGAGTCACAATGTGACTTATATACATGTGCCCTAAAATTGGTCCTTTCACACAAGAGACTTGCACTTTATTAACTAAAAGGTGAATTTCCTACTAATTTACAAGGAATATATTACAATGAATTGGGATTATGCATCTAGAGGACTCCTCTAGTGCATTTACATGGCTTGAGGGAATTTCCTAAGACTTTGAAGAAGAAAAATATGCCCATTAATTTGAAAATTTTGGGGCTCCCCTTTTGTGCCTCTTTGCTCTGCAACAATAAGCAACCTTAGAATTACGATGAAGCAAAAGGAAAGATACAATGGGAAAAAGCAATGAAGGAGGAATTCAATGCACTTGAGGATAACAAGGCATGGGAACTTGTTCCAAAACCTCATGGTAAGAAAGTAATTGGAAATAAATGGGTTTATAAAGTGAAGAAGCTTGTAGATGGAAGTATAGCAAGATACAAATCTAGGTTGGTAGTCAAGGCTATGCTCAAACGTGGCATAGATTATGATGAAACATTTAATCTTGTTGCCAAAATTTCAGCCATAAGGACAATCATTGATGTTGTAGCTTTAAAAGGATGGACCTTGAGTCAGTTGGTTATAAAAAATGCATTCTTGAATGGTTACATTTCATATGAGTTTTATATGGAGCAACCACAAGGGTTTGCAGACTCTAGTTGTCAAAATCATGTATGCAGATTAACAAGAACACTCTATGGATTAAAGCAAGCACCAAGAGCCTAGAACTATAGGCTTGTGAAGTATACAAGTGAGATTGGATATCAAAGAACAAAAGCAAATGAAAGTTTATGTTACACTTATGTGTTCCTCAAGTAGCTTTGATGTGAACATTTTCCCTATACATGGTGTGTACCTAAGTAATGGCTTAGGGACTTGTGATGAAAGAGACTATAGCTCAATCACCAAGAAGTATATATAGTGGGGATGATCACACATTTAAATTATCAATCCGAGAAGTATCTTAAACCTAACCAAGTGCATGAGGACATGAACTTATGCAATGGTCAATGAAGTGGAATGGCTAACATTGCATGCATATGAGTGCAATCAATCACATACATCACCTTCACAAGTGAAAATGGTGTCGTGATACTTGAAACAATAGCAAACACAAAAACAAACTTTTCTCTCAACTTTGAACTCAAAATATGGTCAATATGGGTTGGTTTCGAACCTCTCAACAAGATGCATCCAATGGTTATACTCTTGTCCAATTTTGACAAACCTGCTTCAAGTTATGGGCAAAAACCAAAGCTACGGATCTAATCTAATCACATCTTACACCTTCTCAAGGTTCACACACACATTACACTCTTTCAAAAAGCAATGAAATGGATAGACAACAATTCCATGCACTCAATTCAAACTACAAACACACATGCAAGCTCACAAGCACGGAGATACAAGAAGAAGAAGAGGCAAATTCGAAAATCTCAGCTCTCTATTCTCACAATGGCAAAAAGTCTTTACAGAGACTCACAAAATGACTTATATACATGTGCCCTAAAATTTATCCACCGGCACTTTATTGAAAAAAGCCTAAATTCCTACTATTTTACAAGGGCAAAGTTACAAATCTCTTTGGATATGCATCTAGAGGACTCCTATAGTGCACTTACATGAGTGGAATATGTTACAAGATGGATATTTGATAAAAATATATGCCCAAATTTGGAAAAATTTTGGGTGCCTTCTTCTTCTTCTCTTTTTTTTTTGCTTCTCTACTTGTAGCTCTGTACAACACTCTCCCCCTCTTTGTCTCTATCCTCCCTTGGCAGGCTTTGCTTTTTGTCTCTAACTTTGTGTATGTAGTAGATCTGGTTCCTAATTAACGGACAACATCTTTGTAGTTGATCATTGCTAGCTCCTATGGAAGCCATGAAGGTATAGATTACCAATGTTCAAGGAACTGATCAGAACTCAAGACCTAGTGCATTGGTTTTGGCCAGTTTATTTCTTTCCACCGCACACACCCAGTGGCTAAGGTGATTGAGGTGACGTCGATCCAATCACCTTTCATTAGAGTTCTTTGTATTGTTGGAAGGACCTTATTCACTTGTTTTCCTCGCCTGCACTATGTGACCTGGCCGTGCCCTTTATTAGTCACTCTTTGTTGTGCTTTAGCATCCAAATGGGCTTAGCTTTTATTTCTTTGATCACTATGTTGGGGTTCCATTGTTTTGGTCAAGCCTATTTATTTCTTTTCTTCATGCACACCTAGTGGTTAGAGTGACTTTGATAATGGTGACATTTCATTAGAGTTGTTCTGCGTCACTAGACTACTTCAACATCCTGTTGGGCTGAGCTTTTATTTCTTGTTCACTGTGCTCAGATCCTCCCTGTTTTCCGTTAAAGCCTAATGCATGCCCCGGTTGGGATTGGTGCAGAGAAAGGTGTTGTGTGCCCTTGTGGGGCTTCCTACAAAGTTATGTATTAACATTTATTCTCTCAATCAATCTTTTTCTTTGATTTTATTTGTCTTTTTCTTTTACTTGTCTCTCCTTCCACACATCCCCCCAATTGAACTATTTCATGCCCGACAGGCTTTGGAATGCGATGGGAGTATGTCTTGTATACCTTTTGCTCTTTTGCATTTAGCAAATCTATTTCATGTATCATTAATCGCTTCCACTGTTTAGACTTGACTCTATCGTGTGGTGCTTGTCTGTGGTCAACAAAAAAGCTAAGTTCATATGCCACAAGCCTTGCATTTATATTGGCAGACATCTTTAGAAATATTTTGGAATCTATATCAAAGAAGCCTGTGAGAAATGCTTCTTCGAAAGTCTACATGTATGTACTTGGAAAAAACATTAATCTTGAATAATAGGGCATTATAGTAAGTCGGCTAGACATAACTGAAAATATCCGTGCCTTGATTTATTTCGATGAAGTTCAAAAATGTGTATTCTACATGCTTGAAGACTCTCAGTAATGTAAGGATCATACTAAGTATTTTATTGCTTAATTTTATTTTGAGGTCAGGGATCGTAGCATATCTTGATGACCAAAATTCTATTGTTCTCACCATATATTCTTCGATGGCGAGTGAACTATGCGACGGGCTCAGTAGTAAAGGAAAATTGAGCCATATTTTATTTATTTTACCTTGGCATTGCAAATCCCAAAACTCTGGCTAGTATCGTCGATGTGGCATAGGACAAAAAGATGGATTGCCTTGTAATAAATGTGGTGCCTCTTGCCAGTGCACCCGCAAGGTTGGATTTTTCTCCAAAAACTTTCTTCTCCAAATAGGATTAGCGGCGTTGAACTCCTATTGAGTATAATTAAAAGTGTTTGCCGTGAAGTTGAGTTTCTCATCCAGATCCTTTCCCGTAGTCTTCTTGATGTACCTTCTAGTCTGCTCTTTCATGATTTCGTAAGGTAAGTTGAAGGGTTTTATGATCTGATCTAAATCTTTGCTTTTGATCTTAGCCTGCATGACTTTCACCACTTTGTTTTCAAAATTCTTTGTAAGATGGGACATCAGTAGTGCTTGTTCCTTCTGACTTACTTCTTAGTCTCATCAGTAGCCATGGTGGATGGTTGCACTACTGGTGTCCCCAAGTTCTTGGCTTGTTCTAATTGTGCTCTTAGCTATGCAATGATGTGATCTTTCTCTTCATGTTGTGACTTACTTGCCTTGAGCTCATCCTCTACTATAGCTTTAGCTTTGCAAATGAGCCTGACTTGATCCGCATCTTGAATACATTGCTCTGTGTACTTTTTCACTGCATCTTTCCACTTAAGTTCTAATGCTTTTGTGTTCGATGTATATTTTGTTCCTAACTTAGCATGTTTCCTTTGTTGTTGTTTTAGCTAATCTTCCATTTCTAACAACTTTGCTTTCATTCCTTGTATTCCTTCACCATCTCTGACGGTTGTGTAGATAGGTTGATTTAACATAATGGAGCTCATTAATTCTTTGTTCCTGGTACACAGGTTGTATGCTTCATCCATATAGACTTTGATTTAAATTTCTAATAACTTGCTGTGCTTGTCATGTGCACTTTCTCCGCTTCATATATTGCCTGTTGCTTTTTCAACATTGTGACTTCTTGCTGAAGCATGGATAAAGATTGTGTGGCTTCTTCCAGTTTCCCTTTGACCATCAAGTTTTCCTTTTTTACATTATTTAGTTCCTCATGCTTGGCCTCGAATTTAGTTGTCATCTGTGCGAGTTCTTGCTTAGTACTTATGTTTTTGGTCGAGAGCTCTTCACTCATGATTGGAATCGATGTTAGGCCTCAAATAGTTCGGCTTTTTCTTTATCTTCTTCCATCAATATGTTTTAAGCCATCATGGCCATATCAATCATATTTTTTACTATTGGCTTCAACTGATCATGTAGTGTCTCTTGATTAGGTTGCTTGCTATGGATTTGCACTCTTAGCTCAACCTCATCAGTTGTGGTTGTTGTTTTGTGTGTTTCAAATTCTTTATATTGCATTTTTGGAGAATCAGGTACCACATCCAAGGGTGATGGTTTGGCAATCACTTGAATGGGTATGGTAGGTCCTTGTTCTTCTTGTACTTCCTCATGATTTTGTTCTGGTTTTGGATGAACAAATGTTTTGGACCTGGAAGGTGACACCTCTTTGAGCATTATCCTTGTTTGGTCATTCAATTGAATGGTGTGCACCTTCACTGGTTGCTCTTCTTACATCTATGGAGTTTGGTCTCCCTGCATACTTGCATTCTCAACTTGATTCTAAACTTGGTTTAACTCATCCCATTCTTCATCAACATGCTCATCTGTGTGTATGTTAGTACTTAATGTGTTTTGCTCCTAGGATGCTTCATCATCAGATCTTGAGTTGTTTAAACCCAATTATTTATACCAGTCTAATTTTGATATACTTTTGCCTACTTGTGTGGACTTTTGTTGTTTATTTGATTGATAATATTGGTGACCCTATGTAGTAAGGTTCATCTAAACTTGAATGTAAGCTTGCATCACTTCTAGTGCACCAAAAAGGTCTCGCTGAGTAATGACAGAAGGTTTTGCTAAGGAAACCTTTGGAAGTACATGTATTTCTTTTTATTGTGGGGTGTCGGATACCTTCTCTACTCGAGCATGTTTTGTGCCTCTCATTGTAGTTCTGGAGCTAGTACCAACCTCTTCCACTATAATAATGCCTTTCTTTTTCTTGGGTACGGTGGTAGATTTTACCTATTTTGCCATTTCGACAATGGAAGGCATGACTCATAAACACTCCTTCATGCCTTAAGCTTGATATATCCGTAAGGTCAAAGTAGAGCTGCCATTTAGAAACTTCTTATGTCCCCATTGCTTTTTTGCTTCGAATATCCGCTCTTGAACATATGGGGTCAAATTGATTTGATTGCCGACCTATTTGATTGCATGGGACAACAATTGCACTACCACTTTTTGTGGGGTCGTGTATCTATGCATATTCAAGAAAGAAAAATGTTGATGCACCAATCGTACTTCTTCTTTGATGTAGATTCTATCCAAGAATGTCCTTTTCTTAGCCTCACTAACTTCATCAGCTTATGAGTGAATCTAATCATTTGTGACTCTCCATTTCTATCTAACATCGTAGCTTCTGGGACGGATGGCTTGTCAAGTGTTGGATGTAGAGTAATCATCACCTGCATACACCTTTGAAAGTCTAGTTTGTAAATGGAAAGCTTCAAGTATGCTTCTATTCTGGCTTATGTCCATATTTCTATTGTCCTTGGCATTTCATGCAATACTCTAAAGTCCCGGGTCATCACTAGAAATTGATGATCTCAATCCATGATTTTGATGGTAATGAGGAACAAATGCTCGCTTGCTGGCTAATCATCATGGAACCAATGTCCACGTGCCTTAGTTGCAAATTCCAGGGGAAACTCTAGTACTTCTGCCTCTTAAGTAGCCTAGAATCGAAGCAATCCCCCTTCGTAGCTTTGGAATAAGAGGAAGCCATCTGCACTTGAATGATCGAATCGATTAGTATCAAACTTGTATTTTATTTATTAGTGTGGTGAATTTGTTTACTCCGTGTGTCAGGTCCCCACTCACAGAGTGCAAAGGGAACATAGTACTTGGTTTTCTATTATACCCTTTTTTTTTTAAGGAAAACAAAAAAGTTAGTATCATAGCCGAAGCAATGTTTATTTCGGTTTATTATTATTAGTGTATAGTACAAGGTATTTCATATTCCCATGAAGGGAAATGTGCACCACTATTGATATAGAGAAACATGTGTGCCAAATGCATGGCCTTGTAATGGGGTCCTATCATGCATACTCAAAGTGCATTTGCTCAGCATGAGTGCGAGAGGAATTCTCTGCCTACGTCAATGGCATTTTTAGTGCTAACTTGGGGATCCAATTCTTCCTAGTTGTGGTTCCTAGAGTGTCGTTCTTGAAATTATTCATGCCTTCTATATTAGTTTGGATTCTTTTCTCGTTCATTCTCCACCAGTATCATATCATTGGTGGAGCTACCGTTTGTTTGCATGGTGGTCTTTTCTTCCAGTAGTTTCTTTGTCATTTGGAGGATTTCTTTGATCAGTTTTCACCTCCATGTAGTGTTTGTGGCTGCTCCTTGGTGACTTTGAATGTTTCCTTGGGTATCCATATTTGATTCCTTGAAGGCTGAGCTACCATCAACTTCTTTGGTAACCACACTTGCACAATGTTTTCAGTGCGATCTTTGGTTTGTTGGTTTGATCTTGGTCGCCTTCGATTAGATGCCTTCTGATTCTCTTTCATGTGATGCTTGTATTCGTTCATTTGTTCCTTGTCAATCCATATTTGCCTCATTCCATTCCTTCTTGGTAGATAAATTGGTGGCGATTCTATTTTGGGTTGTGGGACTCTCCATTGCTCACTAGTAATAAAAACCTCACTCTGTCTCTCAGGTTGGCTAGATTGAGAAGAAAGATTTAGTGGGGTATCAAGAGTGAGAAGATTGGGGGTTTTTGAGTTTAGGTTGGAAACAAAAGCTAGTTGAATAGGACTAGATAATGGTATAGATTCACAAGCATGCATACATTCACCGTCATTAAACCCTTGGTTGACAGTCTTTAGAGGTCTCTCATCTAATAGGCAAAAGAATTCTCTTTGCCCAATCTTGGCTGATATATAGCCTAGAGCCAACTGGATTGTCACCTGAAATATATAAATTCATATATCCAATCTTGACCTAGTACTCAGTCCTCCATTAGGTCATCATTGTTGCAAACTAGGAGTTTTTGTTGCATCGAATTGTTACCTAAATGTAAAGATAGGGTAACTTCACCTAAACATTCAATGGTGTTTACTCCTATCCCCATCATATAAGCATCACTGGGTCAAATTTGTGCTATTAATTGTTGTGTTAATGAAGAGCCTATGCAACTCAATGGTACTCCCATATCAATGAATGCATCCACCAGGTGATATTCCTCAGTTCCCACCCCTAGGTTTAAGTAAGGTTTCTTGATTTGACATCCTAGGATTCTGTTCTCTAATGCTCTATAGTTGGCTATGGGGATTGGTTTGTCCCCTTGTCGATATCTCTCATCTCTTTCACGTATCCATTCTTTCTGCTTTCGTATCCATTATAAGGCTTCCAGTCTCGCTTCTTCTCTTATTGAATCCTCCTCTTCTTTTCGGTGTTTTGGTGCTAGAAGTCTAGCCAGTATCTCCTCAATCAAGGGTTCTAAGTATTTCTTCACATGACATCCACTTATGTTATTGGGGAAAATTTCTCCATCTAGGGTGGCTAAGTTCACAGCTCCATTAGTCAAAATGCGATTGATCACTAGCGGTCCATGTCCCCTCTTTTGCAACTTTTTTGCATGTCGCTTTAAGGTATACACCAGGACTAAATCACCTTCCATGAGTCCCTTGTCTTTCATATGGGCATCATAATATGCCTTTTGTCTCCTTTTGGCTGCATAGATGTCTGCCATTGCTTGCAATCTAGTCTCATGCAATTTTTAAATTTGATCCAATTGTTGGGACAATTTGTGTCTAGTTCGTTCATATGTTTGAACTACTCAAAGAGTAGGAATCAAGAAGTCAATTGGCAACATTGCATTTTGAGAATATACTAGATTGAATGTTGTTGTGCCAATAGAAGTCTTGTATGCGACTCTAAAATCCCATAAAGCATGATGTAATTGTTTGTCCCAATATGAGCACCCATTATTCACAATCTTCGTCAAAATAGTACATAACACCTTATTGGAACTTTTTGCCTGTCCATTGGCTTGTGGGTGATACAGGGCCAACTTCTTATGAACTACTAAGAACTCATTCATCAACATTTCTATCACTTCATTAATAAAGTGTGTGCCTCAATCACTCACAATTTCAATTGGTAATCCAAATCTTGTAAATATGTTTTCAAATAGAAACTTGGCAGTGGTTCTTGCATCATTTTTCTTGGTGGCTTTTGCTTCTATCCCTTTGGTCAAATAGTATGTAGCCACTATTATGTATTCAACATGCAAGCCTTTCGTAGGTGGGTTAATTGGTCCGAGGAAATCTATACCCCACTTAGTGAAAGCTCTAGCACTAATCATAGTTGGCAGTGGCATTTCATCTCTTATGATGGGATATTTTGTTCGTTGGCACACATCACATCTTTGAACATATGTTGCTGCATCTTGGTGTAAAGTTGGCCACCATAATCCAGTGAAGAGAATCATTTTTGTAGTTTTGTCGGTTGAAAAATGACCTCTTGCAGCTCTAGTATGGGTCATCTCTAAGACAGGGATATACTTACCTTCATGTACACATAATCTTAATTGATTGTCCCATCCACGTTTAAATAGTTGTCTTCCTATGAGCACATAATATTTACTTTGCTCCTCCAAAGCCCGCTTTCTTGCGAGGCTTGCTCCTTTAGGATGCTCATGAGGTTTCAAAAAGTTCATTAATGGTAAACTCCATCTAGGTGCTATCGTAGAATAACATAAGGTGGAGTTCTCTTTCGGTAATTTCTCTTGACACAGTTGGAGAACTCATTACATGGGAATGCCCATCTTTCTGCATATCTGGCCAATATACTCCCAGTCTTTTGAGCTCATGTAGTGTACCATTAATACTTCTATGTTTTTTCCATTGATTTGTGTGGGCATGTTTTAACCATGTCTCTTGTTATTCCTCATCTACAAACCTCAAAAGAAGTCCACTAGAATCCTGATGATATAGGCTTCCCGCCACAATGTGAAGATTCCATGTCTCCCATAGCTGTTGGTTTTTATCTAAATTGATCCTAGGACTTGGTCCATGTGTGAGTATAGGTATCAATTTTTTTGCCCATTGTGGACAAACTTCCAAGTTAAAAAGGTATGTGTCACGAAAATCATCCACAATGCCAGTTGGTGGTTCTCCATGAGTCATTTGAGACAGATAATCAGCTTTGACATGCGTGTTTCCTTTCTTGACTACTACTTCAAAATCAAATTCTATTAAGAGTAAAAACCATCTCACAAGCCTCCAATGTTGCAGGGTTTATTGACCAAGTATAAAAGAGCTTGGTGATCAATAAAGAACTTGAATTTGTTTGCGAGTAAGTAGTGTGTGAATTTCTTTACTGCATAGAACATTCCTAATCCTTCTCATTTAGTGGTGGTATAATTACGTTCAGCTTGATTAAGTTGCCTACTCGCATAGGCGATAGGATGATCGAGCTTTCTTTTGTCTACACCCGATGCTAAGATGCATCCAATGGCAAATTTGGAAGCATCCACATGAATGTGGAATGGTTTGTTCCAATTTGGCACTTTTAGAATTGAGGTTGAACTCAATCCGCTTTTTAGTTTGTTGAAGTCTTTCTCACAATCTTCCGTCCAATTGAATCGAGTCATTAATCCATATAGAGGTCTTGCAATTATGGCATACATGTGGATAAATCTATGATAATATCCACAATGACCCATAAAGGCCTACACTTCTTTTGGATTCTTTGGTCTGGGTAGTTCTAGAATTACCTTGATTTTGTCTTCATCTGCGGATATTCCATTTTTAGATACTATATGTCCCAAAATTTTTCCTTGTCATTCCATGGACACATTTTTCTAGATTCATGTAGACTTTGAATTGTCTGCACTTGTCGAAGATTTTCCTCAACTCAGGTATGTGATCCATTCTTTGGGAAGAATATGTGCATAAATCATCCATGTATACTTCCATACTTTTCTTAAGGAATTCCTTAAAGACATGAAACATTAATCTTTGGAAGGTGGTTGGAGCATGAGTTAGGCCAAATGGCATAACCATAAAAGCATATACACCCCACTCGGTAGCAAATGCAGCTTTGTGTTGATCCTCAAGAGCGATTGCAACTTGGTTGTAACCAGAGAATCCATCAAGGAAGCTATAAACTTCCTTACGTGCCACTCTCTCTTCAAGAGATGATCTGTAATGGGTAATGGGTAACTGTCACAAATAGTGGTTGCATTAACCTTTTTGAGATTAATGCAAACTCTTAATTTACCATTTTTCTTAGGTACTACTACTAAGGGTGATACCCGTTTGATGTGTTTGATTTCATATATGAAGCCTACTGCCAATAATTTATCTATCTCCTCCTTAATTTTGGCAGAATATATGTCATTGTAGGTGTATGGTCTTTGTTTTGAAGGTTTAGCTTCTGGAACCATGGGAATCCGATGTGAACAAATAGAGGGATCCACACCTTTTAAGTCCTTGTATGTCTAGGCAAATACGTCCCTATAATCTCGAATCAACTCTATTAGTTCTCCTTCTTTGCCTTTCGATACATCCTTCCCAATGTAAGTGCATCTTTCCTCTTCCCCTTCTATAGTCAAAGTGATTTTCTTGGTCTCCTCCTTGTTATCGTATGCTATTCCTTCTTGTGCTTCTTGTTTAGGCATTTGAATGGCGATCTTTGTTTCTTCCATGTCATACCTCTTAAAATGTTCAGGGACTTCAAATTGTTCTTGTGGTGTATTCTCTTCCCTGTTAGGTTCTTCTAAGGTTTTGTTGTATTCCATGTTGGTTGAGTTTCAAAGTGTTTTCCCTTATAATTTCTTTATCTTCTCCACCCAATTGATGTCCTTCCTCTTGGTTCTTAGTCTCTGTTTCTATGCTTTCATAATCTTCCTCCCATTCCTTCTCTATCCATTCTCCTTCTTCAGCCTCTTGTACCACAACCATGTATAGACTTACATCATATCCATCCTCATGTATACATTCGTTCACGGGTAGCACTTCCTCATTGACACACACATCCAATGTGGCCAATATTTCCATCCATCCCTGGGGTTTGAAGTCTTCATCTAGGAATACTTGTGGCATATATGTTGGGTCTTCTATTGTTCTAGAGATTCCATAGCCTATTTGTCGTATTTTTTGTCTTTCTTCTTCTCGCTTGGCTGCTTTACACATCCATAGCTGGGTATCTTCATGCATCCATGATTGGTCTTCAGATCCCTCTATGAATTGATATGTCATCCTCTTCTCTACATATTTTGTTCCATTGTAGAGGTGGAACATCTCAATAAGCGTAAGTATGGAGGTTTATCCTAGTGGTCGTACCTCTATGTTGCAGGTACACTGCATCTCTTCCCTAATCTTGCACTACCTTAAGTTGTCTCATGAAAGGTCTTCCCAATATCATCTCGTAATTACTTGCCTTTTCAAGTTGATAGATGGCCAAGGTGTGCTCGAACTCTACTCCACATGTTGTAAGGACAACATTCTCTAATAATCTCAAAGGTCTTTCGATATGACCATCAGATAATTGTAGTTTCATCCTCATGGGTCGTAAGGCTAGTTTACTCCACTTCTTCCATATTTCTTTTGTCGCTATTCTTACTCCATCTCATGTGTCTAGGATGGCTTTCATTGTATAGTACCTTCATCTCCCTCACGGAAATCCCCTACTTTGTCTATCAGGATTCGGACTATAGGCACATCTTCATTGAATTCCATGTTAACTATCTTTGCTTCCTTTTGCTCCATTTGTTTAGCCAATTTCATCCGTAATTGTGGTTTGATTTTTAATAGCTCCTCGAGTGTTATGGAGCAGTGCACTTTTGTCTCCTTTAATTTTTGTGCTATAAATGATGTTTTGCTTGATGTCTCCTTTCCTTTTGTTCTCATGGATGGGGAATGATAAAGCTCTGAATTCTACTCATACTCTCCCATGTAGTTGGATAGAGTATTTATGTTTTCCAATTCCTCATTTTTATCAAGTTCCGAACATTCCTCACAGTTTCTCTCTTGATTCATCCCCCTTGGATTCTTGGAGATGTCTAACTCTTCAAAAGGTGGGTCAATTCCTTCGGTTCTCCTCCATCTTTCCTCTTGAACTCTAGCCCATAGATCCTCAAGCCAATTAAATTCAACTTCCAGGATCAAAGGACTTCTCTCATGGTCCTTAGTGGGTGTACTTTCAGTGTTCTTGACAATCCTTCTTTCTTCAGGAGGGTCATGAGCTACTATGAATTCTTGAAATTCTCTTTCTGGTATTCTTATTTTGGGCCGATTTGTATAGGTTTTTTTTATGTGTTTTGGGAAATTTCAATCAGTTTCTTACATATCTCTAGCTTTTCTTTCTCTAAATCTCCTCTCGGATAACTTAGTTCGTGTTGTTGAAGACTTCATCCTGCTTTGATCCTCGATTGATACGCTTTCATCCACATAGCTAGATCCTCAGGCATTGGATCAGCTAGAACAGATCATGCTTATTGTTTCTACTTTTCTTTCTCCTCTTTAATCGAATCCTTAGTATTTGTAAGATTCTTAGGTTGATTTGGCTCTTCTGTGCTCTTCTCTTCCACCTTCTTCTCTATCCACTGGTTTCTCAGTTTCTCTCGTCGAGCTTTCCATCTTTTAGTTCTTTTGGATTTTGAATTTCCTTCAGACTCTTCTGAGTCTCCCATTCTTTGAGGTGTCAGTGTTTCACATTCGTTAGTTTGGTGCATAGTTGAATTTAGCTTTTCTGGAATTTCCTTAGCACTTGTTCTAGTAATCGCCTTTAATGGCACCGTATACTCCTTGTCACTTCCAGAAGACTCTACCACTTCTACTACATTTATTTGAGTAGTTTGAGTTGTCCTATTTGGGTTTTTAGGATAATCTCTAAACAAATGCTCCTTTCCACAATCACTAGTATATCCTTCCCAAAGCTTAGGAGGTGAAGGTAGTGTGCACTCCCTAATGAAATGGTCTCCTCCATAGCGATAACATGGTCCTCTAGGGATTGGGGGTCTAATCAAGGGTCTAGAAGGTGTTTGGGCTCTAGAAGTTGTGTACATTATGGTGGCATATTCGGGTCCATATCTATATGAGCTATCATAGGTCTCTTGTCCATATGGGTGTTGCTCATAGGATTGCTCATAGTTTGCCAACTTAGCTTTGTATGCATAGTAATCTCCCAAATTTTGATCATAGAATGGATTATGACTGTTAGGGCCTGTTAATGAAGTGGTTGGCACTAAGGCTCTCTCAAGGTTCTCTTCTATCTGGGCGAATTTCACAGGGACAACATTTTGAGGGTGGGGTGGTTGTTGTCCTAACACTGGTTGTGGTGGGTTGTATCCTGAGTATTCGTATGGACGTTGGATTGGAGGTGGGTTGTGATATTGAGGGTATCTAGGAACTTCTCTTCCTTGGTCTCTGGGTGGGTATCCATCTGGTCTAAATTGTGAAGGTTGAACAAGTCTAGGTTGTCGATTGTAAGGGCAATTTTCAATGTTATTAGTAGTGTATTTTTGCTCAATAATGCAGTATTGAGCTTGAGTCTGGGCCGGTTGTCTATTATAGGCATATGGGGATGGTGGGGCAACTCCCCTATTGCACACTTGAGAAGGGTGATCCCCTCCACAGTGCACACATCTCCTAAGCATAGGCATTCTTATCAAGGGATCGAGATGATTCTTTTGTCCTTGCACACCTAATTTCTTAGCAATTTCTTCCAGACTATTGCTCGAACTAGAGATGTTACTAGAAGAATCCTCGCTCTTGCTCTTGCTTTGAGGAATCTTCAAGTCTTCTGACAGATTGTCTTCCAAACCTATGCACTCCTTCAAACACTCACTCAATGTTTGGAATCTCTTTACATAGACTAGAGCTCTTAGAGACCCATTGACTAATCCTTCCAAAAATAATGAAATCATTTTTTGCTGAGTAGGCCTTTCCTCTGTGGGACATCTATCCACATATTGCTTGAATCTCCTATCTGCCAGATGAATTGACTCAATAGGGGATTGTTTAAAGACTTGAATCAGAGATGAAGAACTATTCTTGATGCCAGTCTTCGTGAATTCTTAAATCATTTCCTTGAACACTTGCTCCATATTTAGGAAGTTGTTGGGCTCAAGCGGTTGGAACCAAGCTAAAGTAGTGTCAATGAGTATCAAACCAAATGACTCATATTGGACCAGAAAATCTTCCACTTGTTCAACACGAATCACTTGCTTGAATTCAGCTATGGGGTTGTAAGGCTCACCAGACCCATCATAGTGGCTTCTCATACATAGCCACTTGAATCGGCCGCAATCTGCTACCAATTTCTGGTGGTCTAGGCATAACAGGGACAATTGGATGTCTCATATGAACCCCAACTCCTCTACCTATGGGTGGTCTCTCAAAGGTAGGGTTCCTATTTCTATGTTCTCCATAGGATGGGGGTTGATAATTAGGATTGGTTCTTAGCATTGAAAATTGAACATTGGTTCTCACAAGAATGCTCTATTGTTGTGTGTGTCCGAAGTTTTGGTAAGCATAAGTTTGATAGGTTCCTTGAGGGTTCTAGGAAGTGGTGCCCTGATCTCATGAAGGAAACACTAGTATGCCTTGATATTTTAATCTAGATCTTTCCAAATCTATTACAGGCCAATATTTTCTTATATTCCTATCAAGATGGGTCATTTGAGAGGAATCCTCAGAATCTTGCAACTCATAAATGGTGATAGGGTTGCCACTTTCGCCCCACAAGGATGAGTGAGCTTGTAGTAGCTTCTCCATTCCACCTACCATATATACATCACTCAATGTGTCATCCTGAGGGATCTTGCCACCTCTTCAAACTCTGGTTACCTTAGACTTACCTCGGGGTGTAGAAATCCTATCTTCATTATTTTCCCCATTAGGGTTATCTATGTCCTCTGTTTCCCTTTGTTCACCAATTGTTTCCAGGCAGTCTGTTATTGCATAAATCACTCCCCTTTTATCCATGTAGAATCCTCCTTCATATTTCACTGTTGGTCTAGGAACAATGTTTGACTCACTCACTTTCTTCATTTGGACCATAGATCTTTTCAAACCATCTATGTGGATTGGCAATTTGTGTTGGTTTGTGGTCACACACTCAAGTGAGGTCCTATATTCACCTTCAGTTACGGACATAAACCCTCCCAAAGGCACAGAGCTATGAATGTCTTTTGAGGCCATCATAGCTTCCTCTTCTGACTCACTAGATGTGTGAGAGTAATCAGAATGTGCACTAGGTAAAACTACACTTCCCGCTGATGATATGACACTATGTCGGCTGCCTAGGACACATCTTGGGCATAGATTCATTCACTGATCACCTAGGTCAGGTTATTGGGTCTCCCTGATTTATTCTTACCCTAGGAATTAATCTAGGAAGAATTGATATTTCTTTAATAGGCTTTTCAATTGTTCTTAGGTTTCCACGATACGCGATACTCTAAGTAAATGATACATGATACACGATACTCAATCCTCAATACGTGGATTATCACGATACACGATACTTAATCCTCCATGATACACAATACTCCAAGTAAATGATACACGATTTCAACGATACATGATACTTAGTCAGTCATGATACCCGATACTTGGCTGAGGTGATACACGATACACAAGGGTTAACGATACACGATACTGCAGAATTTCCATGATCCATGATATTGGGATAAAAAAAGATACACAATCTTTGATACAAAAGACCCTAGCGATACATGATACACAAATGATCTGATGATACACGATACTCAAAAGGCTCATGATACACGATACTCAAGTAACTCTGATATGTGATACTTGAATAATCATAATACATGATACTTAGATATCATGATACTCGATCTGACAATACGCGATACCTAGCTATCGTGATACATGGGGAGTATAGGTATCAGCTATACATGATACCTGCCAGGTATCGCAACACATAGGAATTCAAGTATCGCGATACTTGACTCAACTGGTCATGATACTTGGACTTTTCTCACTCAAATGCAAAAAGTTTTAGGAAAATTTTATGTGAATGTGCTCCTTGTGCTCTCCATGTCACCCCTTAGTGCCTATAAAATAAATTTTTCTCTCTCCAACCCATGATACACATGGCAAGATACCGATTGTCTCAGATTTTCTTTCTCACCTTTCCTCTATTGAATTTTTGTTGTTCAAGGAGTATGAATCTCACCTTCTTGCTATTCTCCTCAGTTTCTTCACACCACCAACTCCCTATATCGCAACCTCCATGATACACCCTTGGCAATACAGATCGTCAGTGCTCTCATGATACTTGTAGGAACACAATTGACTTATTGAATGAATTTTTTGGCTTTTATACCCCTGTGTTAACCCAAGGTTGAAAGGTACATAAATGAATATTTTTGGGATTTGGGGAAATCTACCTACCTACTCGACTCCTCCTCCTTCCTTTCTACTCTCTACTCCTACTCATTCACTCTCACTTCCCTAGGTCTAACAACTTACTACACACACTTCCAAAGTGTGAAGTAATAAGTGCAATGAGAAATGACTTGCCAAAGCAGAGTACTTACCTCTTCACAACTTGTACCTATACCTAAGTAATGGCTGAGGAACTTGTGATGAAAGAGACTATACCGCAATCACCAACAATTATATAGTGGGGATGATCACACATTTAAATTATCAATCTCAGAAGTATCTTAAACCTAACCGAGTGTATGAGGACGTGTACTTATGCAATGATCAATGAAATGGAATGGCTAACATTGCATGCAGATGAGTGTAATCAGTCACACACATCACCTTCACAAGTGAAAATAGTGTCGTGATACTTGAAATAGTAACAAGCACAAAAATGGACTTTTCTCTTGACTCCGAACTCAAAATATGGTCAATACAGGTTCTTTTCAAAGCTCTTGACCAGACGCATCCAATGATGGTAGTCTTGTCCGATTCTAACAAACTTGCTTCAAGTTATGGGCAAAAAACAGAGCTGCAAGACTCACCTAATCATGCCACACACCTTCTCAAGGTTCACACAAACATTGCACTTCCAAAACGCAATGAAATGGACAACACTTCCATGCACTTAATTCAAGCTACAAACACACATGCAACCTCACAAGCATGGAGATACAAGAAGAAGAAGAGGCAAATTCGAAAATTTCAGCTCTCTATTCTCACAATGGCAAAAAGTATTTAGAAAGAGTCACATAATGACTTATATACATGTGCAATTGGTCCTTTCACACAAGAGACTGGCACTTTATTGAAAAAATCCTAAAGTCCTACTATTTTACAAGGGCAAAGTTACAAATCTCTTTGGATATGCATCTAGAGGACTCCTCTAGTGCATTTACATGAGTGGAATATGCTACAAGATGGATATTTGAAAAAAATATATGCCCAAATTCGGAAAAAGTTTGGGGGCCTTCTTCTTCTTCTTCTCTTTTTTTTTGCTTCTCTAGTCGTAGCTCTCTACAACACATGGGCACTTTTTAATATAGTGTTGGCTAGAGGTTTTTTCCCCATGTTACCACATACTTGATACACTCATATGTGGTCATACTTTGTACTTAGGGATATTATTCAGCTCTTACTTGAGTTAAGTTCATCATCAATAGTCAACAGTATTCAAAATGATCTTACCAACTCCCATTATAGGATAAGAGAAGTTGTTAGTAGATGTGATAGTATTCCCTGTAGGGGCAAGCTCGAGTGAAGTGAAGAAACTATGATGTGAGGTAATATGTTTGGTTGCCCCACTATCAAAATACCAAACATGTGAGTCTACTGCAGACATACACTATTCAGGAGAAGATGGGTCAAAAGTGCAAATAGTAGTAAACACCCATTCTTCATTTTGCACAAGATTAGCAGACTCTGTTTTTGGTGTAGAGGCCTCTACAACAACCATTCCAACCTCTTTTTTCTTTGCCTCTTTTGCAGCCAGTTTTGGACAGTTCTTTATGACATGATCATTTCCTTTACAGTATTTACAAAAGAATTTCTACTTTTTTTTTCTTTTCATCTTTGTCTTCCTTCTTCAAATGTGCAGCATTTGCATATTTTAGCTTACTAGTAGATGAGCTCCACTTTCCTTTGCCCTTCTAACTAGCCAGGATAGCTTGATGTGCAACATGCATAATGGACCTATTTTGCCTAGAATGATCTTCATGTAATAGAAGAGAGACTAACTCCTCAAATGATTTGGATTGCCTTTCATCATCAAACAAAGAGTAGTAGCAAAACTCTGATATGAATCAGGAAGACCATTCAGGACGGTCTACACAAGTGAGCTATCTGGTATAACTTCGTTAGCAAAAAATCAATTGTTCCTTCAAGTCTTTGATCTTTGTTAGAAAATTGTCCATAGAATCACCTTCATTCATATGCTCACTCTCCAATTGTTTTGGAGATAAGCAACACGAGCCTCATTCCTAGCCTAGTACAATGTGGTAAGTGTATCCCAAGCATCCTTAGTTGTTTTGCAAGAGAGAATGTGAGGAATAATGGCACGTTTGACAGACAAGGCTATCAAGGCATGTGCTTGAGCATCTCTTCTATCCCAACGAATTTGCTGTGGAGTAGGTGCAGCAGAAAGTGTAGCATGAACATGAATATGAAGAATATCAGCATCTTCAATGCCATCTGCATCAGCTTGAATATCTGTATTCGCAGGTGTAATAGGACGTTTTTCAACACCTTGCACAATGTTCCAGGCAACCAATACATGTCGCATCATATAATCCCACAATGGGTAATTGGTACTGTCCAACTTATCCTCAATAGCCAACATATAGAATACATCACTGCTTTCAAACATGGCCACTGACTAGAATACCATGATGCAGAAAAATGACTGTATCTGAAAAAGTTGAACAGAACTACCCTGAGGAGTTCTGCTAAACCTATAGTAGACTTTGAAACACTTATACTGACGAACCAAAACCTGTATATATCTTTGGCACAAAAAGACAAAATAGCCTACACAAGCACTGCCATAGTGGATTTGGAGCCCAAAACGAGCTTAGACCGCAAACATACAGATGTGTGGGGTCCTTCAAAGGACTTTAGCATAAATGGTTCGAGATATTATGTCATTTATGTTGACGATGCTACCAGGTGGATCACTATTTATGTGATCAAAGATAAGTCAAAAGTATTTAGCACATTTAAACACTATCATGTATATGCAGAAAGAGTTACATGACAAAAATTGAAGAGATTAAGGTTAGATTGAGGGGGAGAGTATTTCTCAAATGAATTCAGTGATTGTTTGTGGAATGCACGTATAAAGAGAGAAGTTACTTGCAGGTACTCTCCTCAACAAAATGGTGTAGCAGACACGAGAAATAGAACTCTTGTTGAGTTTGCAAAGTCAATTATGAAAGAGAAGAATTGCCCTAATTATTAATGGGTTGAAGCTGTAAATACAGTTACATACTTGGTTAATAGGCTACCATGTAAAGATTTCCACGGTATGACATCCTATGAAGCTTGGTGGAGTAAGAGACCTACATTAGATCATTGCAAAGTATTTGGTTGTTTAGCCTATGCTTATGTTCCTTCTCAATCAAGGCATAAATTGGAACCAAAGGCTGAAAAATATGTGTTCATTAGTTATGATGATAAGCAAATGGGATACAGGTTGTGGAGTCCATCCACAAAGCAATTTCTTGTATCAAAGGATGTTACATTTGATGAGCAAGGTACTTGGTATACAGGTACAAATAGTACTTATGCATGTCTTGAAGAAGTATTGAGTCAAAACAAGGATAAATCAAAGGTTCAAATATCTAATTAAGAAGAGAATGTTGAAGCTCAAATTGGTGGTGAAGAAATGCCAAGGTTTGATCCAAAATATGATGAACCAGAAACTTCAAGGAGTGGAGAACTCAAAAGATCATCAAGGAACAAAAGGCAACCCATAAGGTATAGTTATGATACTTCATTCTTGACTACTAAAGATTATGTTGACATGATAAAGATAGATGAAGATCCTTCTACATATGATGAGGCAAGAGGAAAGGAGAATTGGGAGAAAGCTATGAAAGAAGAATATGATGCACTCACTGAGAATGCGACTTTGGACTTAGTGCCAAAAACCAGGTAATGAGAAAGTGATAGGATGCAAATGGGTTTACAAAACAAAAAGGTATGCAGATGGAAGTGTGTTTAGGTACAAAGCTAGACTTGTTGTAAAAGGGTATGCATAGACATATGGTTGGACTATGATGAAACCTATAGTCCTCTTGCAAAGATGACAACCATAAGAACTCTCATAGCCATTGTTGCATGCAAAGGTTGGAAATTGTCTCAACTAGATGTGAAGAATGCATTTTTAAATGGTTATATTTCAAATGAAGTTTACATGGAACAACTAGATGGTTTTAAATATCAATTTTATCCAGATCATGTGTGTAAGCTGAAGAGAGTTTTGTATGGCTTGAAGCAGGCCCCAAAAGCGTGGAATTATACGCATGTGAAGTTCTTGAAGGAACTTGGTTTCCAAGCATCAAAGGCAGATAGTAGCTTGCTAGTCAAAGCAAGTGAAGATGAGTTTATCTATGTTTGTATTTATGTTGATGAAATAATACTAACAGGTACAAATGACAAAGGCATACAAATACTTAAGAAGCAGATGGAGAAAGAATTCAAGATCAGTGACTTGGGAAGTTTTTCATATTTTTGGGAATGGAGATATCATATACTCAACATAGAGTATATGTAACTCAAGAAAGGTATCTGAAAAATTTGCTAATCAAGTTTAAAATGGAAGATTGCTGGATAGCACCAACTCCAATGGAAGTGAATCACAAACTGAGTAGATATGGAGGAGAAGAATTCAAAGACATGAAGCTTTATCAGAGTTTGGTGGGTAGCTTGATTTATGCTACATTAACAAGGCTTGATTTATCTTATACAGTTGGAGTTCTATCTCAATTCATGCATTGTCCTAGAAAGGAACACTAGATTGCAGGTCAAAGGGTGCTAAGATATATCAAGGGCATGCTCAAAGAAGGTTTGTATTATGGGTTTACTTCCGATACAAGGATCAAGATATATAGTGATGTAGATTGGGCAGGCAACTTTGATGATAGAAGATCAATGCATGCGCACTTGTGTTATGTGGGAGATAAGTTAATTTCATGGTGTTCTAAGAAGCAACATACAGTTGCTTTATCATCTACAAAAGTAGAGTACAAAGGTATGGTAGAAGTTGCAAAGGAAGTCATATGGTTAAAAACTCTGATGAAGAATTTTGATGTCATCGAGTGTACTCCTATCATTTGTGGAGATAACATGAGTTCTTTGTATTTGGCAGCTAACCCTGTATTTCATGCCAAGACCAAACATATTGAGATCATATCATTTTCTGAGAGAGAAGGTTGTTGATAAAGAAATAGAAATCATGCGTACTCCCACAAAAGGTCAACTTGCAGATATGTTAACAAAGAGCTTAGATGGACTAAAATTGCTGAGGTTTAAAGATATAGCAGGGATAAAAAAGATGCAAGTATTCACAATTGATGATTGAGGGGGAGCTGTTGGAGCAAGAAAATCAACAATTAATGATTACATCAAGTTTAGGAATGAAGACTTGAAGTAAAGATTAAAGCCTAATGCATGAAGTGAAGTGGAAGTTCAAGAAGAGATGTTCTACATACACATGTGCAATAGTTTTGTAAATACTTCAAAAATACTTTGATGTAATGATGAATACACACTCATATGTATATCTACACTTATATATATTCATGATATATATGAGCGAAGATTGATAGAAGAGAAAATTATGAATTGAGTGATCAATATATTCATGAGATGTACTTTCTATTCAGAATAGAGAAGTTTTGAAGAAGTAGCACCTCGATGTTTTTCATTTTTTTCCTTCTATGCTCAATCATTTGTGAAATCCTTTCATGTGCATCTAAGTCCATAGTTAATGCATCTATGGTCAAGTTTTGAGACTCCAATTGTAATCAGGCTTAGAGAATTTTATGTAGGAACATTCATATGTAAAGAGGTGTTGAGAGACTGCTAAAACAAGCGTAATCTTGATGATCAAAGAATTGATCAGATATTAGTCTCCAGTGTAAAGTTTTGCACAAGTAAGCATTCAAACTTTAAGTTCAAAGGTAAGAAACTTATATCTAAGAGCATTTGATCAAACGGGGTCTAGTTTGTGAGAACCATGCATTTAAAGTTACATATGTAAAAGTCGCTTGTAGAGAAAGCTTGTTTCATACATAGGTTTACTTATTGAAGTAAATATGAAGTTTTGTAAATTCTTTTGGAGAATTTTCACTTGGAGTAGTTGTGCAAATATTAGAAAAATATTTATCAAAGTTTCATAAGAAACTTTAATCATTTCATAAGTCAATGAATGCATTTTGTGAAGCAGACTTTTCTGAGTATAGTCATAGTTCACAGAAATGTTGATAGTTCATAAATTGGCAAAAGTTTCCCAAATTTGCAGAAGTTTATAAGTTATACTTGATATATAGGTGTTCTAAATTCAATTATAGCTTATCTTTTGGAGATTAATCATCTCCATCAGCTATCACATCTTAGGATAGAATCAAAATAAAAACATTCCAAATCATCCTTCTTGGATGCATGAATTTTTACATCCAAGCTTTCCGTTAAGATTCTCTAAGTTTTTTGTAGAGTTAGAGTCATCATAAAAACTTGCAAGTAGCCCTATTTTCTTGCCATTCAAGTGAGAAAGAAAATTGAATGCTTGACTTTCAGTGAACCTAATTTCCTGATGAACAAGGGACTCAGCGATCTTCTCCTACGTGGTTTGATGGATTGTGTCAACAACCGTGTTCTTTGGCACTGTGTCTGGGACCACCTCTTGTTGCTTGTCTATCGTCTTTGTGTGTTGAGATTCATCCATAACAATATCTCTAACGGTTTTATCCTTAGGTGAGGGTGGGGCTGAAGATGCATGCCCGGACCAAGCTGTTTCCTGAAGGAGTACCTTAGTGGAAGAGGCTTGGACTTGACTCTGAGAAGGGCTGAGCTTCTTTCGTTTCTCCCGAAAAATTTGAAAAAGGTCTTCATTGTCATCATCAAATCCCATGACCTGCTCAGACTCTTTGCGCAATAGGAGATTACCCATCAGAGGGTTCGAAACAGGATTCATGATGGGGAGGAGGAATGAAAGGAGGTGAGGCAGTCAGGTGCGGGGACATTCACCTTTGGCTAACTAATGCATAATGGTTTGACACTGGTGATGGATGCGTCGAAAGAAGAATAACGCCCAATTGACAGGTTCATGAGCAGCAACATCAATCAAGGAATAGAAATGGTGAGATATACCGTAAGTGCATTTTTGGAGGTTGATGGTGGTCACCAAAAATCACAGTGCATAACATTCGGGCTCGGGTCAGCACAAAATGGTGAACCCATTGGAGGATTGTCGAGGAAATAACTGCTTCAGTGTTGCTAAAGGGAGAGGGGGAACTTCTATACAACCTTCATGTGGCAAATGAAACATTTCGTCCACAGTTGTAAGGGTAACTACCGTGTGCAGGTTAAGGCAAGTAATAGGCCAACAGGTTTCCATCGGGGGGATATCGACAATGGCTGCAATCACTTGGGCAAAATAGGCCTGAAATTCTACGAAATGCCAAGGCAACTCGGTGAATGCTATCAACCTGCGAGGACAAAGGAATTCAACCAGGTCGGGGGAAATGCCAGCACGGAAGGTTGTGATATTTGCAAGAGCTTCCATAGCACAGAGAGTAAGTAGAAAGCACAAGCTACAGAATGCACAATGCATAGAGTGCAGAACACAATAAAGGAAGCGAGTACGAAGACAACAGTTAAGTAGAAAACGCAGAGTGAAATCATGGGTGTATAACTTAATCATCACAAATGGAGGGAAACATGCGGGGATCATTACTACGAAAGCGCATTAAGAGATGCCTAATCGTGGAGGACGACAACTGAACATAGATAATCAATCAAAATGGGCAGATTATGGTCGGGTGGTCAACCGAAAAATGACGGAAAGAGTGGTTAGAGATATCAAAACAGGTGTGATCCTAATGGATGTAAATAAAACATACACAAAGTTAAGGCAGAGTGGAAAACATGCAATACGGATGGAGTTTAGATCCATTTATGGGTTAAGGGAGTAGAGTGCCAGTTAATGTAGATAATTGAAAGTAGCCGGACCAAGCTGTTCTACAATACAGTAGGCACCAAACCAATGAAGCTTGAACTTTTCAACGGATTGTAAAAAAGAAACAATTTCCCTACTGTAAAGACAAGAGTCTGAGGAACGGATCATGAGTTTTAGCTTGTCGCAATTGAACTTTCTAAAGAACCAAAAAGCTTTACAGACGCTATTCATCCAAAGACAGCAAGACATCCACTTGAAAAGGGAAAGAATCTTTGGGTAATAACTTGTGCTCCAATGCCACTTGTAAGCTGGGTACCACCAATTCCATAGGTGCAATTGCCTCAAGACCATATGCCAGTTTAAAAGGGGTACTTCTGGTAGCAATTTTGTAAGTAGTGTGGTAAGCCCATAAGATCGAAGGAAGAAATTGATCCCATCTTTCCGGGCACTCTAGAACAAGTTTCTTCAGCATATTAAGAAGATTTTTATTAGTAACTTTGGCCAATCCATTTGCTCGAGGATAATAAGGGGAGCTGAATTTATGGACAATAGTGAAGGTTTAGGTGAGCACTTGCATTAATGTATTAGAAAAATGAGTGCCTTGATCGGAAACAATCTCCAAAGGGAGGCCATAATGAGGAAAAACATCACGAAGTAAACATTTAGCGACCACAGGAGTAGTTGCTACCCGTAATGCCCAAGCTTCGGCCCAACGAGTAGCATACTCAGTACAGGTAAGGATATAATGATGATTGGTGACAATAGCAAGAGGCATAATAGGACCAATAAAATCCAATCCCCACTTTTGAAAAGGCTCAAGGGCA
Source organism: Ceratopteris richardii (assembly GCA_020310875.1). Taxonomy (NCBI): domain Eukaryota; kingdom Viridiplantae; phylum Streptophyta; class Polypodiopsida; order Polypodiales; family Pteridaceae; genus Ceratopteris; species Ceratopteris richardii. Next base: position 86,857,359 of record CM035437.1, read on the forward strand.
AGGACAAGCTAAAGCAGAAAATGATGCCGATGTAAGGGTTGTCGAGAACATTGTCAGGCATCACACTGTTGAACATAAGTAGCAATATCACGATGCATAGTGGGCCACCATAATCCACTATGTAGAATTTTCCGGTACATAAGGTTTACCAAAAAATGGCCTCCAAAAGGAATGGAATGAGCCATTGCGATTACCGAAGAAACTTCATGTGGTGGGATACATCGTAAGAGTGCACTAATGGATCCATGTAATACAATTGTCCCACAATGATGTGAAATCGGCGACTATACATAGCCAATTTATGGCGAGCTGACATCGAGGTAGTATTTGGAGGACATCCACTGGTTTGAAAAATCATAAGGGTGTCATAATACGAAGGTGACATAGGTAACACCTGGGAATCATCCTGAACTGAGTTAGTCACATAGCTTGCCAGAGTGGTATCATCAATGCCACTGGGGGGCTCACCAAAATCTAGTCGAGAAAGGAAATCTGCGAGAGCATGTACTGATCCCAGGGGATCTATACTCGCATAATCAAATTCTTGAAGTAGCAACACCCACCGAGCTAATCTGCCACCTAAATGTTGTTTTCGTACAAGATAAACCAAAGCGACATGATCCACATGGAAGGTAAATTTGCATCCCAATAGATAGTGCCAAAATTTTTTCACAGAATAAACTAGACCAAGGCATTCACATTCAAGAACGGAATAATTATGTTCAATAGCTGCTAGTCGTCGACTAACATAATAAACAGGATGGAACCACTTGTCATTTTGCTGGATTAACACACTGCCAATTGCAATATCAGAAGCATCCACGAAGACATGAAAAGGAAGTTGCCAATTAGGAGCTTGTAAAATAGGAGCCTGTGTAAGAAGAGTTTTCAGTTGATCGACAACCAGTTGATATTCCTGCGTCCACACAAACTGGGGAGGGTTATTGGTAACCAAACGATTAAGCTGTATAGCCACATGAGCGAGCCACTGGAGATGTCAACCATGCCACCGTATTTTTCCAAGGAATCCCATAACTTCCTTTGGAGTCATAGGAGGGGGTGCGTTTAACACTGCACAAACTTTATCAGGGTCCACTTGAATTCCTTGTTGTGAAATAACATGACCAATTAGCTTGCCACAAGAAATTGAAAAGACAGATTTGTTGGGATTCAAACAAAGATAGAATTCCCGACACTTGGAAAAGCAACATCTTAGGTGGTAGATGTGAGCCGATGTATCACTAGATAATGAAAAATTGTCCAAATACACCTACATAAACATAGTTAATTAGGGAGAAAAGATTTCCTACATGCATCACTAAAAGGTGCTTGGAGCATTGCGTAGGCCAAACCACATCACCGTGCAAGCATATACTCCCCAATTCATAATAAACACGGTCTTGGGAATATCCATTTCAGCCATGCGTACCTGATTGTAGCCACTATAACCATCCAAGAAAGAGTACATTTCTCGTCCTGCAACATCATCTAGCATAGTTTCCAAGAAAGGTAGTGGAAAGGGATCGAGTATCGTCACCACATTCAGTTTTCAGTAATCCACACAAATGCATAATTGCTTGTTTTTCTTTGGGACGATGACAATAGGAGAGACCATTCAGCATGCTCAATGGGAACAATGAAACCTACTTTCAATAGTCCATCCAGTTCAGCTTTCACTTGCATAGCATAATTGGGATTCATCCGATAACTCTATTGTTTAAGGCCGAGCATCCGGTTTTAGCATCACACGGTGTTGGTAGATACGAGGATCCAATCCTTTCATCTCGCAATAGTCCCACGCAAATACATCAGCAAATTCCTTCAGCATCTGTGGTAAATCGTCTTGAAAAATCTCAGATAATCCAGTCGTAATCTTGACCGGGCACGGGCTAACCTCGTTACCCAAATTGCAAGTGATTAGTTGATCTTTCGGTACATAAAACTCTCAGGGCATGGAAATATCTTCAACTGGGGGGAGTAAATGTTGAAGATCAATAGCATCCTGTAGCTCAGTGATGAGTAGCACCTCCTTTAATGTCAATCCGGGAAGACGTGAGGATGGTATGAAGACCTCGAGCAAGTGGAGGCACAAGTGCGTGAGTGAGAAGCACACAAACATGCACACACATACACACACACGCGCACACACGGCAAGACAAAGAGTGAGAAGCAATGGATTTCTTAGATTACTTTCAAAAAGCTCTTACAAGTTCATTTCAATTACAATCTAACCTCAAAAATGAGCTCTCTAGCTCCTTTTATAGTTTTTGACTAGCTTTGGCCCTGTCCAGACCTAATGTTCGGCCTAGTTAAAAATTAGGTTCCAGGGCCAATTTGAGGGCTTAAACGAAGTCTAAAAAATACGAAAATTGATATGTAGGTACTTCTAAGGCTCCTCAAGCTCAAGGACTCCTTGGCTTGCACAAAATGGAGCTACAAAAATATGAAATGGTATTTACAATGGTTTTTAGTGATTAAAATCACTTATTTGTGTAGGGATTTTCTCTGTTGATTTGTCGTACGCATCTTTGAGCTCCCTACTTGCTCTTTCTTCTTGTGTGCTCCACTCCTTGATGTCTGAAAAATTTAGATGGCCTACTTTCCAGATCTTCTTTGGCTACTGTGTCTGCTTGTGCTATCTCTTCGTTTCGACCCTCTTTGTCTTGTGGCCTTCGGTTCCGTGACTGTTGCCAACACCCCCCCCCCACTCTCGCGTATGTCGCCCCTGACAGACCCTTGTCTAGATGCTCGTTGAACGTAATATTGGACAACATCGGAAGCGAGGTGATGTTCTTCTAATCTGAGCCCCCGTGCTAGATCTGTTAATAATGCATCCCAATTCATTGGTCCTAGTACGTCCGGATGTGGCACTCGCAGTTGTTCTGAATAGATGGTTCTCTCCACAGCAAATAAGTGGAGGAGATGTGAGGGCCTGGGTACAAATATTTCTGAGTGATATTCCCAAAATCCCGTTATGAACATCTCCTCGAATGTCTGTTTAAAACAAGCTGGGAGGTACTTTATTCTGGCGTGCAAAGCATATATTACCTCTATGGATGGGGTTGTGCTCATGTCGTATACCAGATCTTGATTTCCTGTAAGAAATCCGACACCTGAGAAGTGGGGGTCTTTAATATTCTTGAACGTCCTGAAGGTGATTAGCATTAGTTCAAAGATTTTCATACACATTTGTGCCATCACATCAGGAGTATTCCATAGTCGAGTGCTCCAGTGTCTGATGGTAGAAATCATGTAGTTTACAGTGGGAGGGCCTTGTGGCGGTGCTAGATAAACATAATTTAACCACTTCGCGCAACCCTTGACGTTCTTGACAGCAATGGTAAACTCTGGCCAAGTGCGCCGGCGGAATACTGGAACATAACAAGGATTGTATTTAATAAAAAGGGGCATGTTAGTCCAGGTACGAATCATTTCCGGGTAGGTTTCAAGAAGACGGATTCTCCAGGTTGGTTGATAAATGGAGCCTTTCTTTGCACTTTCTGGGATATCCTCTGGCCCAAATTGTGTGGCAAAAGTTGGAGGTTTGCCACAACTGCGTTGAATCTCTGCATTGTAATCCGCAAGGAGCACACAATATGGCACATATTGATCATCGTTGGTGCCGATCCATCTATGATGAGACATGCTTCGAAAGTATTCAGACTTAATGATGATGTCTTCTAACTTTGCCATAGATTGGATTTGAATGGCCACTCTATCTTCATGGGTTGTTGCTGTCTTCTCGAGTGTTTGGAGCACCACCTGGCATTGGCATAGGCATTGGAACGTATGGTTCCTCATATGTTTCATCCACCTCAATGGGTACTAAATCCTCCGGTTCGGGTTCTACAACTGGGGAGGGCTGCCTTTCATATTCTAGTAACTTTTTCTGGAGTTCAGCCACCTGCTCTGTCAATGCCTTTACTTCCTCTGAAGTCGAGGCCGTTTCTATTACCTTGGTTGGAGCCTCCTTTTCCCTGAGCTGGCTACGTAGCTCATCTCGTTCCCTTTCCAAATCATCATGTGCGTCTAATAAATCCGCATAACTTTCCAAGATGGTTTTCATTGTTTCTGTGGGAACCGCTTTGAACTGTTCTGGATCTTCTGATGGGGGGAACCTTCCATGGCTGCTTCCAAGTTTTCTTCATTTTGTTTCTGCAACCGTTTATTTTCTTCAAGTGCTGTAGCCATATGCTTTCGAAGTAGAGTTAAATTACGCCGGACTCTCAGGTTATCTGTTTGGTACACCTCCAGCAAGGCTTCGAGTTGTTTGACACCGGTTTCTGCTGATGGTTGGGGTGTCTCTAGGAGTGTTTGATGGGCTTGCTCGAGAGTGGTGTGGTGTTGGTTGAGTTCCGCATTTTCTTCTTCTAGCCTTAAGAGTCGTGTTTGTAGTTGCTGATGGTTTGTTGTCAGCTGATGATGGCGGCTTTCTAGATCCCTGTACTCGCGTTGAAGTTGATATACACAATGATGTAATGACAGGAATATACTATTTACATTAAAAGATGCAGGTAAAGATGAAGATGCAGGGGGAATGGGGAAGGGGAAGGGAGTTGTGAATGCGGTGGAGTCAAGTGGTGAAGTAGGTGGAGGGGGTATGGGAGATTGAGGTTGTGTGGGGGGTGGGGGTGGTACTGTGGCGGGTGATGTCTCCATTGTTTCAAATGTGTGTGTGACTGTAAAAATGGGGACAGTGGGTGGGATGGAAGTGATATTTGTGAAGAGTGTCGTGAAGGTGGGCATGGAAACTCCTCCAAATTGGATACCGGGAGAGAGAGGAATTCCCATGACAACTGTGGTAGTGGTAGAAAAGGGCGTGGTCGTGCCGGTTGGTGAGGTGAATTGTGTAGCGAGAGGTGAGGTGGGTGGGGAGAGTGGTTCCTCCTGATGTTCTTCTGTTTGCGTATTGCCTTCCGGTTCTGATACATTGATGTGTATTTGTTTTCCAGATCGCCTAGGGCGGGCAGGCACACGTTTCTCAAATCGATTAATGTATGTCATGGCCTCATGTATGGCCTCATCCAAGCCGACTGCCTCTGCGTGCAGGTTCATGGATTCGATAAACATATCGTCCACACCTTCCTCAGCTAATAGTTGGCTCATGAGCACTTTGCCTGATTCAAGTGACATTTTGTGTTGTTCCTGAACTCGCTTCATGGTTTGGTACAATCTTTTTATTTGTGCCGAATATGCTGGGGCACTTGCTAGCTCTGAGAGTTCATCATATTCTTGAAATTGTTCTTCGTCGGCTTCTTCTTCTTCTCCTCCTGCCTCTTGTTCATCTCCTTCGACTTCTACGACGACTGGTTGTGTCGGGGCTGGTGTTGTTGTGGTGCGGTGTGGCTCCTGGGCCTGGTCTACTTTTGTTTCAAGATTAGATTCGTAGATCAGCCTGGCAACTTCTTCATCCGTGAGGTCATTGAGAGTAAATCCCTGTGGAAATTCCAAGTCTGATGGAATGGGGGGAAACACCAAGTTGGGTCCTTCTGTACTTGGTCTGGGAAGAAGAATGGTGAATGGCCGAACATGCCTAGTTTGAGGAGGAGTCACCTCAGGTGTGGTAGTGGCTCCCCTTGGTTGAGCACATGGTAATTGGACGCCCCCTCTCATCTTCTTCGATGGAGGACCCGCTGTTGATAGTCGCCTTTGGAATTCTTGGGCCGTGGACCACACTAGTGCTCTTTGAATGGGCACGTCATATGCTAGGCACCTGTAAATTATTCTTGTTAGGGCACAACAGCCATGAAGTACATTTTTCTGCTTCTTATTCCAGCGCTGATGGGCTAGGTGTATCTGATCGATGACCCAGTGCGGTATGTTGAGGGTGAGGTTCTCTGTTTCTGCCAAGTATAAGCTGAACCATATTTTCTTAGGGGGCATAGTGAATCGCTCTTGTGCGGGAAAAGCAAAATGTTGCATAACTGTTCGTAAGTGGAGAGCAATGGTAGGCGTCATTGCCACCATGTCCTTCAATTTATTGAGATCCTTATGCTTCATCCTACCCGGGACCATTGTTTCTTTCTCGGTGGGAATGTGCATACCTTGCATGTTCAATGCCTCCCGTACCAGATTGAGGGTCAGTTTGAATCTCTTGAGTTCGTGGCCTGGCTACAATGATGGTAGTACAAAAGTACTATCGCCTCCCTTGACCCTGCTAGGAGTTATGGTACTTATGAAATAGGAGCAGCGTAGAAAATCAGGTTTAGGCAAGTGTGCTCTGAAATATCTATCCAGGCCTGCCTTGGTCCAAACTGATCGCATTACCTCTGCATTCTGATAGTTCTCGAATTCCCAAGCGAAAAAGTGGTAGCGTCCCCATTTGCCATTAAATTCAATTTCTGCTTCCCAGAAGTAGGTGTCGTCACCCAATGGCCCTGCTACATCACTGAACCAATGAGCATGTTTCCCCACTTGAGAAGTGTGTCCTTGAGGAGGGTCCTGGATAGGAAGGACATGCACCGCTTGAAGTTCTTGAGGCCTTTCGGTGAGTGGCGGTTCCAGAAGAATAGTTTCAATGTCCACAATCTGTGCGCTGGACCCTGCCTGGGAACTGGTGCCTCCAGCTTCTGCCATCGTTATTGCTTGGTAGCTGGTTCTGTCGAGAATATAAAAACATGTGTTAACATTGTAAAGGACAAGTTAGAACCGTTTTTGTCCTCATTACAACATTATCATGAGGTCCGGGAGAGATTAGTAGGTTAATAAGTGCTCGGTGCTTGTGTGTGTAGTTAGGAATTGGTTGGACCTAAGAACTAAGTGGAATGATGTAGTGTGAGAGTGACATAGTTAGTAGGTGGGCATGGATTTACAACTGGGGTCCGGGGGTTTATTACAAGTTTTAGGTTGCCAAAGGCAGTGGATGGGCTTTGATCTTGATTTTGTGGAGACTCTGAAGAGTTTGATAGGGGTATCTGCTTGAAGATGAGGCTTTTTAGGGACCCATTTACAAGTGATTCTACTAGTGCTAATGGAAGAATATGTGTTCGTGTGTGAGGTGTAAGACTGGGCCTCAGATGTTCGAGTGAGTGAAACATGTTGTACCGGTTGCGGCTGTGGTGTAGCTATTTGAGCCCGCAAGCAAGCCTTAGGCACCCAGATTTGTCGTGATTGTGGGCTGGCCTTCATTGACTTCTTGGATACCCAAATAGACTTCACTTTTGCAGAAGAATTAATGAAGGACTTCTTATTAGTGTCGTGTTGTTGATTACTAATAAGAGGTTTTGGGCGTGGGGTTGGCCTGGTCTGAACAGGGAATTCGCCTTTTCGCCTCCATACTTGTTTCCATGGATGAAACAATCTGCTTTGCTCCTTTTTTTGGCATCCAGTATCGGTAGTGTTCTGCTTCTTCTGTATTTGATCTGCCGTTGGTTGTTGCAACCTTCTAGTCTTTGGAAAAGAAGGGAGTTCAGTCCTCTCCCTGGCTCCGTTGTTGAGACAAGCCTCTTTCTGCATCATACAGTGTTGGACAAAAATAGCACTATCAACTTCAGGTGCGCCCCTGGAAGGACCAAGAGTTTGTGCTTTACCTAGTTCCTTGAGTGCCTCCTTTTCCAATTCAACTGTAATTCGGCTATGATCTACCCATACCTGAAGAAGTCCACTTCTTAGGTTGAGGTTGACTGCATGATCATAGATCCAGTCCTGACCCAAGACAAGAGGCTCAGTGAGGTCCTCATCTTGACACACTAGTACTTTGACTGTCATCACTTCGTCTTGAATGGAGATGGGAAGATCCACCTCGCCCATGCAAGGTGTTTCCACACCTCCCAATCCTATGAGATATGCTTCTATAGGATTGACAGTTAATCTCAATTCTTGACAGTAAGACAATTTAACAGCACTAGTGGCTGCACCTGAGTCAATCAAGGCTCTTACAGTCCTTGCACCCTTTCTTTGTCCTATCTCTAAGGTTATAAAAGGACGTCAATCAATTATCCTTTGAGCGCTGATACCTGAAACTTCACACATAGCCACATGATATCCTTGATCTGCATAGGTATCCATCCTAGGTTGCTCCCTATTCTGTCTTCTCAACTTCATTCTCTGGATGCGTTCCAATGCTTCTGCTTGGGCTTCTTCTCGAATTCGCTTTTCTTCTTCTTTGCGTTTCTTAGCAGTATTGAGTCGACTTAGCATTTCCTCTGTGAGAGGTTCCTGATACAACTTGACCCTGCATCCGCTAATGTAGCTCGGGAGAACGTCGCCTTCTAATGTGGCCAGCTATACTGCTCCACTCGTTGAGATCCTATTAATTATCATGGGTCCGTAACCTCTTTTCTCTAGTTTCCTCGCATGTTGTTTCAAAGTGTAGACTAGTACCAGATCTCCTGTTTTCAAGCCTTTATCCTTAATATGGGCATCAAAATATGCCTTCTATCGTTTCTTAGCTGCATATATCCCTGCAGCCGCCCTCAGTCTTGTTTCTCCTATTCTGTGATGGGAAGCAGATAATTATCTCGAATTGTGGCTGCATTAACCTTCTTTAAGTTAATGCACACACGCAGCTTTCCATTTTTCTTGGGCACCACTACGATGGGGGATACCCACTCAGTGTGCTCAATTTCATAGATGAATCCAGCTTCGACCAGTCTATCTATCTCCTCTTTGATCTTAGCAGCATAATTATCATTATATGTGTATGGATTTTGCTTAGAAGGTTTGGCATCCGAAGTCATGGGGATAGTGTGTGAGCAGATGTCTGGATCAACACCCTTCAAATCCTTGTAACTCCAAGCGAATACATCTCTGTATTCTCTTAGCAAGGCTATCAATTCTTGCTCTTCTTCTTCCGTCAGGTCATGGCCTATGTACGTGCATCTTTCTTCTCCCTCTTCGATGGCTACAACCACTTTCTTCGTGGTTTCTTTGTTATCATAGGCCTCTCCTGATTGTGCCTCTCGTTTAGGCATTCTGATCATGATTCTCCTGTCATCTATCTCATACTTCTTAAAATTTTCTGGGACCTCAAACAAAGATTCCTCCTCTTCTTGTGTGACTTCTTTCTTCTTCCTTTTCTTTCCTTCTTCCTTAGGGGTTACATGTGTGGCTAGCCTTATGTCTTTTGTAAGCTCTCCGTGCCTCTGGGGTTGAAATTCGACTTCACAGAAGTATTCTTCATCTGATGCAAAAGGTGGGTCCATAATGATTGACTCTAGATCGGAGTCACTTGCATCCTCAAATGCATCAGGGCTAGGTTCGCATTCTTCTAGGACTGCCTCTCCCATGATTGGCTCTATGGAGAAGACTGAAATGTCATAGCCATCTTCATCACAGTGAGGTGTCCATTGTTCTTCATTGATGGCTACATCCATTGTTGCTAAGATTTCTGCCCAGCCATGGGGTTCAAATTCCTCATCAGGAAATACTACAGGTGCATAGGCTGGGTCTTGAATGGGTCTATGTGTTTCGTTTGCACCTACTTCTCTGGCCTTTTCTCTTTTCTCTTCTTCTACTGCCACTTTGCACATCCATAAGTGGATGTCTTCATGCATCCATGAGGATCCTGATCCTATGGAATGCATAGATTCCGTATCATCTTTGGCTCTATGGATGGGATTCCATTGGATAGGGGGGACATCTCTATGAGAGTAATCTTTGAGATTCACTTTGGTCGTAACACCTAAGTGTTGCAAGTACAAAGAATTGGTTCCCCAATCCTGTACCACTTGCAACTGTCGCATAAAAGGTCGTCCCAAAATCATCTCATAGGCATGGTTCTTGCTAAAATCACATATAGCAAATGTGTGCTCGAACTCAACACCACATGTGGTGAGAGTTATTCCTTCTAACAGCCCTAAGGGTCGCTCTATGTGACCATCGGCCATTTGCAATTTCATTCTCGTTGGCCTGAGTGCTGGCTTGCCCCAACGCTTCCATAGGGAAGTGGTAGCAATTGCAACACCTGCGCCTGAGTCCAAAATTGCCTTGGTGGTGTACCCCTGGTAGGTAATGGGAAGATAGGTGTTCCCTTCTTCACCTTCACACATGTCTCCTATCTTATCCAAGGGTATCTCTGGCACTGTCCTATGGGATCCTACCTGGGAATGAGGTTTTGATATCTCTAATACTTGTTTGGCTACATGTTTCCATAGCTCTGGCCTTACTTTGAGTAGCTCTTCTAAGGTGAGGTTGCATTGTACTTTAGTGTTTTTCACTACCTTTGTGTTCCTAGGTATGAGCGAGTCTGATTGTGCAATTAGCTTCTCTATTCTTTCTAGCAGTCCATCAAAGTGCAACTGTGTCTTCGCTGAACTAGAGATGTTAAATAGGCGACTGGCTTCAAACATGGTCTGAGCCAATTCCACCATCTTAGCACAAATTTTGGCTCGTTCTAGCTCTAGTTCTGCTCTAGGGTAACACTTTTCATGATCAGTTACGTTTGGCCTTTCTTGGATTCTGGCCTGATATGCTTTAAGCATCATGTTTAGGTTCTCGGGAGTGGGATCTGCTAGGACTGATCCTACTCTTGGGGGTGGTGGGTTTAGGTGAGGCGGGTTGGAAGGTGGCGGGTCAGATGGAGTTGGGAATGGTGGAGGTGGGGTAGTGTGAGAGGGAGTTTGAGATGTGAGTTCAGTTATCCTGGCCTTTGTTTCTCTGAGGCTTTCCTCGAGTTCACTCATCTTTTTTGCCCATTGTCTTTTCATTCTTTCACGACTATCCTTCCAAGCTCTAGTCCTTTTCTTTGTCATGCTCTCTGTTTCACTAACATCTGGGCTCTTTTCCTGGCCTACCCCTTGGTTTTGCTGCACTGCTTGAGCTCTAGTGACTACCTGTACGGGTGCAGTGGAAGTGACACTTCCTGTGGAATCTACCACTAACCCAATAATGTTAATAGGAGTGATTTTTGGCATATTATTAGGATTCTTAGGGCAGTCTCGTAAGAGATGCTCCTCTCCACACTCTTGGCAAAAGCCCTGGATCGTTACTGATTGGGTTTGGGTAGGTGCGGGCATGGGGCAGTCACGAGTGAGGTGATCTCCCTGACATCTGTAGCATGGGTCCTCTAGGGGGTCTTACTTGCCTAGGTTGAGGTCTAGGGTTGGGGTTTGCATACATGACGTTTGTGTAATCTGACTCCCAACTAGGTTCATTTGGCTCTTCACTATAGTAGGACTCACCATGTTCTGGAGACTGCATGTAGTAAGCCTGGGGACTATCAACATGTGTAGAATCAAAGCTATGGTCACTGGGGTCACTTTCTGATAGCAATGGGGTTACTGGCACTATGGCCCTATTCAGGTTTTCTTCTGCAGCTGCATACTTTACAGGGATTACATTAGTAGGAGCAGATGGTTGATGTGCTAGCACTGGCTAGGGTCTCAGTTGGGCCTGATATTGCGGTTGGTAATTTTGCTGAGGCCTAGTATACTGTTGTGGTGGATACTGATTCTGGTATCTTCCCTGCTGAGGGTATGGCTGAGGGTAGGTTTGCCTGACCGCTTGCTTATTGTATGGGCAGTCTTGTGTTGTGTGATTAGTGTATCTCCGTTCTATGGTGCAGTATTGGCTACTAGGATTTACTTGGGGTTGAGCCATAATGGGACATACATTCGCCATGTGGTCACCACCACAAGTATAGCATCTTTTCACAGGGGCAAACCTTGGGATCTGTTTGCTTGAGACGCCTAGTTTTTGTGCCACTTTCTCAGCGAGTTCCTCAATTGATGTGGATTGCGTGGAAGAGAGGCTAGAGGCACTATCAGAATCTCTGTATATTTTGGAAAGCTCTAACTCCTCCCCCAGGTTATCCTCGATGTCAATGCACATGCGTACACACTCTTCTATGGTCCTAGGGTCCTTCAAGTACACATAGGATCTTAACTTTGTACTCAGCAATCCATCCAAGAATAAAGCCACTTGCTTAGCTGGTGTGGGGAGCTCTGAAACAGGGCATCTTTCAAGATATTGCCTAAATCTTCTTCCTGCAAGTCTCACGGTCTCTTGAGGGGTTTTCTTGAAGCTGTGAATCAATGAGGAGGTATTATGTCTTATGCCACTCTTAGAGAATTCAATAATGAAAGCCTCCAGGAGTTGGTCTATGCTCCTGAACTATCTCTCATTCAATGGTTGGAACCACGTAAGGGCTGTGTTCCTAAGGGTTAGACCAAAGGCATTATATTGTGTGAATAGGTTCTCCACTTGTTCTGCTCTCAAGACTTGCCTAAACTCTGCCACATGATCGTATGGGTCTCTTGTGCCATCGAAGTAATTTTTCATGGACTTGACTAACTTAGTTGGTCTCAAAATCCTGGTGTGTTCTCTAGGTCGTGGTAGAGGGAAGTCTTCCATATTCCTTTGATTTCTTGGGGCTCTATGTACCTCAAGCTCTACTCTATTTGTTTCCATCCTCGTTCTTTCTCTGCCCCCTAGGTTAGCAAAGCTTACTTCTGGCCTATCTCTACTTCTGTCTCTTTGAGTTCCATGAGCTTGGGATGTTCCCGCTCCAGGGTGACCATAGGACACATTTGATCTTGGTTGGGGGAAAATAATTTCACCTTTCCAAGTGTAAGCATGCCTATCATTTTCTGTCACCACAAAGATCCTCTCTGAAGCGTGATCTAAGTAGGTCACTCTGCCTGGGCTATCAGGATCCTTAAACTCATAGATCATGATTGTTCCTATATCAATTGGCCGATCAGATTTATACCTCCAAAAAGGCTTCGTCAGTTTCTCGGTTCAGAAGCAGATCTATGCTCTTATTATCTTGGGGAATCCACTCTGGTGTGATAATCCTAGTGAGAATAGATTTGCCTTGGGGGGTCCTTGGTTCTTCACCCATGCTTCCTTGCTCTAGGTCACCTAAGTCCGTTCTTGGGATCTCATTCCCAAATTCATCAGTCCTATCTGGATGACTGGTGACTACATATATTGTCCCTTCCTTGTCTAAGTACGCTCCGTTTTCGAACTTAACAGCTGGGTGCTCTAATCCAATGGATTGATCAGGATTCTTAATCTGTACCACAAATCTTCCTAGGCTGTCCTCATAGATGCTAGCACCCAATCGGTTGGTCCTAAGGTATTCCAACTGCGTTTTGTAAGGGCCTTCTACCCTGTGCAAGTATGGCACTCCTGAACTTCCTGTAGGTCTCTCCATACCTTGAGACATCTCTGATTCACTAGTCTCAGAGCTAGGGTAATACGAATGATGGCTCAACTGTTGGGCCCAAGACCTCGCAGTATGATTGACACTAGCCTCTGAAGACCTAAGACTTTGTCTATCTCTCCCTAGATGTCGTCCTGATCTAAGGTTCATAAGCCTAATTGAATAGCCCAAATTTGCCCAAGTACAACCTCGTGGCGGAGTTCTTTTGTATCAGTTACTTGATTCTTTTTAGTTGATTACCGTGTTAACATTCTTGTCTGATATCACATCGCAAGGTATATTTGAGTGTAGTTCCGCACTTAAAGTTGATCGTTCCACGTTAATTTCTTTCCCTTTAAGGTTCTCGACAGTACAAAGATTATGTCCTTAGCTTGAACTTGAAAGTTTAGGTATTCTTCAACTTGATAATTGCCAATCGTCGCCCTGACTTACTCCTACCTCTAGTCGTTCTTAGCCTAAGCTAGGAATTGACGAGGGGGAGTTGAGAATATTCCGACCTTTCTTGCTGATCCTTGTTCTTTAGTGCTCGAGAAGTTGATTCTCAAGCTTGCACAAAGCCCTTGCTTGGACGCTCTCAATTGCTTCTCAATAGACCTGCATCAGTCCCAAGATTAGTTCCAGAGTTAAATTCAAATGACAGACTAGACCACTTTCATGCATGTGACTTACCGACCAAATTATCTCTTGCCTTTATAAAAAACAATCCCAAGGATCCCTCAGTTTTCCTACCTCGAGTATGGTTAACTTCAAAAAACCCTATCTAATAATCCTGATCTTAATTTTCACATAACCAGTGGAAGTTTTGGTTGTACTTCCCACGAGCTTTCCAACAAAACAAGAATCGCAGCAATTGGATTTTGTATGAGGAAGTTATGTCCGATCAGGGTTTAGGTGCTAAAACAGGGTTCAAAACAATTTACTCAGGCAGACAAGAATTCTTGAATTACTTGGGTTGCGGCCTCACAATGTAATGCTAAACCCTTAAGAGTTCCCCAAAAAATTAGACCACTATTTTTTGCCCTTAAAAATTGGCCAAATTTGCCCTTCTATCGCGTTCGCAAGTTCTGTCAGTCGCGATTGACAGGTCAGTCGCGATTGATGTGTCAATCGCGATTGACAGGTCCGTCGTGGCTGTCAGTCGCGATTGATGTCGATCGCGATTGACAGGTCCGTCGTGGCTATCAATCGCGATTGATGGGTCAATCACGATTGACACGTGGCTCGAAAAGTCAATCAGTCGTGGTCAAAGGGTCGTTGACTCTGTCAGTCGCGATTAATGGGTCGATCGCGATTGACAGGTCGGTCGCGATGGTCTGTCCGTCGTGGTCAAATAATCGTTGACTGTGTCGGTCGCGATTGACAGGGCCGTCGTGGGCTATCAGTCACGATTGATGGGTCGATTGCGATTGATGACTCGATCGCGATTGACACGTGTCACGCATATGATCTGTCCGTCGTGGTCAATCGGTCGTTGACTCTGTCGGTCGCGATTGACAGAGCCGTCGTGCGCTTTCAGTCGCGATTGACTGGTCGATCGTGATTGATAGGTCTGTCTGTCGTGGTTCGTCGATCGCGATTGATAGAGCGATCGCGATTGACAGAAATTTGATGAATTAAAAAAATCTAAACACAGTTTTGGGAAGCTCTAGGCCTGTAGATCATGGTTTTGTACTTTGTTTGGCAAATAGAACATTTTTTCTGTCGGTCGCGATTGACAGAGGTCGGCGACACCGAGACAGTTGCCCAGATTTCCGTACCTGCGCGGAGTGCTAGAGAAGATGATGCAGCATGTACCTGCAAGACAGCTCAAGAAACATGCAAAAATTGCACACACAATATCGCTCTCTCGCTCTCTCTCACAAGTGGAATGAGGGAAATGAAAGGAGGAAGGAGATATGATAAAAAAAACTGAAATTTTTGTGATGATGGAGATGGAGGTGGGAGATGGTGAGGATGATGATGGTGATGATGGTGGTGAGGTAAGGAAGAGAAAAACAAGAAGAGTAAAGAAATTACCTACGACGCCAACGTCTCAACTCTACGTCTTACCATCACACGCTCGTCCTCAAAGCTCGATCCCCGGCAACGGTGCCAAAATTTGGTGTAGCTCAGTGATGAGTAGCACCTCCTTTAATGTCAATCCGGGAAGACGTGAGGATGGTATGAAGACCTCGAGCAAGTGGAGGCACAAGTGCGTGAGTGAGAAGCACACAAACATGCACACACATACACACACACGCGCACACACGGCAAGACAAAGAGTGAGAAGCAATGGAGTTCTTAGATTACTTTCAAAAAGCTCTTACAAGTTCATTTCAATTACTATCTAACCTCAAAAATGAGCTCTCTAGCTCCTTTTATAGTTTTTGACTAGCTTTGGCGCTGTCCAGACCTAATGTCCGGCCTAGTTAAAAATTAGGTTCCAGGGCCAATTTGAGGGCTTAAACGGAGTCTAAAAAATACGAAAATTGATATGTAGGTACTTCTAAGGCTCCTCAAGCTCAAGGACTCCTTGGCTTGCACAAAATGGAGCTACAAAAATATGAAATGGTATTTACAATGGTTTTTAGTGATTAAAATCACTTATTTGTGTAGGGATTTTCTCTGTTGATTTGTCGTACGCATCTTTGAGCTCCCTACTTGCTCTTTCTTCTTGTGTGCTCCACTCCTTGATGTCTGAAAAATTTAGATGGCCTACTTGCCAGATCTTCTTTGGCTACTGTGTCTGCTTGTGCTATCTCTTCGTTCCGACCCTCTTTGTCTTGTGGCTCCTTCGGTTCCGTGACTGCTGCCAACACATCCAAAACCTGATCCGTAATTGGTTCCACTTCTTAGGTGAGAGGGACTACCATACAAGCGGCCAGAGTACAATTATCCATTATGGCTTGCAAATCAACTATACCCAATGCTAACAAATCTTGGTTAGCATTTAGAAAAGCTTCTTCTTTGTCATCCAAAAGGCATCCAACATATGCACGGGTTCTGCAATGTAAGGTCGTGCATGTAAATTGCAGGGCCTCATATCATCCAAGGGTACAACATATATTCTGGTGACTGGTTTTAAAAATAACAATGTGTGTAGACCAATCTTGTAACACTTTTGCTTGCTTCAACTAGGGCCTCCCAAATAATAAGTTGTAATCCAGTCTTGATTTGGGTAATTAAAAAACAACAAAAGTCATTTTGAACACTGCTCCCTATAGGGTAATGGGTATATCATGCACCAAGCCCAATGGATGTACCCTAGATTGATCAACCATTCTTATAAAAAATTGGACGTGTTCAATCTGGGTCCATCCTAACTTCTTACAGAGTGCGGTTGTAGCAATATTGACCCCTGAGCCTCCATCAATTAATACTTATGTAATTTTGTGGTTTTTATATCATACCGTAATTCAAGGAACAACAGGATCCATCGTAGAATCAATTTTTGGGCTGATGGTTCCTATAGCAGGTGTGCACGATGATCCTGGACTAATTTGTTGCTAAAATTGTTGTCGAATACCAGGGACCAATGCTAAAAGTAGCCCCAACAAGATTGTAATAGATGCTTTTGATAAAATATTCCACATAGAATCAAAATTCTATGTACTCAATATCAAGTTCGGTGTGTCCTCCGATGGTAATTGGATTGGATCCCTCTTCTGTCTGCTAGACCACCAGTACCGGATCAGGAAAAATAGTTGGTTATTGACTTGCCCACATTCTAGCTTTAGTAAATATTCTCTATTGTTCTCGAATGCCTGGTTCAAAAATCTCACCAGCTACGTGCAACTTCTTACCAGACCGTGTTTGAATTGTTGTTGCTTGTGTATCTACCATTGAGATGTATACCATATTTTCTATTGGATGTTGTCTTCTTTTCTTTTCTTATCATATTCGGATGCTTCTTTACAATACCTATGGATATGTCCAATTTCTCCACAAAAATGGCATCTTGGTGGTGGAAGAGATGCACTTCACCGGATTGTCCCGAATTCCAATGAGGCTGTCCAAAATTGGTTGTTCGTGGTCCTCTGTAATTTTTTTAAGTTTGATAAGATGTATTTCTCAAATGCGATGGTACATAGTGGGTGGACGGTTGTCCCTGCTCCTGTATTATGGCATTTATGATCGGTCTGGTATGTACTTTGGCATTATATAGACAAGTTTCGGTGGAATGACTCACCGTATTACAAATAGCACAGTACATTTGATTTAGTGCACAAGCTGAAGTAGTATGCCCCAAGTTCTTACATTTGGTGCAATATACTTGTTTCAATGGATCATCATTCATACTCTTGGAAGCTTTTAACCAATCCAGATCTTCGGTAAAACCACCAACCTTATGTTCCAACTGTAATGCCATAGCAATGACTGCATCCAAGGTCATACCACCCACACATTGAATAATCATAACTTGTTTGAGTTGGGGGTTTAGTCCATTAATAAACCATTGGGTAATCACATCATCCGATAGATTAGCATGCACTGGAGGCAGCTACCATAGATGAGTGCAGAATAACATTGCATACTCTTGCACTCTGATGTGGTTTCCGTCTATTGTTTTGTAAATAATCAAAGATTTCAGCTGCATTTTTCTTTAATAAAAAATGTTGTAAAAAGGCATTCTTAACATCATCGTATTGACTGAAATGATTAATATCATATTCGGTTAACCAGCGAGTAGCTTCATTAACAAGAGTAGATTGAAACACTATAGCCTTATATGCCAGATCCGCTGGATAGTTGAGTACAACATAATTAATTTCAAAACATGAGCATCAGGGTCATCACCTGGAAATCCACCAAATTTAGTATATGTGACTCCAGCAGGTATCGGTTGTGGAGGTATGACCTACTACTGCCACTGTTGTTGTTGTTGTTGTTGTTGCTACTGTTGCTATTGTTGTTGTTGTTGTTGCTGTTGTTGTTATTGTTGTTGTTGTTGTTGCTGTTGTTGCTGCATT
Organism: Ceratopteris richardii; assembly: GCA_020310875.1. Taxonomy (NCBI): domain Eukaryota; kingdom Viridiplantae; phylum Streptophyta; class Polypodiopsida; order Polypodiales; family Pteridaceae; genus Ceratopteris; species Ceratopteris richardii. Next base: position 86,875,413 of record CM035437.1, read on the forward strand.
CTAATCATGTCGTCTAAATCGAGGTAGTGTCGAGTCGAAATTACTTGAATAGGCTGATTCTGATTGTTGTTGTGTCATATAATCACTTTGCAAAATCTCCGATCATATGGTATCACAGAGTCGATCACACACGTCTGAATTCAACTACCATTCCTCGCATTTCGTGTCTAAGATGAACTTTTCACCAGAACTTTCACCCAAAAATGTACTAGTACCAACGGAGTCAGAACAAAAAATTGGGTTATCGCTGGAATTCACCAAGCTATCACCGGAGTCAGCGCCTACTCCACTGATCACACTTTCAATAGATGAGATTGGTTGAATTTTTGGCATACTCTGTAGTCCTTGAACAAGAAAATACTGGGATGCCACTCCAGTAGTCCATGTATCATGTTTTCCTTCACACGGTTGTCCTTCACCACTGCCACTGGAGGTGTTCCCAACGTGCTAGTAACTTTCCATGGATGTTGGTCACTTCGGTACTTCGGATAAGATTCACTGGAATGTGTTACATGCATATATCGTAAAATTCTTTCTTTCTTCCAACCTTAATCTTCCCTCAGACTGGCTATTCCATGCCCCATGGCCGGTGCCAGTGATAACTTTCTACTGGAATAAATCCACTACTAGGTTCTTGGGATGGTTAGGGGTCTGTATTACAGAGGCCCTATATTTATTTTCCCAAATAAAACATTCACTATGTAGTATTATTCATTAATTTACTTCGATTATCCACCAACAAACTTGTAAATAGTAATTCCATCACCAGACTTTCCAACATTAAGTGAAATGCTTCACCGCAACACAGTATGTTATTCAATTACGCAGCATAACACTGCTTCTTCATTGACAATCGATGCACAACCACAATTAAACTTATATCTTCACCAGCAAAGTATTACACAGACAAGATCACCAGAATAACTTAATAGGTGAAATAGTAAACGATCAATACACCAGGATAAGTAAAAACTTGCACCGAGAGCAATCCACAAGTGCATTGCCCAAACCCATAGTCCGGCGTCGTGCTTCTCCTGTGCATCTGCTTCCCACACACTTTTTTCATTATCAAAGAGTTACAAATATTACGCTACATCGTTTCAATGTGCACCCTTTCCAATTACATTTTCCAATAGTTATAATTACATTCTGGCGGCCTAACACTCCTTTCCAAAAGATGGTTCAGTTCGGGCTAGTCAGAAATTGTAGCTTGTTCATAGTGATGTCTATGGTCCTATGCAGATACCCTCTTTTGGAAACTATCTTTACTTCGTGACTTTCATCAATGATTTTTCCAGGCATGCATGGGTATATCCATTGAAAGCAAAGTCCGAAGTGTTTATGTGCTTCAAACAATTTTTGGTTTTGGCTGAAAATATGTTAGCATGTAAAATAGGCACTCGCCATTCTAGTCGAGGGGGGAAATATATGTCTTCTGACTTTAATGCATTTTTTCTTGAATGTGGGATAAAACATCAGTGTAGAGTGCCGTATACACCTCAACAAAATGGAGTTGCTAAATGGAAGAAGAGGTCACTCATGGAGATGGTGAGGTGTATTGTCAAGCGTGAGGCCTTACCACATAGTTTTTGGCTTGAGGTTGTCATGTGTGCAGCATATGTACTTAACAGATGTCCCACTAAAGCACTGCAATCTATCGCTCCATATGAAGCTTGGCATGGTCACAAGCCATCTATTTCTCATCTTCATGTTTTTGGTTGCTTGGCATATGCATTAGTGCCTAAACAACATCGCAAGAAATTGGATCATAAATACCATACTCGTTCAAGCTCTCATAGTGCCTCTTTTGCATCAGATTGCTATGCTATGGCTGCCTCTAGTCTCTGTGATGAGCGTGAGCCTATTTCGTTTGATGCAAGCACAAAGTTCGGAAAATTGGATGTGTACTATGCAATCTAAATATGATGCTATAATGAAGAATGGTACCTGGTCTTTATGTGACTTGCCTCCTGGCAAGAAGGCCATTGGCACTAATTGCGTATACAATCTAAAGCGTAAGCGTGATGGAATAGTTGATAGTTATAAGGCTAGGCTTGTTGCAAAGGGTTATGCGTAGGAAAGAGGCATTGATTTTGATGAGACCTTTGCACCTAGATGCCGAATGAGTATTGTTCGTTGCATCTGTGCACTTGCGGGTCATCATGGTTAGAATGTACATCAGTTGGACATTAAACAACATTTTTGAATGGTGACTTGCATGAAGAAGTCTATGTATTTCAGCCCCGTGGCTTTGGGAAAAAAGGGCATGAAAACCAGGTGTGCAGGTTAAAGAAGGCATTATATGGTTCAAAGCAAGCACCACATGCTTGGTATGAAAAGATACATGCCTATATGATTGCACATGGTTTTGATGAGAACAGTCCAACTCAGAGCACCCTATATGTTAAGCATGCTAATGATGCGCTTCTGATCATTGTTGTGTATGTTGATGACATGCTGCTCACTGGTCCTCATGACAAGCATATTGCTAATTTTAAAGCTAATTTGCATGCCTCATTTGAGATGTCTAATTTGGGGCATGCTTTGGGAAAAGAAACATGATGAATTTTGCTAAGTAGAAAACCTTCACATGCTTGCTTTTCAATGGATTCAAGTGTTGACAAATCAATAAACATATCCTTGTTTTGCAAGTAAGGAAAACTATTGAAGTTTAAATGAACAAAATGAGTATGCCATAACTTTATTTTAGCGATAGAAATATGTGTAAGCAAGGCATTTGAGGAAACAAGCCATTGCATAATGTCCCTGACATCAAAATAACATTTTCATTGTTGAGATCATGAATCATACATTTTTTATCAACAAATTCTACATGAAGTACCACACTAGAACTAATAGGAATTGAAATCAAGTTTTTTTTATGTCGGGTCCATAAATGCATTCTTCATAGTAATAATACCTCTATTTCTAGCCACAAGTTGAATATCTCCAAATCCAATGATAGGATAAGAAGCATTGTTTACACTATTATACTTTATGGAATAATGGAATGTTACATGGATTTTAATGTCTCGAGGTTTTTAATGTGATTTGTGTTTTGATTTAGCAGGTGAAGACTCATGCGGGTGTGAACATGCATGGACTTATTCATATATTTTTTAAGATATTTAGAAGATAATATTTTAGTTTTTTTTTGTAAAAATAATAGATCATTTTAGAAAGCGACATTCTTGTAAAAATAGTAGATCGCTTGAAAAGTGATGATTTTGTAAATGAAGCAGATTTTTGTAAATGCATGCTTTTTAAAGGATCTGCCTCATGTGTCTTCTATTCAAGACATAATGAAAAATAACTATCAATACACATGCTCTCATAGACTCATCCATCAGAGTATGTGGGGGAAGGTTGTACCCAGTCTGGTGTCAATTCTCTTGTCTCTCTCTATTCTCTTTATGCTTTTGTCAGATGTTGTTTTTGTACTATCCTTTGCATATGTGCATCTACGGGATCTGGTAAACAGTGGTATCATAGCCAAGGCATTGTTGATATATTTAGGTAGTGATGTGTGTGAACACACTAGGACCGTCGAGGCACTTTTTCCCCTCTTTAGGAGGTTTTTTTTCCCTGGCTTGTATATATGCCTATTGCCCTAATGGGATACTTATCTTTGGACATTCTCTGATTATTGCTTCTGGCATTCTATGTCGTGGGCTATATAAGCTCATAGACTATGAAAGAAATGTAAATGATTTGGCATGTGCAGTACATGATTTTCAGGCTATGTCAGATGCAAAGCTTTGGCATGCACGCTTTGGTCATCTGAATTTTGCTAGTTTGCTATGCCTACAAAAAACTGAAATGGTGTCCTCTTTGCCCAAACTTGAGGCACCGGGAAAACATGTTTGTGAAGGCTGTATTTTGGGCAAAATGCAGCGTTCCTCCTTTCCAAATGATGGTTCAGTTTGGGCCACTCAGAAATTGCAGCTTGTACATGGTGATATATGTGGTCCTATGCAGACACCTTCTTTTGGAAATTATCTTTACTTCGTGACTTTTATCGATGATTTTTCCAGGCATGGATGGGTATATCCATTGAAGGCAAAGTCGGAAGTGTTCATGTGCTTCAAACAGTTTTTGGTTTTGGCTAAAAATTTGTCAGCATATAAAATGGGCACTCTTCGTTCAGATCGAGGGGGGGAATATATGTCTTCTGATTTTAATGCATTTCTGGCTGAACGTGGGATAAAACACAAGTGTAGAGTGTCGTATACACATCAATAGAATGGAGTTGCTGAACAAAAGAACAGGTCACTCATGGAGATGGCGAGGTGTATGGTCAAGAGTCAGGCTTTACCATATAGTTTCTGGCTTGAAGCCGTCATGTGTGCAGCATATGTACTTAACAGGTGTCCCACTAAAGCGCTGCAATCTATCACTACATATGAGGCTTGGCATGATCGCAAGCCATCTGTTGCACATCTGCATGTTTTTAGTTGTTTGGCATATGCATTAGTGCCTAAACAACATCGTAGAAAATTGGATGATAAAGCAGTAAAATGTATTTTTGTTGGGTACAATTCTAAAAGTAAAGGCTATCATCAATATCATCCACAGACTAAACACATTCTGGTTAACCGTGATGTTGTTTTTGTGGAAGATGTTATTCAGCCATTGCTTTCATGTACTAAGGAGATATATATTAGCTCCAAAGACATGTATGATACTTTGCTGCCTCTTTTTATAGGTGGATAGTCTAGTGCTGCTCCTAATGAGGCAACTTCTCAGCCTTTGCAGGTTTCATGGGATGATGTAGATCATTCCATTTTTTATGCAGATTTACATGATGCACTAGTTGATGAGAGAGATGATATTGAGCAGGCACTATGCCAAAATGGCTCGTGTAGACTTTGCGTGATAGCAAATTAGATGCACCTCTGTCATATTGTACTCGTTCAAGCCCTCATAATGCCTCTTTTGCATCAGATTGCTATGCTATGGCTGCATCTAGTCTCTGTGATGAGAATGAGCCTGTTTCATTTGATGAAGCACAAAATTCAGAAAATTGGATGGCTGCTATGCAATCTGAATATGATGCTATAATGAAGAATGGTACTTAGTCTTTATGTGACTTGCCTCCTGGCAAGAAGGCCATTCGCACTAAGTGGGTATACAAGCTGAAGCGTAAATCGGATGGTACAGTTGACAGGTATAAGGCTAGGCTTGTTGCAAAGGGTTATGTGAAGGAAAGAGGCATTGATTTTGATCAAATCTTTGCACCTACATGCCGAATGACTACTATTCGGAGCCTCTGTGCACTTGCAGCTCATCATGGTTGGAATGTACATCAGTTGGACATTGAAACTGCATTTCTAAATGGTGACTTGCATGAAGAAGTGTATGTTTTTTAGCCCCATGGCTTTGTGCAAAAAGGGTAAGAAAACGAGGTGTGCAGGTTAAAGAAGGCATTATATGGTTTAAAGCAAGCACCAGGTGATTGGTATGAGAAGATACATGCCTATCTGATTGCACATGGTTTTGGGAATAGTCCAGCTAAAAGCACCTTATATGTTAAGCGTGCTAATGATGTACTTCTGATCATTGTGGTTTATGTTGATGACATGCTTCTCACTGGTCCTCATGAGATTTGCATGCCTCATTTGAGATGTCTGATTTGGGGCATTTGCATCACTATTTGGGCATTCAGTTTATGCAAGTTGATGGTGGAATGGCTTTGTGTCAAATGAAATATATTGACACATTATTGTAGCGTTTTGGCCTTGAAGATTGTAAGCCTATTGCCACTCCTATGGAGACATGTTTACGATTGAGTATTCATGATGCTGGAGATGCCTTTGATGTTGTTCTCTATGAGCAGGCTATTAGATGCTTGATTTACTTATGCATTACTCGGCTAGATATTCAGTTTGTTGTCTCACAGATGAGCAGATTTATGCATTGCCCAAGAGTCAAGCATTGGCAGGTGATTAAGTGCATCTTTCACTACTTGAGTGGTACTCGGCTACTTGGGTTGTTTTATCCCAAGTCCGGATCACTACCACCAAAGTTGCATGCTTTTTCTGACTCTGATTGGGTTGGTTGCTACGACACTCGTGTGCCCACTAGTGGCTTTTACTTCATGCTTGGTAGTTCATGTATATCTTGGATGAGCAAGAAGCAGCCTACTGTGGCCACTTCCATTTGTGAGGCTAAGTATAGGGCAGTTTTGACAGCGACTGTTGAGTGTGTGTGGCTTAGACACCTTATGGCTGATTTGGGTGTTGGTCAGTCTTCTGCCACCACCATCTTCACTGAGAGTCAGAGCGCATTAGCAGTTGCGAGGAACCCTATGTTCCATGCTCCCACTAAGCACATTGAGGTGCATTATTACTATGTCAGGGAGAGGTTCTCTACTGGCGAGATTAGCTTGGCATATGTTCCCACGCAGGAGAACATTGCAGACCTTTTCACGAAGGCTCTCCCTAGGGAGAAGTTTGAAGCTTTCTGCAAAGTTTTGGGCTTACTTCCTTTTGTGGAGTGATTTCGACATAGCTTGGCACTTCCTTATACATGAGTGTCAGCTCCTTGTTTACCGCATCACTTCCAGGGGGGATTTGTTGATATATTTAGGTAGTGATGTGTGTAAACACACTAGGACCACCAGGGCACTTTGTTCCCTCTTTAGGAGGTTTTCTTCCCCCGGCTTGTATATACGCCTATTGCCCTAATGGGCTACTTATCTTTGTACATTCTCTAGTAATACATTCAGTATTGTGTGTCGTGCTCCAAGCTTCTTCTCCTTGTGTTGTTCATGTGCTTCTGCAGACATCTATCTCCCATAGGCATGTCTACGAAGGTGGTTTCTCGATGTCCGATTGTGATTTGCAGAATGCATTTGTGATTCGGCATTCTTCTCGATTGTCCGGTCTAGGTGTTTATTTATCAAGTTCATTTGTTTTTGGTTTGTCAGTGTGTTTTTTCAAATTTTTCCGAATTAGTTAGTATGCACTATGTTCATTGTGACATTGTGACATTGTACTCGCTATGCTCACTATGCTCACTATACTCACTATGCTCACTGTGCTCATTGTGCTCACTGTACTCATTGTACTTACTGTGCTCACTATGCTCAATGTACTCATTGTGCTCAATGTACTCCCTCAACACTCTCTGTACCCCCTGGGATCCTTGTGCACTATTCAGTGATTTAACTTGGTAAAGTTAGCTCTATAAGTCTACTATATGCTCACAAATTTTCATGTCATTTGGATGTTGCAATCTTCAGTTATGTTCATTTGAAGTCAACAGAGTCTGTTCATCTTCACTTCTCTGTCAGGTACCCGATTTTTTCACTCATCTTGTCAGAGGTGTTTCTCAGTGGTTACTTATCCAAATTCAGTTATTTAAATCTTATATGATTCAGCTTACTGTCTAGTATAACCATACAAATTTTCATAATCATTGGATTGCTACATTTTGAGTTATCCCTATTTTGCTGCTCATTGGTCTCAAACTGTAGCAGCCCGTGAAAATCGGGATGATGTCATCAGTTGTTAAAACTCATTCTCAGTGTGTGGCTCATTTTTTTTTATGAGATTACTCTTGAAAGTTAGCTCTTTAAGTTACCTAGACTTCCCCAAGAGGAATTAAGCTAATTGCTGCTGTGCTCAGAGAATTATGTAAAACACTGGACAGGTGTATGAACCAAGAATAGCAAGTTTTCACCTCTGAGCTAACTCCAACTTATCTGTTTTGATCTATCTTTTTGAGAGTGATCTTCCAAGGTACATAGGGTGTCTAATACATCCATTGGCAAGCTAAAAGGGCCCACCATATACTTCTAGAGTTCATTTGGCTGGTGTAGATCAAGGATTTTGCAGCACCTCTTCATCTTCAAGCACATACCTATCCATCTCTTCACAGTGGTATCAGAGCAAGGTTGGACAACATGGCAGATGGATTTCCTTCATCAATTGACAAATTAGACAGAGGTAACTACTCAGGTTGGTCATTAAGAATGGAAGCTTATCTCCAAGGTAGAAGTTTATATGGTTATGTGGCTGGAGATGAAGTTATGCCAAGTTTCAGGAATAAAAGTCAACCAACACAAGAAGAGCAAGAAAGATTGAGCACATGGTGCTCCAAGGATGCACTTGCAAGGTCTTATCTCCTCAACTCTATCTCAGATTTTTTGTTGCCTTACATTAGAAGTTGTAAGACATCTCAGGAAGTGTGGGATGCACTTGAAGCTTTCTTTTCTTCAAGTACTAAAGCTAGGAAGCATCAACTATGGCTGGATTTCACAACTCTCAAGAAGGCTCCCAAGCAAAATGTGATTGATTTTGTCACAAAGCTCAAGGACATAGCAGATCAGTTGGGAAGTATTGGAGAGGTAATAGATGAAGAACAAATTGTAAGGCAGGTCATCAATGGCTTGAAGGTAGATGATAAGTGGGAAGCATTCACCACAGCTATGGATTTGTACATGGACATGCATGTACCTGATTTCAACACACTCATTGGACAACTACTTCCTCAAGAGGCAAAGCTTATCAAAAATGGAGAAAGCTCTAAAGGTAATCAATCTTCAGCTTTATACACGGATAAAAGCAAGTCTAAAGATAACAAAGGAAAGGCAAAGAAAGTGGATGATGAAGCAGGTACATATCAAGCTAACTATGCAGGTAGAGGAAGACATGGCAGAGGTAGAGGAAGAGGAGGTAGACAAGGCAGGGGGAGATCCCAAGACTCCAACTCATGTTCTATTTGTGGATTAACTAATCATACAACTGAAAATCGCTTTAGGAATTCCAGGAATCAAAGAGGCAGAGGATACAATAGAGGAAGTTATGGATACTCAAGAGGAAGGTTCAAAAACTACCATGGCAACTACAACAACTACAATCATTCAAACTATCAAGGAGGCTACAAAGGAAGGAGAGACTACAATAACTACACAGAAGACTCAAACAAAGAGGATTCATTATTGATCATGAACATGGCTATGCCACAAGGTAAATCTGATGAGCATGTTTTCTACATAGATTCAGGTTGTTCAAATCATGTGGTAGGAAATGTGGCACTCCTATCAGATTTAGAAGATCCAAGGAATAAGCATGAGGTACAAACAGGAGATGATACAAAACATCCTATGGAGAAAATAGGCAATGTCAAAGCACCTGATGGAAACATCAACCTACTCAGTAAGGTACTCTATGTCCCTACCATTACAAAAAATTTGATAAGTGTTGGGCAGATAGTAGAGAAAGGGTTGCAAGTCATGTTCACAAAAGCAGGAGCATTTGTTGAAGATCCAAGTCAAGGATTCAGAAGAATTGCAAAAGGTGAAAAGACAGGTAGATTGTTCACATTTGAATTATAGGACACTAGAAACATTGCTCTGTTTAATTATGGTAGTCAGACACTCACAGAATTGGAAGTATGGCACAAAAGGTTAGCACATATTGGTGAAAGGTCATTAAAGCAAATCTGCAGGGACCAAAGTGTACTTGGACTTCCTAATTTTTCAAAACAACATATGATTTATAAGTGTAGTGCATGTCAATTTGGAAAGTCTCACAGGTTACCATTCATGAAGAAAGGTTATATGCATGGAGATCTCTTGGAGTTGGTTCATACAGATGTATGGGGACCTGGCAAGGAAGCTTCAATATCTGGATCAAGGTATTATGTTTCCTTTATTGATGATTGCAGCCGATGGACTATCCTATTCTTTATGAAACACAAAGATGAAGTTTTTTCATGTTTCAAAAGATATTTGGCTCTTGTGGAGAATCAAACAGGTAAATCACTAAAAAGGCTAAGGTTAGATGGAGGGGGAGAATACTGCTCCCATGATTTTGATTCTTTTCTTCAAGAAAGAGGAATCAAAAGAGAGGTAACTACAAGGTACACTCCTGAGCAAAATGGAGTGGCAGAAAGGAGGAATAGGACAATTGTTGAAGTTGCAAGGTCTATGTTAAATGAAAAGCATTTACCTAATTACTTATGGGCTGAGGCTGTATCTACAGCCACTTACTTGATTAACAGGTTGCCTTCAAAATCCCTTGATGGGATGACTCCATATGAGGCTTGGAATGGAAGAAGACCAAGCTTAGATCATTGTAAAATTTTTGGATGTATTGCTTTTGCTCATGTTCCTTCACAGGTTAGAGGCAAGATGGATCCAAAGGCAGAAAGGTGTGTATTTATTGGATATGACAACAATCAAAAGGGCTACAGGTTATACAACCCTACCAACAAAGGATTCTTGGTAAGCAGAGATGTAGTTTTTGATGAGAACAATTCATGGTATGAAGATTCATGCAGGAAGGTCAATTTACCATATAATCTTGAAGAAGATTTTCCAAAGCTTGGTAGAGAACAATCAAAGATTGAAGAACAAGACACCTCGGAGGATGATGAAGAATCTCACATGGAAAAGATCAAAGCATGGAAGTCTAAAGGTAAAGCAAAATTGCAGGAACTTGGACATGAGGTAGAATCATCACATCATGGCCTAAGAAGATCTATGAGGGAAAAGAAAAAACCAGAAAGGTATGGGTTTGACACCTCATTAGTAACTAAACATTCTATCTACATAGCACAGGACATAAACCAAGAGGAGCCATCATCATTCGAAGAGGCCAAAGCAAAAACAGAATGGAAGCATGCAATGAAGGAAGAGATTGAAGCACTTGAGGAAAACAACACTTGGGATTTGGTGCCCAAGACTTCATCCATGAAGGTAATAGGCTCAAGATGGGTCTATAAACTCAAGAAGAATTCTGATGGTTCAATTAACAGGTATAAGACAAGGCTTGTGGCAAAAGGCTTTGCACAAACTCAGGGAATTGATTATGAGGAGACTTTCTCTCCTGTGGCAAAGATGCCTACTATTAGGGTTTTGCTTAGTATTGCCTCTTCCAAGATTTGGAAGATACTTCAACTAGATGTAAAGAATGCATTCTTGAATGGTTGGATAACAGAAGAGGTATATATGGCACAACCACCTGGTTTTGAGAACCAAGTTTATCCTGATTATGTGTGTAAACTTAACAAAGCATTGTATGGTCTCAAGCAAGCTCCAAGAGCTTGGAATTTCAGGCTTGTTTCATTCTTGCAGGACAAAGGCTTTCAACCAAGCAAGGCAGATCCTTCACTCTTTATTAAAAAGAGTAATTCCGAGGTCATCTACCTATGTGTATATGTAGATGATATTATATTGACAGGAAATGATGCAGATGGTATGAAGAAGATCAAAGATCAGATGAGAGAAGAGTTCAAGATAAGTGATTTGGGTTCACTTACCTACTTCCTAGGTTTGGAAGTTGTCTACAAAGATCATGGTTTGTTTCTCACTCAAAGGAAGTACATTAAGGACATGTTGGCAAAATTCAAGATGCAAGATTGTAAGATTGCAGGTACTCCAATGGAGGTCAATCACAAATTGAGCTCACATGAAGGTGAAATCATAGAGGACATCACATCACATCAAAGTCTAGTGGGTAGTCTCAACTATGCCACATTGACAAGAGTAGATATATGTTACAGTGTGAGTGTGCTAAGTCAATTTATGCACAAACCAAGGAAACCACATATGGATGCTACCAAAAGGATTCTCAAGTATCTCAAAGGAACCATAAATGAAGGACTTTATTATCCTTATGTATCTGATTTAGGTTTGAAGCTATTTTCTGATGCAGATTGGGCTGGCTCCAAGGAAGATAGAAGGAGCACTTCAGGTTATCTTACCTTTGCAGGTTCAAAGCTTACTTCATGGTCATCCAAGAAGCAACCCACAGTTGCTCTCTCTTCTACTGAAGCTGAATATAGAGGTCTTGCCATAGCTACACAAGAAGCTATGTGGATGAAGACATTATTCAAAGATCTTGGATTGGAGTTTGGAACTCCAACTATTTTTGGTGACAATATGAGTTCTATTCACTTAGCTACTAATCCTATTTTTCATGCAAGGACTAAACATATTGAAGTTCATTATCACTATGTACGAGAGAAGGTTCTAAGCAAAGAGATTCAAATATCATATGTGTCCACTCATCAACAATGTGCAGATATTCTAACCAAAGCATTAGATGGTACAAAGCTTTGCAAATTCAAGGCTATGATTGGTTTGCAGGTAATCTTGGAAGATTGAAGACCTCAAGCATACTTGGCTTGAGGGGGAGCTGTTGGAGCAATTCTATGACAAGCCTAAGTATTGGCTTGAGTCCCACAAAGTCATAGAAGAAGCTTTAAAATGAAGACTATGTAAAGTTCACTTGTGAACTACCTCTTGTAACTTTTGAAGAGTTTACTTAATGTAAAAGTGAAAGAATCTTAAGTGGTTGAGTCCACTTGATCAAGAATGGAAAGAGGAGCCACGAATTCGTGATTTGTGGTAGTTAGAGAATCAAATCAATCATTGATTGATTGGAGAGTGATTGAGGGAAGTTAGCCTCCCAAACTCAACTATAAATAGATGGCATTTTTAGTCGTGGTTAGAGAGACCTATGTGAAGACCTCCAAGAGCTGAGCTTTATGCCATATCAAGGTGTGATTACAAGGCACACATATGTATCAGTAAGGAATTGTATTGTACAAGCAATATACTTTCATTTTCATGATTATTTGAGTTCATCTTTCCATGTTCTTGTGAAGTGTACTACTCTGCCATTACTCTCAGTTTTTCTCAGTCAGCTTGCAGAGATGTTTTCTCTAAGCTTGGTGCATCATTTCCAGTGATTTAACTTGGTAAAGTTATCTCTATAAGTCTACTATATGCTCACAAATTTTCATGTCATTTGGATGTTGCAATCTTCAGTTATGTTAATTTGAAGTCAACAGGGTCTGTTCATCTTCACTTCTCTGTCAGGTACCCGATTTTTTGACTCATCTTGTCAGAGGTGTTTCTCAGTGGTTACTTATCCAAATTCAGTGATTTAAAGCTTCTTGGATTCAGCTTACTGTCTAGTATAACCATACAAATTTTCATAATCATTGGATTCCTAAATTTTGAGTTATCCCTATTTTTCTGCTCACTGGTCTCAAACTATAGCAGCCCGTGAAAATCGAGATGATGTCATCAGTTGTTAAAACTCATTCTCAGTGTGTGGTTCATTATTTTTTATGAGATTAATCTAGAAAGTTAGCTCTTTAAGTTACCTAGACTTCCCCAAGAGGAATTAAGCTAATTGCTACTGTGCTCAGAGAATTATGTAAAACACTGGACAGGTGTATGAACCAAGAATAGCAAGTTTTCACCTCTGAGCTAACTCCAACTTATCTGTTTTGATCTATCTTTTTGAGAGTGATCTTCCAAGGTACATAGGGTGTCTAACACATCCATTGGCAAGCTAAAAGGGCCCAACATATACTTCTGGAGTTCATTTGGCTGGTGTAGATCAAGGATTTTGCAACACCTCTTCATCTTCAAGCACATACCTATCCATCTCTTCACAATTCGGTTATCATTCGGGAGGTATATGTGCCTCAGCCACCAAGAGTTTGAGGCTTCCCATTCAGAGAACAAAGTATGTAAGCTAAAAAAGGCATTATATGGGCTGAAACAAGCCCCGAGAGCATGGTACCAATGAATAGATAGGTATCTCTTGTATATAGGATTCAAAAGATGGTCTAATTTGTATGTTCTAAAGATAGGAGGGAAGACGATTGTGCTTATACTCTATGTAAATGACCTTGTGATTACTGGAAATGATGATGCACTTTTTAAACAAAGGAAAGATGCCTTGAGTTCAGATTTAAAATGAAGGGTTTAGGCTTAATACAATATTTATTAGGTCTTCAAGTTTGGCAGGAACGAGGGAAGATCTTTATTTCGCAACAAAAGTATGCAAGGCAGGTGCTGAATGTGAAGAGATGGACAGGTATGTGCTTGAAGATGAAGAGGTGTTGCAAAATCCTTGATCTACACCAGCCAAATGAACTCAAGGAGTATTTTGTGGGCCCTTTTAGCTTGCCAATGGATGTATTAGACACCCTATGTACCTTGGAATATCACTCTCAAAAAGATAGATCAAAACAGTTAAGTTGGAGTTAGCTCAAAGGTGAAGAACTTGCTATTTTGGTTCATACACCTGTCCACTATTTTGCATAATTCTCTGAGCACAGTAGTAATTAGCTTAATTCCTTTTGGGGAAGTCTATTTAACTTAAAGAGCTAACTTTCGAGAGTAATCTCATAAAAAATAATGAACCACACGCTGAGAATGATGTTTAACAGGTGATGACATCATCCCGATTTTCACGGGCTGCTATAGTAATGAGACCAGTGAGCAAAAAAATGAACATAACTCAAGATTTAGGAATCCAATTAATATGGAAATTTTTATGCTTATACTAGACAGTATGTGGAATCCAACAAGCTTTAAATCATTGAATTTGGGTAAGTAGACACTGAGAAACAGCTCTGACAAGATGAGTAAAAAAGTTGGGTACCTGAAAGAGAAGTGAAAATGAACAAACAGGGTGACTTCAACTGAACATAACTGAAGATTGAAACACCCAAATGAATTGAAAATTGGTGAGCATATATTAGACTTATAGAGCTAACGTTACCAAGTTAAATCACTGAAAATGATGCACCAAGCTTAGAGAAACCATCTCTGCAATCTGACTGAGAAAACTGACAGATATGGCAGTGAGTAGTATACTTCACAAGAACATGGAAATATAAACTCAAATGATCATGAAAATGAAAGTATATTGATTGTACAATACAATGGACTTACTGATACATATGTGTGCCTTGGAATCACACCTATCCACATAGATACTCAAGTATGTCAAAGGAACCACTGAGTATGGTATTCTTTACTGTGAAGGATCATCTCTGAGTGGATATTGTGACTCAGATTGGGCAAGAGATATTGACTCCAGAAAATCAGTTTCTGGATATTTCTTTTCTTTGGGTTCGGGGATTCTTTCTTGGATCAATAAAAAGAAACCAACCATAGCGCTATCTTCTACTGAAGCTGAGTACAAAGCAGTATGTGTTGCTACATGTGAAGTAGTATGGTTGAGGAGGTTCCTATGACATATAGGAATTCAAGGATAGGAGGCAACAAGGTTGAAATGTGACAACCAAAGTTGCATAGCCATCACCAAGAATCGTGTTTTTCATGCACTTACTAAGCACATAGAAGTCTAGTATCACTATGTGCGAGAGTTGATTGAGGACAAAGTCATGGAGATGAGCTATTGTCGAATAGATGAGAATGGAGTAGACATGTTCACCAAGGCTCAAGGGAGAGAGCAACTATATTGAGATCTTCCAAAGCTTGGCATTGGACCAAGAAGGTAGTTCACCATAGGTGGACATTGAGGGGGGTGTTAGATATACTTAATACTCCACCCCCACATGAACGCAAATGATCCATGGTACTCTAAGTTGTACGGCCCCCATTATCAGGAGAAGCCATTGTGAGAGTTTGGACATTTGTAATGAGGTCTGCATGAGACTAGCAAAATTACTAGATGATCTATGTGATTCTAGTCAGTAGGCAAGGTAGGGCATTGTTGGAGCAAACCAATCACAAATTGGTGATTATACAGATCTTGGAGAATGCTTATGGTCAGAATGAAGCAAAGGAAGACATTTGAAAAAATGAAGAAGAAGTCAGAATGTTGTCTTGTACACATATGTACATATAAGTGAAGAATCTTGTAAGCTACCATAGTTAAATCCTTAGGATGATAAGGAGTAGAGTCATAGACGCGAGATGAGTCCAAAGTCATGTATATATAAGATAATTATGACAAGAAATGTAAGAGAGAAAGTAATAGAGTCATTTTGTAGATGACAATTTTGAGGAAGATGTGTAGAGAGTTTTTTCCCAGAAAGTAGAGACGGGTTTTTCTCTGAGTGCTCTCTGTCTGATCATGTGGATCAGAAATCCTTTTGTACACATCTAATTGAGAAGCTAATGAAGCTATGTCTAGAGTTTCAGAATCTAATTCCTCTCCTACTGTGAGAATGATCATTAGGAACATTCATATGTAGAATGTGAGAACTGAAGCCAAAAGTAGCGCACTTTTCCGTCTCAGTATTTTGATCAGATCTGAGTGTATACTGTAAAGTTTTTGATGAGTGAGCACTTAAAATTTAAGTTAGAAGATGAGGAAGCTATGGCTAAAAGCATTTAGCAAAACGGGTTCCAGATTGGGAGAAATCAAGTTAAGAAGTTGACTATGTCGAAGGCGCAACTTCTGAGAGTCATTTTCTGACATGTATTTGATCTTAATGATCAAATTAAACTTTTGGTGATTAGTTTTGAGAACTAATGGCTAGTATGATTGCGCAAAGGTATTGCTAATACTTGTGTATCATTTACTTGAAGAAATTTGAAGATTTGTGCAGGTAAAGAAGTTGATATCTGAAGCAGACTTTCTGAAGTTGACACTTCTTCACTCAGAGAAGTGTTGCTTGAAGTTTTGGTAAAAAGGAACATTGTTTGTGTAAAGTTTGGTTTATAGCTGACATAGAAGTGTTCTTAAGTCAGTGTAGATCAAACCTTTGGAGATTAAAAGGTCTCCAACAGTGGTATCAGAGCTAAAGGTGAAGTACAAGAGAAGAAAAGATAATCGAAGTTCCGACTGGTGCAGATATTGAAGATCTTCCAAATCAAAGGAGGATAAGGACAAATTATTGAAGATAACTTGCAGAAGTTCATAGTACAAGTTCGAAAGAATCAAGAAGGACAAAGAATATATCAAAGGTACACTTTCTCTTCATAAACCATAGTAATTGCAGATACAGAAAGTCAAGGATGGGAGAAAGCTTGCAGATTGATAAGCTAGATAGGGAGAACTATCCAGCATGGTCCATGAGGATGGAAGCACACCTCATGAGCAAAGACCTTATAGCATTTATTACAGGAGATGAAGAAAAACCTGAGTTTGCAGATCCTAGTATTCCTACTAGGGAAGAGCTTGCAATGTTGAAGACTTGGATGAGAAAGGATGCTCAAGCAAGGAGTATCATCTACATGGCTGTAAATGATTATCTTCTACCTCACATCAGAGGTCTGGAAAGTGCTACAGATGTTTGGAATGCCTTGGAAGAGCATTTCCAAAATACTACTAAGTCAAGGAAGTCCTCACTATGGGCTGAGTTCACAACTTTCAAGAAGAAGAGCTCACAATCAATTTCAGATTATGTGGCAAGAATGAAAGATATTGCAGATAGCTTGGGAGCAGTGGATGAAGATATTGAAGAGGAAAAGTTGGTAAGACAAATACTTACAGGTCTAAGAGGTGATGAGAAGTGGAAGCCTTTTATCTTGTCCATAGAATTGTCACTTGATCACTTTACTCCTGATCTTAATCAATTGCTAGGACACATGCTAACCTTTGAGCAGGATCTTAAAGGAGACAATGATAGAAGTACAAGTCAAGCTATGTACTCCAAAGACAAGAAAAAGAATGGCAAGGGAAAGCAATCAAATGATGATGTAGGGAATTCAAATCAAGCCAACTTCACAAAAGGGAAGACAAATTTCAGAGGTAAAGGAAGAGGAGGTAAGAACAAAGATAATGCTAAAGCTTGTTGGATTTGTGGCAGAACAAATCATTTGGCAAATGATTGTTGGTATAACAATCAAAGTGAAGGATACAACAATCAGAATTATAGTCAAAGAGGTAGAGGAGGCAGAAACCAAAGAGGCAATTTCAGAGGAAGAGGTGGTAGGACATCATATGGTAGAGGAGGTGGAAGAAACTTCCAATCTCAGTCCTACAACAATAATTATTACAATTATGCATCAGATCAGAAGGATGACATGACTCTTATCTTGAATGCAACTCATGAATCAATGGGAGAAGATCAAAGAGTGTTTTATATTGACTCAGGGTGCAGCAACCATCTGAGTGGGAATCTATCCTTGATGACTGATATGGAAGCAAGGGTGAATGGACATACAGTTCAAACAGGTGACAATACCAAACATAAAGTGGAGAGCATTGGATCAGTGAAGACAAAGAGTGGAAGTACACTTCTGAGTAAGGTACTTTATGTTCCTACTATTCCTAAAAATTTGATAAGTGTAGGGCAAATTGTGGAGAAAGGATATGAAGTAAGATTCACAAATGATGGTGTCTATGTACAAGATCCAAATCAGGGATATAGAACCATAATTGCAGGTAAAAAGGAAGGAAGATTGTTCACTCTCAAGGTTCAAGGTAATGTGGGACATGCATTGTTTACCTATGGAGGTCAAAAGGTATCTGAATTAGACCTATGGCATAAAAGGCTAGGTCATTTCAATGAGAGAGCTATAAAGGAGATGTCAAAGAATCAGGTGGTGCTTGGATTGCCAAACATTGAAGGGCAACATATGGTGTACAAGTGTGAAGCTTGTCAATTAGGTAAAGTACATAAAAGTTCTTATAACAAATCAGGGTACAAGTATTCAAACATGCTTGAATTGGTTCATACAGATGTATGGGGTCCCTCAAGGGACTATAGCATAAATGGATCCAGATATTATGTGTTGTTTGTTGATGATGCAACCAGGTGGATTACTTTGTATGTAATCAAGGACAAATCAGAAGTCTTTAAGACATTTAAACATTTCCATGCTTATGCAGAAAGGATCACAGGACAAAAGCTAAAGAGGTTAAGATCAGATGGAGGGGGAGAGTATTTCTCAAAAGAGTTTGATGATTATTTGTGGAATGCAGGTATCAAAAGAGAAGTGACTTGCAGGTACTCCCCTCAACAAAATGGAGTAGCTGAAAGGAGAAATAGGACTCTTGTAGAATTTGCAAGAGCCATGATGAAAGAAAAGAATTGTCCAAATTACTTATGGGCAGAGGCCATTAACACTGCAACATACCTTGTGAATAGGTTGCCTTGTAAAGCTTTGGATGGAGGAACCCCTTATGAAGCATGGTGGGGTAAGAAACCTAGTCTTGATCATTGTAAAGTATTTGGATGTATTGCATATGCTTATGTTCCTTCACAATTAAGACATAAGCTAGAACCAAAAGCAGAGAAGTATGTTTTTATTGGATATGATGATAGACAGATGGGTTATAGGTTGTGGAGTCCATCCACAAAGCAATTTCTTGTTACTAAAGATGTGACATTTGATGAGCAAAACACATGGTATACAGGATCACCAAATGAGTATACAGGTGTTGAAGAAGTCCAAAGGAAAGGAAAGGCAAAGGTAAAAGTTTGTGAAGAAATTGTTGATGAAGTTGACTCTAGATGTAGAGTGCAGGATCATGTAGAAGAAGGGCCAAGATTTGATCCAGAATCAAATGAGGCTGAAACTTCAAGAAGTGCAGAAATCAGAAGATCTACAAGAGAAAGGAAAGAGCCTATAAGGTATAGTTATGATACATCTTTCCTAACAACAAAAGATTATGCCTACATTGTGAAAACAGAAGAAGATCCAACCACTTATGAAGAAGCCAAAGGTAAACAGAATTGGGAGAAGGCAATGCAAGAAGAGTATGATGCTCTACTTGAAAATGAAACTTGGGAGTTAGTACCAAGACCAAAGAATCAGAAGGTCATTGGATGCAAGTGGGTATATAAAACAAAGAGGTTTGCAGATGGTAAGGTGTCTAGATATAAGGCTAGACTTGTGGTCAAAGGTTATGCCCAAACTTATGGGGTAGATTATGATGAAACCTTTAGTCCTGTTGCTAAGATGTCTACAATTAGGACATTGATTGCTATTGCTGCTTGCAAAGGATGGAAATTATCACAATTGGATGTGAAGAATGCATTTCTTAATGGTTACATTGCAGATGAAGTATATATGGAACAACCAGAAGGCTTCATGGAATCAATTGGATCAGATTATGTGTGTAAGCTCAAGAGAGATTTATATGGGTTGAAGCAAGCCCCAAGAGCTTGGAATTACAGATTGGTCAAGTTCTTGAATGAATGTGGATTTCAAGCATCAAAGGCAGATAGTAGCTTGCTAGTGAAGGCAAGTGAAAATGGATATATTTACATGTGCATTTATGTTGATGATATTATTGTTACAGGAACAGATGCTCAAGGAATCAATGAACTCAAGAAGCAAATAGAGAAGGAGTTTAAGATAAGTGACTTGGGAAACTTATCTTATTTTTTAGGAATGCAGATTGTGTATACTCAACATGGAGTATATGTTTCACAAGAGAGATACTTGAAGAATCTTCTAGCCAAGTTTAACATGGAAGATTGCAAGACCTCAACTACACCATTGGAGGTAAATCATAAATTAAGCAGGTATGGAGGTGAAGAGTTCAATGACATGAAAAAATATCAGAGTTTGGTAGGTAGTTTGATCTATGCTACCTTGACAAGGCCAGATCTATCATATGCAGTAGGTGTGTTGTCACAATTCATGCATTGTCCAAAGAAGACTCATTGGATTGCAGCCCAAAGGGTACTCAGATATATCAAAGGAACCCTAAGTGAAGGTTTGTACTATGGTTTCACTTCTGACACAAGAATCAAAGTGTTTAGTGATGCAGATTGGGCAGGTGACTCAGATGATAGAAGGTCTACTCATGGATATCTATGTTATGTTGGAGATAAGCTAGTATCTTGGTGTTCAAAGAAGCAACATACAGTTGCTTTATCATCCACAGAAGCTGAGTATAAGGGAATGGTAGAAGCTGCAAAAGAAGTCATATGGTTGAAGACCTTGATGAAAAGTTTTGAGATTGATCATAGTACTCCAATAATTTTTGGAGACAATATGAGTTCTTTGTATTTGGCAGCTAACCCTGTTTTTCATGCCAGGACTAAGCATATAGAGATACAGTATCATTTCTTGAGGGAAAAGGTACTTGATAAAGAGATTGAAGTGATGTACACTCCAACAAAAGAACAAGTGGCAGATATGATGACAAAGAGCTTGGATGGACCTAAGCTACAGAGATTCAAGGAGATGGCAGGAGTGAAGAAGAATGGAATAATCACAATTAGTGATTGAGGGGGAGCTGTTGGAGCAAACCAATCACAAATTGGTGATTATACAGATCTTGGAGAATGCTTATGGTCAGAATGAAGCAAAGGAAGACATTTGAAAAAATGAAGAAGAAGTCAGAATGTTGTCTTGTACACATATGTACATATAAGTGAAGAATCTTGTAAGCTACCATAGTTAAATCCTTAGGATGATAAGGAGTAGAGTCATAGACGCGAGATGAGTCCAAAGTCATGTATATATAAGATAATTATGACAAGAAATGTAAGAGAGAAAGTAATAGAGTCATTTTGTAGATGACAATTTTGAGGAAGATGTGTAGAGAGTTTTTTCCCAGAAAGTAGAGACGGGTTTTTCTCTGAGTGCTCTCTGTCTGATCATGTGGATCAGAAATCCTTTTGTACACATCTAATTGAGAAGCTAATGAAGCTATGTCTAGAGTTTCAGAATCTAATTCCTCTCCTACTGTGAGAATGATCATTAGGAACATTCATATGTAGAATGTGAGAACTGAAGCCAAAAGTAGCGCACTTTTCCGTCTCAGTATTTTGATCAGATCTGAGTGTATACTGTAAAGTTTTTGATGAGTGAGCACTTAAAATTTAAGTTAGAAGATGAGGAAGCTATGGCTAAAAGCATTTAGCAAAACGGGTTCCAGATTGGGAGAAATCAAGTTAAGAAGTTGACTATGTCGAAGGCGCAACTTCTGAGAGTCATTTTCTGACATGTATTTGATCTTAATGATCAAATTAAACTTTTGGTGATTAGTTTTGAGAACTAATGGCTAGTATGATTGCGCAAAGGTATTGCTAATACTTGTGTATCATTTACTTGAAGAAATTTGAAGATTTGTGCAGGTAAAGAAGTTGATATCTGAAGCAGACTTTCTGAAGTTGACACTTCTTCACTCAGAGAAGTGTTGCTTGAAGTTTTGGTAAAAAGGAACATTGTTTGTGTAAAGTTTGGTTTATAGCTGACATAGAAGTGTTCTTAAGTCAGTGTAGATCAAACCTTTGGAGATTAAAAGGTCTCCAACAGGCATATACTTTAGTCACACTGGAATTCTAGAGTTATGACTGTGTGGTACTCAACCAGTCCAAAATTATGGTGGTCCAGTCTAGTGATTCAGTTTGATGGTTAAATTCGATGGTTTACCCAGTCTGGTAGTTAGGAAATTCGTTATGTTTCAAATCATAGATGATCCCGATAGGTAAGCCTAGATCAGAGCATTAGGTGAGCCTAGTGATCATGCCTGAATCATTGGAGTAGGCAATGTGGTTACTATGATGAAATCATAGCTCTACACACTATAAAGCCCTTCATCTAGAGTCTATCTAAATTGCCATTGAAGCTCCATAGTGGAAGCACACAGGTGGATAGTATCATCAGTGTATATTATTACTATTGACAATTTGAGAATATGAGTTCCCTATCTCTTTTTGTGTATATTTCTACTTCTCACTACTCTACCTACCAATCATATTCCACTGCATCACTATTCTTGATTATTTCCTACAAGCTATCCAACAAGCTTTGAATTAATTCAAATGAATGTTCTAGATGCAAGAACCATCCACTTCAAGACATGATATATATTTGCAACATTCTCTGCCTATGTGCAAAAATATAGCTTCATGAACTTGGAAAATTTTTAGAATCCACTCACTAGTGAAACTTGAAGATTTTGCAGAGTTTGGAGAACTATATGAGAAAAATCCAGTTTGAAAGCAACAACAAATGAGTATAATGAGAGATTAAAAAATGCTCTTCAATCTGGTGTAAACAAAATTGTGAAAGCCTAACTACATTCGTTTGTGAAAGCCTAACTTCACCTATAGACACAGTGGAGCAAAGTCATGAGAAAATGAGTTAAGCAAGCAAGAGGGATGCTTGATGGAGCTTATGAATTCACCAAACTAAGTGGAAAACTCATGGAACTTATACAACTCTAAAAAATAAAGGCAAAATGGTGCTTATAGAACTTTTACTTTTCTTGGAATCTAGCTAACCACCACCAATCAATGTAGGATGGAAGCACATGAATAACATCAGGAAGAAGAAGAAGCTTGGAGCACAACACACAATACTAAATGTATTACCACTAGAATGAACAAAGATAAGTGACCCATTAGGGTTATAGGCGTATATACAAGCCAAGAAAAAAAACCTTCTAAAGAGGGAAAAAAGTTCCCCGATTGTCCTAGTGTGTTCACACACGTCACTACCTAAATATATCAACAAATCTCCCCTGGGAGTGATGCGATGAACAAGGATCTGGCACTCATGTATAAGGAAGTGCCAAGCTATGTGGAATCAATCCACAAAAGGAAGTAAGCTCAAAGCTTTTCAGAAAGCTTCAAACTTCTCCCTAGGGAGAGCCTTTGTGAAAAGGTCTACAATGTTCTCCTGCATGGGTATATATGCCAAACTGATCTCTGTGGCAGAGAGCCTCTCCATGACATAATGATAGTGCACCTCAATGTGCTCAGTGCGAGCATGGAACACAGGGTTCCTCGCAACTGCCAATGCGCTCTAATTGTCAGTGAAGATGGTGATGGCAAAAGAATGACCAACACCAAAATGAGCCATAAGGCATCTGCGCCACACACACACTCAACAATCGCTATGAAAGCTGCCCTGTACTCAGCCTCACAACTAGAAGTGGCCACAACAGGTTGCTTCTTGCTCAATCAAGATATGCATGAGCTACCAAGCATGAAGCAAAAACCACTGGTGGACACACAAGTGTCATAGCAATGAGCCTAGTCAGAGTCAAAACAAGCATGCAAATATGGCAGTAGTGATCCCCCCTTGGGATAAAACAATCCAAGTAGTCGGGTACCACTCAAGTAGCAAAAGATGCACTTAACCACCTCTCAATGCTTGATACTTGGGCAATGCATAAACCTACTCATCTGTGAGACAACAAACTAGATATCTGGTGGAGTAATGCATAAGTAAATCAGGCATCCAACAACCTTCTGATAGAGAACAACATCAAATTCATCTCCAACATCATGAAGATTCAATTGTAAACATATCTCCATAAGAGTGACAATAGGTTTGCAGTCTTCAATGCCAAAACATTGCAATAATGTGTCAATATATTTTGTTTGACACAAAGCTATTCAACCATCAACTTGCATAAATTGAATGCCTAAATAATGATGCAAATGACCCAAATCTGACATCTCATATGAGGTATGCACATCAGCCTTAAAATCAACAATATGCTTCTCATGAGGATTAGTGAGCAGCATGTCATCAACATACACAACAATGATCAGAAGCACATCATTTGCACACTTAACATATAAGGCACTCTCAGTTGGACTGTTCTCAAAACCATGTGTAATTAGATAGGCATGTATCTTTTCATACCAAGCACATGGTGCTTACTTCAAACCATATAATGCCTTCTTCAACTTGCACACTTTTTTCTCATGCTCTTTCTGCATGAAGCCACGAGGTTGAAAAACATACACTTCCTCATGCAATTCACCATTCAAAAAAATAGTTTTAATCTCCAACTGATGAACATTACAACTAGGATGAGTTGCAAGTGCATAGATGCTATGAACAATAGTCATTTGACATGTAGGAGCAAAGGTCTCATCAAAATCAATGCCTCTTTCTTAAGCATAACCCTTTGCAACAATCCTAGCCTTATACTTGTCAATTGTTCCATCAGGTTTATGCTTTAGCTTGTATACCCACTTAGTGTCAATGGCCTTCTTTCCAGGAGGCAAGTCACTCACAAACCAGGTACCATTCTTCAATATAGCATCATATTCAGATTGCATAATAACCATCCAATTTTTTGAATTTTGTGCTTCATCAAACAAAACAAGCTCATTCTCATCACAGAGACTAGAGGTAGCCATATCATAGAAATCTGATGCAAAAGAGAGAGCATGAACGAGTACGATATGACAGAGGTGCATCTAACTTGCTATCATGCAAAGTCTGCACCATCCATTTTAGCATAGTTTTTTCCTTTTCAATATCAGCTCTCTCATCAAAAGTGCATCATGTAAATCTGCATCCGAAATGGATGATCTACATCATCACATGAAACCTGTAAAGGCTGAGAAGTTGCCTCATTAGGACTAGCACTAGACTGTCCACCTATAAAAAGAGGCAGCAAAGTATCATACATGTCTTTGGAGCTAACAAATGTCTCCTTCGTACATGAAAGTAACGGATGAATAACATCTTCCACAAAAACAACATCATGGCTAACCAAAATGCGTTTAGTCTGTGGATGATACAAACAATAGCCTTTGCTTTCAGAACTGTACCCAACAAAAATACATTTCATTGTTTTATCATCCAATTTCCTGTGATGTTGTTCATGCACTAATGCATATGCCACACAACCAAAAGCATGCAGGTGAGCATCAGATGGCTTGCGACCATGCCAAGCCTCACATGGAGTGATAGACTATGATGCTTTAGTGGGACACTTGTCAAGTACATATGTTGCACACATAACAACCTTAAGCCAGAAACTATGTGGTAAAGATTGACTCTTAACCATACACCTCACCATCTCCATGAGTGACCTATTCTTTCGTTTTGCAACTCCATTTTGTTGAGGTGTATATGGCACTATATATTGATGTTTTATCCCATGCAACTAGAAATGCATTAAAATCAAAATACATATATCCCCCCTCGATCAGAACAGAGGGTGCCCATTTTACATGTTGACAGATTTTTAGCCAAAACCAAAAATTGTTTGGAGCACATAAACACTTCAAACTTTTCTTTCAATGGAGATACCCATGCATGTCTGGAAAAATCATCGACGAAAGTCACAAAGTAAAGATAGTTCCCAAAAGAAGGTGTCTACATACGACCACATACATCACTGTGAACAAGCTTCAATTTTGAGTAGCTTGAACTAAACCATATTTTGGGAAGGAGGAATGCTGCATTTTGCCCAAAATACAGCCTTCACAGATGAAAAAAGCATGCATGCCAAAGCTTTGCATCTGACATAGCCTAAGAATCATGTACTGCACATGTTGAATCATTCATAGATTTTTCATAGTCTATGAGCTTATACAACCCACGACATAAAATGCCAGAAGCAATAATGACATCACCATTTGACAGATCATGAAATGTACATCTGTCATCAATAAATTTCACAACCAAGAAATCTTGGCTAATACTGAAACTGATAACAGATTTTGCTTGATCCCTAGCACAAGTAAAGCATATGACTATGTAAAAGAACTACCATAAATAGTATTTGGAATGACCTTACCAACCACAATAATAGGATAAGAGGACAAATCATAAAATGTACATCTGTCATAAACAAATTTCACAACCAAGCAATCTTGTCTAATATGAAAACTGATAACAGATTTTGCTTGATCCATGGCACAAGTAAAGCATCTGACTATGTAAAAGAACTACCATCAATAGTAGTCAGAATCTTCTTACCAACTCCCATAATAGGATAAGAGGAAATGTTGGCACATATGACTATATTCCCTATAGGGGCAAACTTGACTGAAGTGAAGAAACTGTGCTACAAGGTAATATGTTTGGTCACCCCACTATCAAAGTACCAAATATCTGAGTCTACTGTAGACATACACTCTTCATGAGAAGATGGGTCAAAACTGCAAACAGTGGTAAATGCCCATTCTTCATTCTACACAAGATTAGCATACTATGTTTTGGGTGTAGAGGCCTCTCCAACAACCATTCAAACTCCTTTCTTCCTTGCCTCTTTAGCAGCCATTTTGGGATAGCTCTTTATGACATGATCATTTCCTTTATAGTATTTAGGAAACAATTTTTTCTTTTCTATTTTCTTCTCGTCTCTACCTTCCTTCTTTGATTGTGCAGAATTAGCAGATTTTGGCTTGCTAGTAGAAGAGATCAATTTACCTTTGCCCTTTTGACTAGCCAGGAAAGCTTGATCTGCAACATGCATTCCTTGCCTGGTATAAATTGGTAAGTGTATCCCAAGCATCCTTAGCTATTTTGCAAGAGTGAATGTGAGGAACAATGGCACGTTTGATAGACAAGGCTATCAATGCATGCGCTTGAGCATCTCTGCCATCCCAACAAATTTACTCTATAGTAGGTGCAGCAGGAATCACTGCACAAACATGAACATGAAGAATATCACCATCTTCAATGCCATCTGCATCACCTTCGTAACTATGTTTGCAAGTGAAATAGGAAATTCTCAACACCTTGCACAATATTCCATGGTCCTTTTGCAACCAATACATGATGCATCATATAAGCCCACAATGGGTAATTGATGCCGTCCAAATTATCTTCAATAACCAACATATGGAATACATCACTGCTTTCATCCATGGCCACTAACTAAAATACCCTGATGCAAAAAAATGACTATATCTCATAAAGTTGAACAGAACTACCCTGTCAAGTTGCGCTAAACCTCTAGAAGACTTTGAGATGCTAATATTGGCGAACTAAAACCTGTATAAGAAAAAGATGAAATTGCCTACACAAGCACTACAATAGTGCATTTGGAGGCAAAAACAAGCTTAGATCATGATTTTGGCACCACACAATGAAGTTGTTTTGATCTCCTAATCACATTGAGTATGCTCATCAATATACGTGCGATTCTGAGACTATGACCGAAAAGGTGTTGACGACACCCTAGATGAAGCAGCAGCTTTCTCTGATACCAATTGTTGGAGTTTGAGGTCTATGGAAGCATGCGAACATCACAAGGAAGAAGAAGAAGAAGCTTGGAGCACAACACACAATATTGAATGTATTACCACTAGAATGTACAAAGATAAGTGACCCATTAGGGTTATAGGCATATATACAAGCTAGGGGAAAAAACCTCCTAAACAGGGAAAAAAGTGCCCCGACAGTCTTAGTGCGTTCAGACAGATCACCATCTAAATATATCAACACTCCTTTTTTACTAGTCCACTTGCAAAACTCGTAGATGAGTTCTTTTTCTATAGTTGAGACTTGATTTGGATGTATATGTGGTTACATGGGGGAAAAATCTCTAGCTTGCTCTAGAATAAAAAGTGCCCATGTATAAGAAAATGGTTCACACTAAAGCTACTCGAGGATACATAAGTGTAACATGGAATGTCACAATTCATTGAAAAAGATAAGGAAGCTTTGTACATTCTAGTGGTAATACATTTTGTATTGTGTGTTGTGCTCCAAGCTTCTTCTTCTTCCTTGTGTTATTTGTGTGCTTCTGCAGACGTCTAATTCCAACAACTAGTATCAGAGTAGGTCGTCACTTCATCTAGGGAATCTTCGACACCTGTTCGCTCACAATCTAAAAATCACACAAAATTTGATGAGCATACTCAAAATGATTACGAGATCAAGACAACTTTGCTATGTGGTGCCGAAATCACGATCTGAGCTCGTTTCGGCCTCGAATGCACTTTTGTAGTGCTTGTGTATGCTATTTTGTCTTTTTGTGCCAAAGATATATACAAGTTTTAGTTCGTGAGTATAAGCGTCTTGAAGTCTGCTACATGTCTAGTAGAACTCATTTGGGTAGTTCTGTTCAACTTTTTCAGATACATTCATTTTTCTGCATGAAGGTATTTTGGTTAGTGGCCATGGTTGAAAGCAGTGATGTATTCTGTATGTTGGCCATTGAGGATAAGTTGGATGGTACCAATTATCTATTGTGGGCTTACATGATGCGTCATGTATTGTTTGCAAAAGGAATGTGGAATATTGTGTAGAGTCTTGAATAATGTCATATTACACCTACAAATATAGGTACTGAAGCTGATGCAGAAGGCATGGAAGATGGTGATATTTAGCAGATTCCTGTTCGTGTTGTGGTTCGTGTTGCACCTTGTACAACAAATTTGTTGGGATGGCAGAGATGCTCAGGCACATTGTTAGTCGGCCGCCGGATTGGCAGTTGTAAAATCAAGAATCTTTTTATATCCCTGCGCACGTACGAAAAGTTGTTACACATATACCTTGTAATCTTATATAAAGCAATGAAAAAAGACACTTCAGTCGTTTGGAAAAGATCACCAAACTGTCTGTCTGGGTGATTAGATCTGAGTGTTACTATGGTGTCTGTTGCCTAATTTCTGAGTATTCTGTGTGTATCTGTGTCTCGTCTTGTCTGTTGTCTATTGGTATCTATTGCGGTTGTGAGTATCATCTACATCCAGTAGATCATTCGGTCTATTGTCTGAAGTGAATCGTCTGCGAATCCTTATTGTGATTGTTGTGTTAAGTTCGCGTATTGCGTTAGTACTCATTCTTGGAATGTTTTGCCAGTTGTTTGGTGAAGTCTGTGTAACTGTGGTAGTGTTTCTGGTATTCGGGTTTGTACTGTGTTGTCTTTAGTATTGAGGTCTATATTCATATGGCAAAGATTAAACTACGGTGATTCGGTATCACGATACTAATAGTCTGGTACAGTGTATTCGATAGCGTTCGGAAGTGTTAGAACGACGAACCGTACGATTGAGAAGGTTGTACCAATTCTTGATAGAGTCTTGAATGTTGGTATATGGTGATGTTAAGTAATTTTTTGGGGAACAAGTATAGGGCTTCTGTTTTTACAGACCCCTTCCACTCCCAAGAACCCAATACTCATTTAAACGTGTTCTGACAGTTAGAACACAGCATTTAACACTGGCGTCGTCTGTGGGAAAGTGGAAACATATCAGATTGTTGCAAACCAGTTGTGGAAACATGAATGTAGATTGTAAATCAACATTACTAGTACGCGATTAGTACCAAAAGATGATACATGCCGATTACTCGATCTGGTGAAACGTATCCAAAGAACCGCCAGCCTGGGATACCTAATTTGCTAAGGACGCCTCCAAGAGGTAAAAGCGCAAAGAGGTCTAAGCCAGTTGTCAAGAAAGTAAAGAACGTTAGTAGTGATTCCGATCATATTCCGGTGGAACGTACTACATCTCTGGTAGATTCCGGTACAATTTCAGCCCAGTCTGTCGAAGAGATAGTAACTCTAGAATCTACCAGGACGCTGCCTGAAGTTAGTTTAAAAACATTGGGTAAAGATTCCAATTTGTTTACGAATAGAAACGCTTTAGCCAAAGAAATCAGTAAGGGAGAAAAAGAACCCTGTATTGGTGAAAAATCGACACATTCCGGTGATATTTCGGTAACAGTTGCTGAAAGATCTCAGTTTTCCGGTGATGGTTTACCATTTTTTGGTGAATCTTCAGCCGAGTCACCGATATTGGGAGTAAGCTTTCCTACATTTGACATCAAGAAGGAAGGTAGCTTGTTCGAAGCTGAGATTCGAAACATATTGAACAAGATTATCGACCCGGAAAGTGTATCGGCTGACGATACAGATTCCGACGGTCCAGATACTCAGCCTCGGGATACAGAAGATAGTAACAATACAACCATCAGCACGATGAATGGGCAACAACAACAACAACAACAACAACATCAGCAACAACAACAACTATGCCCTCCCAGGCCGACTCCAACAGGAGTGACGTACACCAAATTTGGTGGATTTCTAGGTGATGACCCAGATGCTCATGTACGCACATTTGAGATAAGTTACGTAGTGCTCAATCATCCACCTGATCCGACGTATAAAGCTATTGTCTTCCAATTTACATTGGTTAATGAAGCAGCTAGATGGCTTACAGAATATGATATTAACCATTTCGGCACCTATGAAGCGGTAAGGGATGCATTTTTGCAAAGATTCAGGCTAAAGAAGAATCCAGCCGAAATTTTTTACTACCTACAAAATAATAGACAGAAGATAAATCAATCAGTGCAGGAGTATGCCACTCTATTCAGAACTCATGTAAGGCAATTACCACCAGCACATGCTAACCTGCCGGATGACGTTATCATGCAATGGTTTATCAATGGATTGGCTCCGCAACTTAAACAGATTATGATCATACGCTGTGTAGGAGCTATGATGCTAGATGCCGTGATCGCAATGGCTTTGCAACTTGAAAACAAGGTTGGAGGATTTACAGAAGACTTGGAATGGTTAAAGGCAAATAAAAATGTTGCAAAAGATCCGACCAGACAGATGTTCTGCACCACATGCAAAAATTCAGGCCATACTAGTGCCACTTGTGCACTTAATCAGTTGTTTTGCGCTATCTGCAACACGACCAGACATACCACCGAAAACTGTGCATACAACGCCGAAGTGCAGGGAACCGCAACAGTGAATGCAATTATACAGGAACCAGGACAGCGAGCCAATCACTATGTACCTCCGCAAATGAGAAACAACCAGCAACAAGGTTATCAGAATTACAAAGGACAGAGAAATAATAACTACAATGCAAACCGCTGGTAGGCCGGACCAGCACAAGAAAATCCCAATTTGCCACCACCGCGTTGTCATTTTTGTGGTGAATTTGGTCACATTAGAAGATTTTGTAAGGATGCAGCTGACTATGATCAGAGGAAGAAAGAACATCAAAACCCAATGACTAATATGGTACAAATCACACCAGTAGAAACGCACGCTGTAGTAATTCAGACCCGATCCGGTAAACAATTGCAACCAGCAGCAGAAATATTTGAACCAGGCATACGTGAACAACAAAGGATGTATGATAAGGCTAGTCAATGGACACCGCAAAACCTCCAGTGTTCCCAGATCCTATTCCGGTGACCCAGTCTCCGTTAACCGAGGAAGGAACACAAAAACAGGATTCTAATTCAGCAGCAGGCACATCATCTTCAGCAAGCGCATCATCTTCAGAATCTGTGGAAAATACAATTCAATCACAAAAGGCATGGGAAATTTTATCTAAAGCATCCATTACTCTTCCTCTGGGCCAATTACTTGCACTAGTACCGGGAGTTCGACAACAATTCCAACAACAGTTCAGTCCTGTGCCTTCTTGCATTCCAGCAACAGCAACAGTGCAACCGGAACCTGATTCTACGGTCGATCATTCAATTCCTTTAATTACGGTATGGTATAAAAATCATAAAATCACACAGGTACTAATTGATGGAGGATCTGGTGTCAACATTGCTACTTCTGCACTGTGTAAAAAGTTAGGGTGGACCGAAATCGAACCAGTTCAATTTTTTGTCAGAATGGCCGACCAATCAAGAGTTCATCCAGTAGGACTTGTGCGAAATGTACCAATAACTTTGCAAGGTACAACATTTAAAATGACGTTTGTCGTACTAGAATTATCGGAATCCACCCTTGATTATAATCTCCTTTTCAGCCGTCCTTGGCTGAATCAAGCTAAGGTGATACAAGATTGGTCTGCACAGGAACTCACTTTCAAAGATAATAATCATAAATACGTTGTAAAATTAGATGCTATACAACCTTGCGAGTTGCATGCTAGACCGTATTTTGCAAAACCAGTCCATATGCTAGATGGGTTGTGAGATGATGAAGAAGAAGAGTTTCTAAAAAATAACATTGACTTGATCTCCCTAGGAACTGTTGATCTACAATCTGTTGTAGATAATTGGAATACTGTAGTTTGTACGGTGATGTCTGTAACAGAAAAAGATACGAAAGAAGATAAGGCTACCATAGATGACGCTGATCTACAACAACTTTTTAAGCCAGCTGAGATATAGAGAAGCCTCGATAATTCTATGTTCCAGAAGATCAGCTGATCACCTACAATTTAGGGGATGAAGAAAATCCATGTCCTGTTAAGATAAAGGAAAGCTTACCTGAGTTATTGCAAGCAAATTTAATCCAACTACTCCGAAAATTTTCTAATGTATTTGCATGGGATTACAAAGATATGAAAGGTCTCGACCGGCGCATCTACCAACACAAGGTCCTGCTGAAGCCAGAAGCAAAACCCAGCAAACAACCAAGCTACCGGATGAATCCGAACTATGCATCACAAGTAAAGGAAGAACTTGATAGGCTAGTCAAAGTCGGATTCATTGTACTAGTAGAGCATGCTGAATGGATCTCACCAATTGTTATTGTGCCTAAAAAGAATAAGCAGCTACGAATATGTGTAGATTACCGGAAACTGAATGCAGCTACGGTGCCTGATCCATTTCCACTACCTTTTCTTGACACGATGCTTGATAGAGTAGCAGGACATGAAATGTATTCATTCTTAGATGGGTACAGTGGGTATAATCAAGTTAGAATGGCTGAACAGGATATACCAAAGACCGCTTTCATTACCAATTGGGGTGTTTTCGCATGTACTGTTATGTGGTTTGGGTTAAGAAATGCCCCTAGTACTTTTCAGCTTTAGTGTATTCAGTAAAGAAATTCAGACACTATTTACTTGGCCGCAAATTTACTTTTCATGTAGATCATGTTGCACTTGTTTATTTGGTTCGGCAACATCATTTAGGTGGTCGATTAGCATGATGGGTTTTGCTTTTACAAGAATTCGACTACGAAGTTATTCATCGGCCAGGCAGTTCACATGCCTTAGCAGATTTCCTTTCTCGCTTAGATTCCGGTGAAGCTCCGGTCGGTGTAGATGACACAACACCGGCAATTTATGTTTCTAAACCGACTAATGATGAAAGTGCGGACCCACCTATGCCATCTACATACTATGATCAGATATTGACCTTTCTTATTGATGGATGCCTCCCTTCTCAGACTTCTACGGTAATACGCAGGAAAATTGCAGTTTTCAGCCACCGATTTCGGTTGATTGCTGGGGAATTATACTATATGGATCACACTGGAATTTTACTTCGTTGTATTCCACCACATGAAGTTAACTCAGTTATTATTTTGGCTCACTCAATTCCTTCCGGTGGCCATTTTGCTGCAGATTTAACACACCGGAAAATTCTGCAGAGTGGTCTTTGGTGGCCTACTATGAACAGGGATGTATTGCAGTTGGTCAAAAATTGTGATAATTGTCAGAGGACTGGACAACCTTTACAACACCATTTTTTCCCTCTACAACCTGTCCTGCCATTAGATCCTTTTCAGAAATGGGGTCTAGATTTTATTGGACCTATTACTCCACCAGCAATACTCAGTAATAATTGTTATATTTTGACATGTACTGATTATGCTACCAGATGGGCAGAAGCGTGGGCTTTACGGTCTGCTACAGCTGTTGCAGTAGCAAAGTGTCTACTGAACGATGTCTTTCCACGTTTTGGTTTACCGCTGGAACTTGTTACAGATCAAGGCACTCATTTTGTCAACAATTTAATGAAAGTACTCACACATTCGTTTCAGGTCACGCATAAGTTTAGTTCTCCTTATTATCCTCGTGCTAATGGTTTGGCTGAAAGTACAAACAAGACTTTGTTGAATATGCTTCGAAAATTGATTCTGGACGCACCGGAAAGATGGGATCAACTATTACCTGCAGTATTATGGGCATACCGGACTACATACAAGGTAGCAACAGGATTGACCCCTTTCAAACTAGCTTATGGATTGGAAGCCATAGCACCGATGGAGATAGTTGTGCCAAGTTTACGAGTAGCAATCACTCAGAAACTGCTACCTGAAGAATCTCTGTCATTTCGGTTGGATACACTCAGAGAATTAGACGAACATCGCTGGCACAGTTTTTTGACTATTCAGGAAGTACAGTTAAGACAAGCTCGAACACATGATCGATATCTAAAGACTCCCATTTTTTTGGTGGGACAACTTGTACTCTTTTACAATGCAAAGTCAAATCGTTCTGCTGGCAAATTCAAGTTACGATGGTTTGGTCCCTACCGGATTACTGAACAAGTGGGCCCAGCAACTTTTCGGTTGACTACTTTGACCGGAATTCCTCTTTCGAAAGTCATCAACGGTTCAAAGCTGCGGTCGTATCAACAAACATCTAATCCGCAATGAAACGTTTCACGGTTGGCCGCATCTTTTGGCGTTCTCTTTTCTTTCCTTTTCTTTTCTTTTCTTTTCTTTTATTTTTTGCGTGCTTAATAAAATAAGTCTGTAAATATCTGCGTTTTGATACCTAATTATGTCAAAAGCCGCCCTGCCCTTTCCAGCTACTCATGCATGCACACCGAAGTTAAGAATTATCATCTCAATACCGCGCGATGATTAGTGATTTTGATTTCTCTCCCCGGCAACGCATCTACTTAACCTTTTCTGTTTTGCCGAAAATCGCTATTGTGTTTGTGTGATTTGCGTCATTGTGCGTACCCTGTGTTCTGTGTACTTGTGATTGCTTTCTTTGTGTGCACCATGGAAGCTCTGGCGAACTATGACGCTTTCCGTGACGGACTCCCTACCGAGGTAGGAGAGTTTCTGCGCACTAGAGGGTTAAGCAATTTCGTTGAACTGCCTTGGCATTCAGTGGAATCCCACCCCTTCTTTGCCCAGATCATCTCCGCCATCGCCAACACACCTGCTACAGAGCAGAGTTGGCCGATAACATCCTTACCTACAAGAACCGTAATCACCTTCCAAATTTTCACTGAGTCGTTTCAACTCCCTTCGCAAGGTCAAGAAAATGGCCCGAACCTCCCCGTAGCAACCATGATACAATTATTTCCTAGGTATTCATCAAACGAATACACGATCCTATGTCGACCGGAACCTGAAAGATCCGCCCTTCAGTTCTTAGTAGCTATCCTGAACCTACAGAAACATACTTATGGAATATCTCGTCCCTTCTACTCCACCATAGACTTAGCCGCCCGAGAACCTGTAAATTTTGCATCCTACTTCTTCCACCGCATTCACAAAGAATGTGTTACTATCATCAAACAGGTAAACAAGGGAGGAATGCCCAGGTCCCGGCTGCCGCACATATTATCTTCCTTTTTCCGACAATACTGGCAGCACAACCACCACCCCGAGGTCCTGTTCTGCGCCATGAGGAATCTGCACAACTTCTAGAGGACGATGAAGAAGAAGATGAAGAGGAGCTAAATCAATTCTTCCGCCGGAAGAGAATCAGGATCAGTTCATCTAAAAGTGAAGCACAAGGTTCAGCCGAAGGAGATAAAGAAGGTGACAAAGAAGCAAAAAAGCAGGATGAAGAAACCTTCCATGACACCGCAACATCTATGCAGCACGAATCATCAGCACACTCCTCGTCAGAAGGGCAACAAGAACAGGAAGATCACAGCGAGTCTGACACAAGCTCATCACAAGAAGCCTCCCAACGGCAATCCGAGCAGGAAAGACAAGAGGAGACACAACATATCATCAAACAAGTTTTCGAAGAGCTACTTAAAGCAGTCGACGCCACATCTGCCAAAAACGATGACACTACACAACAAATCGAAAAGGTAACCAACAATACTACTGTTCTTCCTATTCATCCACCCGCACCCACAGCCGAACCCATTATCCCTATCCAACCCATTCACACTGATGAACCCACAACCTCTTCTTCCTCATCTCCAAACTACTCCCCACCGAACTTACAGCAACTCCTCACCGCATCCTCTTCCCAACCTCGTCACCCTCCTCTACTCCCATCCATCCCCATATTCTCTGAGTTAGCTTCAATAGGGAAACTGCTCATTAATTTATCACAACAATTGCCAATCCAAATGAGAGAAGTCACTGATAACATCCGAAATGAGTTACAACACAAGGTGGATGTCCTAGAAGCAGATATCACGCCTCTACAGGAAGAGATAGATGCGGTCAAAGCAGAAAACCATCAGCTGCACTCCCAAATTACCCATCTCCAAGCCCAGCTTGCAGAACAGCAGACAATTGCCAATCAGAGAGATACAACACTGGCAGATCTCAACCAAAAGGACAAGTTATTAAGCGAAGCACAGGCCGAAATCAATCAGTTAAAGCTAGATCTACATGATAAAGAAGATGCCAGAGTAGCCTTAGGCAATTTATTAGAAGAGACCAGAGTGCAGCTCGATGAAGTGGTTCAAAGAGGCCAAGAACAGTACGATCTGGCGATGAAAACAACTGAAGAACTCCAGAGATGTAAGATAGAATTCGACGAGGTAAACGACATTCTACGCCGAAAACTGACATTAGAAGCACAATTACATAAACTAATAACAGATCTCCGAAGAGAAAGGGACGCATACTCTAGAACCATCCAATTCCAGAATCAAGAGATCAAAAGAAGGGAAAATCAGTTGGAAAATCAAAAAGAAAGAGTAGTCAGAATGGAAAAGCAGGTTGCAGAAATGAAGATATCCAGAGATGCGGCTTTGTCCAACGAATTCTACTTACAAGAGGCTTTTCTGTAGACGCAAGCAGAGATTTTGCTCACCGAAGCCATTGCATTAAGTTCTGTAAGAGTAGATGCACATTTAGTAGAACCGGATACCCTCAAACAAATGTTAGAAATTCTAAAGAAAAAGATCGCCCGCACCTTTAGATTAGCCAGAAATATGTACTTAGAAGGCATTATAGAAGAACAGTAATTCTGTAAAAACCTACTGGTTCGAGTCCACCGTGCGTGCCAGAGTGTTAGTCGGCCGCCGGATTGGCAGTTGTAAAATCAAGAATCTTTTTATATCCCTGCGCACGTACAAAAAGTTGTTACACATATACCTGGTAATCTTATATAAAGCACTGAAAAAAGACACTTCAGTCGTTCGGAAAAGATCACCAGACTGTCTATCTGGGTGATTAGAGCTGAG
Source organism: Ceratopteris richardii (assembly GCA_020310875.1). Taxonomy (NCBI): domain Eukaryota; kingdom Viridiplantae; phylum Streptophyta; class Polypodiopsida; order Polypodiales; family Pteridaceae; genus Ceratopteris; species Ceratopteris richardii. Next base: position 86,912,878 of record CM035437.1, read on the forward strand.
TGTTACTATGGTGTCTGTTGCCTAATTTCTGAGTATTATGTGTGTATCTGTGTCTCGTCTTGTCTGTTGTCTATTGGTATCTATTGCGGTTGTGAATATCATCTACATCTAGTAGATCATTCGGTCTGTTGTCTGAAGTGAATCGTCTGCGAATCCTTATTGCGATTGTTGTGTTAAGTTCGCATATTGCATTAGTACTCGTTCTTGGAATGTTCTACCAGTTGTTTGGTGAAGTCTGTGTAACTGTGGTAGTGTTTCTGGTATTCGAGTTTGTACTGTGTTGTCTTCAGTATTGAGGTCTATATTCATACGGCAAAGATTAAACTACGGTGATTCGTTATCACGGTACTAATAATCTGGTACAGTGTATTCGATAGCATTTGGAAGGGTTAGAACGACGAACCGTATGATTGAGAAGGTTGTACCAATTCTTGATAGAGTCTTGAATGTTGGTATATGGTGGTGTGAAGTAATTTTTTGGGGAACAAGTATAGGGCCTCTGTTTTTACAGACCCCTTCCACTCCCAAGAACCCAATACTCGTTTAAATGCGTTCTGACAGTTAGAACATAGCGTTTAACAACATGCATTGATAGCCTTGTCTGTCAAACGTGCCATTATTCCTCACATTCGCTCTTGCAGAACAATTAAGGATGCTTGGGGTACACCTACCACATTGTACCAAGCTAGGAATGAGGCTCATGTTCCTTACCTCCGAAAAGAGTTGGAGAGTGAGCACATGAATGAAGGTGATTCGATGGATAGTTTTCTGACAAAGATCAAGGATTTGAAAGAACACTTGATTTCTGTTGATGAAGTGCTCCTTAACAGTTCACTTGTGCAGACTGTTCTGAATGGTCTTCCCGACTCATATCAGAGTTTTGCTTCTACTCTTCGTTTGATGATGAAAGGAAATCCAAATGCCTTAAAACTTGAAGAGTTAGTTTCTGTTCTGTTACAGGAAGATCAGCCTAGATAGAACAGGTCTATTATGCATGTTGCAGATCAACTTTCCTGGCTAGTCAGAAGGGCAAAGGTAAATGGATCTCATCTATTAGTAAGCAAAAATCTGCAAATGTTGCACATTCGAAGAAGGAAGACAAAAATGAGAAGAAATCAGAAAAGCGGAAATTGTGTAAAGGAAATGATCATATCATTAAGAGCTATCCAAAATTGGATACAAAAAGGGAAAAGAAAAAAGATGCTAGAATGGTTGTTGTAGAGGCCTCTACACCAAAAATAGAGTCTGCTAATCTTGTGCAAAATGAAGAATGGGCATTTACTACTGTTTGCAGTTTTGACCCATCTTCTCATGAGTAGTGTATGTCTACAGTAGACTTAGATGTGTTGGTGTAAGGAACAGCACAAGAACTAAGCTAAAGTGATATTAGAATTCCTCTATCACCATCATTATCTTAGCAACACTCTAAATTTGAAACCTTTATCACTAAATTTAGTGAAATTCAAAAATTCACTTTCCAGAAATATGTGCCTTTTCTTCTAGCTTCAAATCTGATCTGTATTAACTTGATTCTTGTATATTCTTTTGATCATTTGCTAATACAAACTCTTGCTAATGTTAAGCAACACATTCCAAGCAAAACTTTCAAGTGATAACTTCATAATCTTTTGAATTCACTTCAACATTTGAACTATGTCTGAAATCTGTAAAGTGACTTCATCGATTTGACATACCTTCACTGTTAGACTCAATTCTTTGAGTACACATCCCATTTTGCAAAGATCTCTTGGTCGATTTTAGTTGAAGATAGTAGCTTGAAAATGAGCTATCATTCATCAAAAACTTTACACTGTACTGTGAGATCTAACCTTTAGAAGATCAAGGAAATGTGCACCAAAAAACTTGTAACTGTTAACTAACTTTCACACTGATATGAAATCACTTAGAAATCTCTATACAAGAAGAATTAGATCAAATCCTTCTACACAAACATGTGTTATCTATTAGATAAGATGTGTACAAAATGGCTTGGCTTCATTCTGCTCATAGCCATGGAAAACTCTCCTATTCTGAGTAGTTCTTCCTCAACATCTCTCTCAGAAAAAACCTGACTTTTTCTTTAATCACTCAAGACTTACAAATCAAGTTCTTCTCTTTGTTTTTAACTCAAAATTGACTTATATACATATGATCTACATACTCCTAGACTCAAAATTGTAATTCTAGAAGTCCTATATCAAGATTAGACTTTAATTTTGCACTATATTACAAATGTGAATTTGTCCCTTCACTTAGGCTTGATTTTCTGAGTGCTTTGCTTTCACTTCTCTTTGTCTTTCTTCTTTCTTCATATACCCTCATGTCTTTATGTCTAATTAGTGAGTGAAACCTCAACAGATCCCCCTCAATCACTAATTAGCATCCTCTGTCTTCTTCATACATATTTCTTCTCTTTTATTCCTTCCATTTCTTTAAATCTACTTGTCTTCACTCCATCCAAGCTCTTTGTCATAATGCCTGCAATTTGATCTTTTGTAGAAGTATACACCACTTCAAGTTCCTTCTCCATTACCTTTTCTCTCAGGAAATGATATTGAATCTCTATGTGCTTTGTTCTTGCATGAAATACAGGATTTGCTGCAAGATATAGTGAACTCATATTATCTCCATGTATGATAGGTATACCTTGATCTATGTCCAAGATTTTGAACAAGGTGTGCATCCATATCACTTCTTTAGCTTCTTCCACAAGTCCTTTGTACTCAGCTTTAGTTGATGATAAAGCCACTGTATGTTGCTTCTTTGAACACCAACTCACAAGTTTATCTCCTATGTATATCATATACCCATGTGTTGACCTTCTGTCATCTTGACTTCCTGCCCAATCTGAGTCACTATATGCTCTCAACTTTATATCTGATGTAAAAGGATAATATAATCCTTCCTTCAAAGTCCCTTTGATGTATCTAAGAACTCTTTGACCTGCAATCCAATGTGGGTCCTTTGGACAATGCATGAATTGTGAAAGAACTCCCACTGCATAACTAAGATTAGGTCTTGTTAGTGTAGCATAAATCAAACTTCCCACTAAAGATTGATACTTCCTCATATCCTTGAACCCTGCACCATCATATTTATTGAGTTTATGATTGACCTCAAGTGGTGTTGATGCTTCTCTGTAATTATCCATGCTAAACTTCTTCAAGAGATTCAGAAGATATTTCTCTTGTGATACATATATGCCGTGATCTGCATAAGTGATTTCCACTCCAAGAAAATATGACAATTTTCCTAGATCACTTATCTTGAATTCCTTCTCAAGCAATCTCTTCACCTCCATGATTCCTTCATTTGAAGTACCTGTGATTATAATATCATCTACATAAATACAAATGTAGATCATACCTTGATTTGTTCTCTTGATAAGTAAACTTGCATCTACCTTTGAACTTTGATATCCAAGATCATTAAGATACTTCACAAGTCTATAATTCCAAGCTCTTGGAGCTTGCTTCAATCCATAAAGTTCTCTTCTCAATCTACAAACATAATTTGGATACTTGTAATCTACAAACCCTTGAGGTTGCTCCATGTAGACTTCATCTAATATATATCCATTTAAAAATGCATTCTTTATATCCAATTGACTCAATGTCCATCCATTTGATGCTGCAGTAGCAATGATTTTCCTTATGGAATGAATGTCTCATCATAATCTATGGCATGAGTTTGAGCATAGCCTTTGACCACCAATCTAGCTTTGTTTCTGGATATTCTTCCATCTACATGCCTCTTAATTTTGTAAACCCATTTATTTCCAATCACTTTCTTACCTTTAGGTTTTGGAACAAGTTCCCAAGTTTTGTTCTCTTCAAGTGCATAAAACTCTTCCTTCATTGCTTCTTCCCATTGTCTCTTACCTTTTGCTTCATCATAGCTTTGAGGTTCTTCATCTTCCTTAACCATATAAGAATAGTTTTTTTGAGTCAAATAAGAAGTATCATAGGAATACCTTGTTGGTTGTTTCCTCAATCTGGTTGACCTCCTTGGTTCACACTCTTCATGTGCATCTGGATATACTTCTTCATCAAATCTAGGTACATCTTCATTTCTTCTATATGATCCAATCCTGGATGTGCTTGCTTGTATATGATCTTCACCTCCATCTACCTACATATGTGATTTACCTCTTTCACTTCTTCTTACCTCTTCTTCAAATGTTTCAAAATTACACTCTTTTTCTGCATACCAACTCTTCTGTTCATCAAATGTCACATCTCTAGAAACAATAAATTGTTTTGTTAGAGGACTCCATAGGCTATAACCCATTTGCTTTTCATCATATCCAATAAACACATATTTTTCAGCCTTTGGTTCAAGATTATGTCTGATTTGTGATGGTACATAAGCATAGGCAATTGATCCAAACACCTTACAATGATCAAGTGTTGGTTTCTTACCCCACCAAGCTTCATAAGGGGTCATTCCATTTAGAGTTGCACATGGTAACCTATTCACAAGATATGTGGTTGTATTTACAGCCTCAGCTGAAAGGTAGTTAGGACAATTCTTTTCCTTTAACATTGCTCTAGCAAACTCAACCAAATTTCTATTCCTCCTTTCTGCCACCCCATTTTGTTGAGGTGTATACCTGCAAGTTATTTCTCTCTTGATACCTTCATTCCAAAGATAATCATTGAATTCTTGGGAGAGTATTCTCCCCCTCCATCAGACCTTAGCCTCTTGAGCTTTTGACCTGTAACTCTCTCTGCATATACATGAAAATGTTTGAAGGCTCCAAACACTTCTAATCTTTCCTTCAAAACATAAATGGTTATTCATCTTGTAGCATCATCAATAGAAAAAAAATACCTAGAACCATTGATTGATCCTTCTTTTGTTGGCCGCCATACATCTGTATGTATGATCTCTAGCAAACCATCATGTTTGAAACCTTTCTTCTGAAATGATAATCTATGTGCCTTCCCCATCTGACAAGATTCACATTTGTAGATCATATGTTGGATTTTTACATTTGGTAGCCCCTATCATAGATTGATTCTCCACCATGGTTTTAATTCCTTTTGCATTGAAGTGTCCTAACCTCTTATGCCAGAGGTGTAACTTTGTAAGTACTTCATCACCATGTATGATCAGGGCCTGACCAATATTCCCTTACACTTTAAGAGTAAAAAGTCTACCTTCATTCTTACCATAGACAATTTGATTGTATCCATCCTCTGGATCTTCAACAAATACTCCTTCATTTGTAAATCTGACTTGAAAACCTTTCTCTACTATTTGTCCCACACTAATCAGATTCTTCGGTATTGTTGGGACATACGAGACATTTGTTATCAAATCAGCTCCACTCCTGCACTTCACTTTTCCAATTGAATGCACATTATGTTTTGTATTGTCACCTATTTGTACTGTGTGACTTGAAATACCTTCTTCCAATGCTGATAACAATTCTATATTACCTGATAAGTGATTTGAACAACCAGATTCAATACAGAATACCTTGAGATCCTCCTTCTTTGATGCACTTATTGAATTCATCTTCAATGTTGCATGGTTGTCATTCTGTGTATCATTTGCATAGTTGTAATAGGTAGTGTTATAAGACTGATTTTGATTCCAATTTCTTCCACCACCTCTTCCAAAACTTCCTCTTGAATTTTGCCTTCCTCTTTGAAATTGATTCTGAAACCTTCCACCTCTTCCTCTGCCATTATTACTTTGATTTTGATTTGATCCTTGTTGGTTATGCCAACAATCATAAGCTAGATGATTGCTCAATCCACAAATCTAGCATCTCTTTTTGTTATTGTTTTGATTACCTCTACCTCTTCCATTTCCTCGACCTAATACCTCTTCCTCTTGCATAATTTGTTTGAGTAGTCAGCTCTTCTTCATCCTTTTCTTTACCTTTCTCACTTTTCTTCTTATTATTTGCATACATAGCAGAACTATGTCCTTTATCTCCATCTGACTTCAAATCTTGCTCAAATGTAAGCATTAGTCCAAGCAATTGATTTAATTCTGGTACATAATGATTTAATGAAAGTTCAATTAAGAGTACAAAAGGTTTCCACTTTTCATCTCCTCTAAATCTGGCAAGCAATTGTGTTATCAACCTATGATCGTCAATATCCTCATCAATAGATCCAAGGCTATCTGCCAAGTCCTTCATCTTAGTGACATAATCACTAATGCTCTGACTTTGCTTCTTCTTAAATGTGGTAAACTCTGACCATAAGCTAGCCTTCCTAGCTTTAGTAGTATTTTGGAAGTGATCTTCCAAAGCATTCCATATGTCTTCCTCTGTTTCTAAACCTCTGATATGTGGTAACAAATGATATGTGATAGTGTTGTATATATAAGCCCTTGCACTTGCTTCTCTTTTTTGCCATAGCTTCAAAGCTTCTAGTTCTTCTTTCCTTGGTTGACTATCATCTTCAAATGTAGGCTTTTCTTCTTCACATGTCACATATACCGTTAGATCCTTACTCATAAGTAAGGCTTCCATTTCATTACCCAAGCATGATAATTATCTCTGTCCAATTTGTCAATACATACATGATCTTCCATAGTGTTCTTGCTTCTATTGCAACCTGTGAGTATAAGGTTAAAGTATGTTACCTTTTGTAGATCTTTACCCTTGACAATAACTTCGAAGTGCTCCTCTTATGTCTTTTGTTGTTGAACACCTTAGCTTTCACCTTTCCAATGAAGAACTCTTCAATTCCTCTTGTATCTGCACCTCCTTTCACTCTTGAGGACCTTTCTGCTCTGCTATCACTTGTTGGTGTCAGGAACACCACAAGAACTAAGCTAAAGTGATATTAGAATTCCTCTATAACCATCATTAACTTAGCAACACTCTAAATTTGAAACCTTTATCACTAAATTTAGTGAAATTAAAAAATTCACTTTCCAGAAATCTGTGCCTTTTCTTCTAGCTTCAAATATGATCTATATTAACTTGATTCTTGTAAATTCTTTTGATAATTTGCTAATAGAAGTTCTTGCTAATGTTAAGCAACACATTCCAAGCAAAACTTTCAAGTGATAACTTCATAATCTTTTGAATTCACTTCAACATTTGAACTATGTCTGAGATATGAAAAATGACCATCGATTTGACATACCTTCACTGTTAGACTCAATTCTCTGAGTACACATCTCATTTTGCAAAGACCTTTTGGTTGATTTTAGTTGAAGATAGTAGCTTCAAAATGAGCTATCACTCATGAAAAAATTTACATTGTACTATGAGATCTAACCTTTAGAAGATCAAGGAAAAGTGCGCGAGAAAACTTGTAATTGTTAACTAACTTTCACACCGATATGAAATCACTTAGAAATCTCTATACAAGAGGAATTAGATCAAATCCTTCTACATAAACATGTGTTATCTATTAGAGAAGATGTGTACAAAATGTCTTGGCTTCATTCTACTCATAGCCATGGAAAACTCTCCTACTCTGAGTAGTTCTTCCTCAACATCTCTCTCAGAAAAAACCCGACTTTTTCTTTAATCACTAAAGACTTACAAATCAGGTTCTTCTCTTTGTTTTTAACTCAAAATTGACTTATATACATATGTTCTACATACTCCTAGACTCAAACTTGTAATTCTAGAAGTTCTATATCAAGATTAGACTTTAATTTTGCACTATATTACAAATGTGAATTTGTCCCTTCACTTAGGCTTGATTTTCTGAGTGCTTTGCTTTCACTTCTCTTTGTCTTTCTTCTTCCTTCATATACCTTCATGTCTTTATGTCTAATTAGTGAGTGAAGCCTCAACAAGATGTTTGGTACTTTGATAGTGAGGCAAACAAACATATTACCTTGCATCGCAGTTTCTTCCCTTCACTTGAGCCTACCCCTATAGGGAATACTATCATATCTGCCAAGAACTCCTCTTATCAGATGCTTTATTTGTACAAGGGATTAAGAAAATTTTTTTTATCAATTTTTGCGTTAGCCAAGATTGGCTTGGTTATGAAATTTGTTGATGAAAAATGTACAATTCATGATCTATATCACGACACTTGTGCAGGCTATTTCGTCTTTTTGTGCCAAAGGTATATACCAGTTTCTATTCGCCAGTATAAGCGTCTCGAAGTCATCTACAGGTCTAGCGGAATTCGTCTCGGCAATTCTGTTCAAATTTTTGAGATACAGTCAATTTTCTGCATCAAGGTATTTTAGTCACCGGCCATGGTTGAAAGCAGTGATGTATTCCGTATGTTGGTTGTTGAGGATAAGTTGGATGGTACCAACTACCCGTTATGGGCTTATATGATACGACATGTGTTGGTTGCAAAAGGAGTGTGGAACATTGTGCAGGGTGTCGAAAAACATCCTATCACACCTGCAACTGTTACAATTGTAGGTACTAAAGCTGATGCAAAAGGTGTCGAAGATGATGATATTCTGCATATTCCTCTTCGTGCTGCGGTTTCTGCTGCACCTACTGTAGAGCTGATTCATTGGGATGGCAGAGATGCCCAGGCACATGCATTGATAGCTTTGTCTGTCAAACGTGCCATTATTCCTCATATTCGCTCTTGCAGAACAGCTAAGGATGCTTGGGATACACTTACCACAATGTACCAAGCTAGGAATGAGGCTCGTGTTGCTTACCTCCAAAAACAATTGTTGAGTGAGCACATGAATGAAGGTGATTCTATGGACAATTTCCTAATGAAGATCAAAGATTTGAAGGAACAATTGATTTCTACTGATGAGGTTATACCAGATAGCTCACTTGTGCAGACTGTTCTGAATGGTCTTCCTGATTCATATCAGAGTTTTGCTGCTACTCTTCGGTTGATGATGAAAGGCAATCCGAATGCCTTATCATTTGAGGAGTTAGTTTCTGTTCTGTTGCAGGAAGATCAGTCCAGACAGAACAGGTCCATTATGCGTGTTGCAGATCAAGCTTTCTTGGCTAGTTAGAGCTCTTCAACTAGTAAGCAGAAATCTGCTAATTCTGCATATTCGAAGAAGGAAGATAAAGATGAGAAGAAATCAGAAAAGCAGAAATTGTTTTGTAAGTACTGTAAAGGGAATGATCATATCATAAAGAACTATCCAAAACTGGCTGCCAAAGAGGCAAAGAAGAAAGAGGCTGGAATGGTTGTTGCAGAGGCCTCTACACCAAAAACAGAGTCTGCTAATCTTGTGCAGGAAGAAGAATGGGTGTTTACTACTGTCTGTAGTTTTGACCCATCTTCTCATGAGCAGTGCATGTCTGCAGTAGACTCAGATGTTTGGTATTTTGATAGTGGGGCAACCAAACATATTACCTCGCAGCGTAGTTTCTTCTCTTCACTCGAGCCTGCCCCTACAGGGAATACTGTTACATGCGCCAACAAATCCTCTTATCCTGTTATGGGAGTTGGTAAGATCATTTTGACTACTGCTGATGGTAGTTCTTTCACTTTGCAGATGCTTTATTTATGCCATGGATCAAGAAGAACTTGTTATCAGTTTCTGCATTAGCCAAGATTGGCTTGGTTGTGAAATTTGTTGATGACAGGTGTACAATTCATGATCTGTCAAATGGCGATGTGATTATTGCTTCTAGCATTTTATGTCATAGGCTGTATAAGCTCATAGACTATGAAATATCAGTAAATGATTTGGCATGTGCAGTAAATTATTCTCAGGCTATGTCAGATGCAAAGCTTTGGCATGCACGCTTTGGTCATCTGAATTTTGCTAGTTTGCTACGCCTGCAGAAATCTAAAATGGTATCCTCTTTGCCCAAACTTGAGGCACCTGGAAAACATGTTTGTGAAGGCTATATTTTGGGCAAAATGCAGCATTCGTCCTTTCCAAAAGATGGTTCAGTTCGGGCTACTCTTGTACATAGTGATGTCTGTGGTCCTATGCAAACATCTTCTTTTGGGAATTATCTTTACTTCGTGACTTTCATCGATGATTTATCCAGGCATGCATGGGTATATCCATTGAAGGCAAAGTCCGAAGTGTTCATGTGCTTCAAACAGTTTTTGGTTTTGGCTGAAAATCTGTCAGCATGTAAAATGGGCAAACTCCGTTCTGATCGAGGGGGGGGGAATATATGTCTTCTGATTTTAATGCATTTCTGGCTGAACGTGGGATAAAACACTAGTGTACAGTGCCATGTACACCTCAACAGAATGGAGTTGCTGAACGAAAGCACAGGTCACTCATGGAGATGGCGAGGTGTATGGTCAAGAGTCAGGCTTTACCACATAGTTTCTGGCTTGAGGCTGTCATGTGTGCAGCATATGTACTGAACAGGTGTCCCACTAAAGCACTGCAATCTATCACTGCATATGAGGCTTGGCATGACCGCAATCCATCTGTTGCTCATTTGCGTGTTTTTGGTTGTTTGGCATGTGCATTAGTGCCTGAACAACATCGCAAAAAATTGGATGATAAATGTATTTTTTGTGGGTACAGTATTGAAAGTAAAGGCTATCGTCTGTATCATCCACAGACTAAACGCATTTTGGTTAGCCATGATGTTGTTTTTGTGGAGGATGCTATTCAGCCATTGCTTTCATGTACTAAGGAGACATCCGTCAGCTCCAAAGACATGTATGATACTTTGCTGCCTCTTTCTACAGGTGGACAGTCTAGTGCTGGTCCTAATGAGGAAACTTCTCAGCCTTTGCAAGTTTCATGTGATGATGCAGATCATTCCGTTTGTGATGCAGATTTACATGATGCACTTATTGATGAGAGAGCTGATATTGAGCAAGCATGAACTATGCCAAAATGGCTGGTGCAGACCTTGCGTGATAGCAAATTAGATGCACCTCTGTCATATCATACTCGATCAAGCTCTCATAGTGCCTCTTTGCATCCGATTGCTATGCTATGGCTGCATCTCGTCTATGTGATGAGACTGAGCGTGTTTCGTTTAATGAAGCATAAAATTCAAAAAAATGGATGGCTGCTATGCAATCTGAATATGATGCAATAATGAAGAATGGTACTTGTCTTTATGTGACTTGCCTCCTAGCAAGAAGGCCATTGGCACTAAGTGGGTATACAAGCTGAATTGTAAACCTGATGGTATAGTTGACAGGTATAAGTCTAGGCTTGTTGCAAAGGGTTATGCACAAGAAAGAGGCATTGATTTTGATGAGACCTTTGCACCTACATGCCGTATGACTACTGTTCGGAGCATCTTTGCACTTGCAGCCCATCATGGTTGGAATGTACATCAGTTGGACATTAAAACAACATTTCTGAATGGTGACTTGCAGAAAGGGCATGAAAACCAAGTGTGCAGAAAGGGCATGAAAACCAGGTGTGCAGGTTAAAGAAGGCGTTATATGGTTTAAAGCAAGCACCACGTGCTTGGTATGAGAAGATACATGCCTATCTGATTGCACATGGTTTTGAGAACAATCCAACTGAAAGAACCTTATATGTTAAGCGTGCTAATGATGTGCTTTTGATCATTGTTGGCTATGTTGACGACATGCTCCTCATTGGTCCTATTGATAAGCATATTGCTGATTTAAGGCTGATTTGCATGCTTCATTTGAGATGTCTGATTTGGGGCATTTGCATCATTATTTGGGCATTCGGTTTATGCATGTTGATGGTGGAATGGCTTTGTGTCAAACGAAATATATTGACACATTATTGCAGCGTTTTGTCCTTGAAGACTGTATGGAAGACAGGTTTTCTTCTACTTCTGTATTGGGTACTTGAGATAGGGATGGTGCATTTCTTTCCTGTGTCTCTGAGGCAATAGGGTTCCTATGCTGATTCTTTCTCTCCTTGCTATCGATCAAGTATTATAGCCTCCCATCAGTCCTTGAAAGTGTAATTCAGATTTAGCCATGTTATTCCAATTAAGATATCGTGAGGCTTCAAACATAACTTGTGCTAATTCTACCATCTTCATGCAAAGTTTAGTCCGCTCAATTTCTAGATTTGCTCGAGGGTAGTTCTTACTCATTTCAGCTATTTGAGGTCCTTCTTTTAATCTTGCTTGATACGCACAAAACATCATGTCTAGGTTTTCTGGTATGGGTTCTGCTAAAACTGATCCTGATCTCTGAGCTGGGTTCTCGTGATTCAGTTCTTGAGAAGTCAATTCTAGGATCTTGGCTCTCGATTCTTTTAAACTTCCTTCCAACTCAGTTATCTTTTTCCTCCATTTTCTCTTAATTCTTTCTCTGGGCTCTTTCCATGATTTCGTTTTTTTACTGCTAGATTCTCCAATTTCACTAGTTCCAGCTATGTTTTCCTGATTAAGCTATTGATTTTGTAGGAGCACCTAGGCTCTTGTTATAGCTTGGATAGGCACGTATGTAGGGTTGGATCCATCTGTGTTGTGTACAATACCTATCACGTTGATCGGTGTCACTTTTGAAGCATTTGTAGGGTTCTTAGGACAATCTTTTATGACATGCTCCTTGCCACAATCGGCACAAAAGCCTTGTATGTTATAATATTGTGACTATCCTGCTATCGGAGGATGTGGACAATCCTTTATGAAATGATCTCCTTGGCACCTAAAGCATGGTCCTCTAGGGCCCTGGGGTCTTTGTTGTCTCAATTGGGGCCGTGGATTCGGGTTTGTGTACATCACATTAGCGTAGTCGGGCTCCCAACTTGGTTCCAATGGTGGACTATCGTATTGATATGTCTCCACATGTTCTGGTGACTCTGTGTAATATCCGAGTGGACTATCTACAGGAGTAGAGTCAAAACGGTTTGAGTTCAGGTCACTTTCGGTGATTAGGGGTGATGAGGGCACTAAAGCCCTACTTAGGTTCTCTTCTGCACTAGCATATTTAACTGATATGACATTAGCTGGTGGGGGTGGCTGTTGTGCTAAGACAAGTTGAGGTCTCTGTTGAGCGTGATAAGGATAGTTCTGAGGAGGCCTATAGTAATGAGGCTGAGCATTATACTGGCCTTGATACCTACCTGGTTGTTGGTATGCTTGCGGGTAGTTCTGTCGTACTGCTTGTTTGTTATATGGGCAGTCTTGAGCCGTGTGGTTCGTGTATCTTCTCTCGATCGTACAGTATTGGCCACTAGGGTTGGCTTGCGGTTGTGTTGCATTGGGACACACATTCGCCATATGATCACCACCACAGGTGTAACAACACTTGTTTGTTGTTAACCTAGGCATTTGTTTACTGGAAACTCCTAGTTTCTGGGCCACCTTTTCTGCTAGGTCCTCTATCGAGCTAGACAGTTTTGATGATGCTAGAGAGGAACAATCTGAGTCCGTATAGACCTTTGAGAGTTCCAATTCGTCTCCTAAGTTGTCTTCAATGTCTATATAAATTCTTACACATTGCTCTAGCGTTCTGAGTTCCTTCAAGTATACATAGGAGCGTAGTTTAGAGCTCAAAAGGCCATCTAAAAACAATGACACTTGCTTGGCCTGTGAGGGTAACTCTTGCATTGGAAATCTTTCAACATATTGTCTAAACCTACGTCCTGCCAATCTAACTGTTTCCTGGGGGGTCTGTTTAAAGCTATGAATCAATGAAGACGTGTCATGTCTGATTCCACTTTTAGAGAATTCTATGATGAATGACTCTAAAAAGTGATGGATGTCTCTAAATTGCCTTTGTTGCAATGGTTGGAACCAAGTTAAAGCGGTATTCTTTAACGTTAGTCCGAATGCATTGTATTGCGTGAACGTGTCTTCTACTTGCTCTGCTCGTAGCACTTGCTTAAATCCCGCTACATGGTCATAGGGATCTCTTGTTCCATCAAAGTAGCTTTTCATGGATTTTACTAACTGAGTGGGCCTTAATATTCTTGCGTGTTCACGTGGTCTAGGTAGAGGAAAACCATACCACCTGGTATTCTAGGTTCTCTTTGTCTTTCCACTCTATCTGTGTCCGTGGTTGTTCTATCTCTCCCTAAGGGATGAGTGAAACTTACTTCCGATCTCTCTTTGTTCTTCTCTCTTTGCATGCCATGGGCTGAGGATGTTCCTGCCCCTTGATGGCTCATGTTTACAGTGGCTCGTGATGGAGGGAATACTAGCTCGCCTCTCCATGTGTAGGTATTTATTGCGTTGTCTCGCACTACAAATATTCTTTCTGAAGTTTCATCCAGGTATACAACCTTTCCAGGTGTATCCGGGTCCTTGAACTCATAAACCATGATGGAGCCTACCTCACTAGGTTGTTCCATTCTGTACCTCCAAAATGCTTCATCCGTCTCTTTATTCACAAACAACTCTATGCTTCTGTTGTCCTGAGGGATCCACTATGGGATTAGTACTCTTGTCAGTACAGATTTCCCTCTAGGCGTCCTAGGTTCTTCTCCTACTGGTTCTTTTCCTTGGGATTTAGCTTCCATCTCTAACTGAATCACCCTGAACTCATTGGTATTATTTGGCTGAGTACTTATGATGTACATCGTTCCTTCCTTGTCTATGTACGCATCTCTCTCAAATTTCACCACTTGACGTTCCAATCCAATGGGTTGATCAGGGTTGTGCATTTGCACTAGTTGTCTTCGCAAACCATTCTGATAGATGCGAGCACCTAAGCGGTTGGTTCGGAGAAATTCTAATTGAGTCCTATAGGGTCCTTCGGGTCTTTCCAAATATGCTACGTTTGACCCTCCTTCTGGTCTTTCCGTGCTAAAAGCCATTTCCGATTCACTTGTATCTGAACTCAACTCGTAGGGATAATTACTATTCAATTGTTGTGCCCATGATCGTGTAGTAGTTCCTACACTTGCTTCTGATGATCCCAGGCTTCGTTGATCTGGCTTACCTATGTGTTTGCGCGATCTAAGGTTCATGAATTTACTTCCTAGTACTTCTGATCATCAATCGTTCTTTGTTATTTTTTGCTTGATTCTTTTTAAATTCCTTTAGATTCTTGTCTTGTCTTTCTGTAAGCGTCAGGAATCAACTTTTTGTTACATTTTTGAGTGCTCGTTTCGTCAGACTTATGTTCTTTCCTTTAGGTTCTCGTATCACACCTTTGCTTTATTCTTGAACTTGAAAAAATTAAATCTCTTGAACTTGATGCGTTCCTATCGTCGTTAATCTAATCCACAATGCTACCGTTTAGCTTAAGCTAACAATTGACTGAGGGGGTTGAGTATTCTTCCAACCTCAAGTCAGTTGCTTTGGTCGCTCTGATGCCCAAGAAGTCGCACTTCCCAAGCCCTACGTCCTTCACTGCCTTGCTTTGTTTGTCCTTGCTTGCCTTGCTAGACCTATAAAAATTCAATATTAGACCAATTCTCAAATGGATGATCAAGCACTTGAGTATATACACCTTTAAACCTCCTTTCTTCCCTTGCCCAACTTTTAATGCTGCCCCTTGGCTTTTCTAGTCCCAACAATGTTAACCTCAAAATATCTTATCTAAAAGTCAACGTATTCTTTTTTGAAAAAAATAGTTGATGGCACGTAGTACTCGTCAAGAGCTTTCTAATGAGCTATAAAGCTCAAAAAACGGACTTCAAATGAAAAAGATATGACTGTTCAGGCCCTTGAGGGTAAACTCTAACAAATAGGTTTTTCTTTCCCTATGAGCTAAGGGGTCTCCTATGAGTCTAATCACCCAAAAATTTGCAAAAAAATAGCCCCAAAATTGGTCAAAAAATCAAACCCTAAAAATTGTGTTTGGGGTGGACAATCGCGATGGTCTGGGACAATCGCGATGGTCTAGGACTGTCACGATGGTCCAGGTGAACCGTCGCGATGGCGTGGCGCAATCGCGATGGTCCGATGGAGCGAAATGTCGTGATGACATAATTTGTGAGCAATCGCAATGGCGTGAATGAATCGTCGTGATGGTCTAATCGGCAAGCAATCGCGATGGCATCGGTCAACGGTCAACGCAACAATCACGATGGTCATGAGGCACGATGGCTTGAGCCAATCGTGATGATTCAAATTTCGAGGTGTCGTGATGGTTTGAGGCTATCGTCGCGATGGTCTAGCTTGCCACGTGGCAGCATCTGCACGATGGCATGAGCCAATCGCGATGGCATGGGGTCGACGGGATCATCACGATGGTTAAGGACCTTCGCGATGGTTCAAGTGAACCATCGCGATGGCGTGAGACCGTCGCGATGGCGTGAGCCAATCGCGATGGTGTGACACAATCGCGATGGCGTGAGCCAATCGCGATGGTCCACCAAAATGCAAATTTTTCAAATGCAACTATGGATTTGTGTATGCGCTTGTGTCGCCTACCTTGTGGTGTGGTCGCTTACCAAAAATGCCGAAGTTGGCAGACCATCGCGATGGTCTAACACACACACGGCAGATTTCTGACAGAAAGTGGTTTTTTAACCTATAGGAAGCCTTCCTGATGCTCTGGAGCACTGTACCTGCAAGAAAACTCAAAAGCACAAAAGCACATACAAGCACAAAAGCTCTCTCTCTCTCGCATGCACAAATGAGGGAAAATGAGGAGAATGGGTGGATATGGTGAATTTTCTGATTTTTTGAGAGTGGAAGAAGATGATGCGGTGGTGAAGTAGGAGTGTAGGGGAGATGAAAAACACAGAAAACTAACTAAAAACAACAACAAAAACTGAATTTTTTACCTTCCAACGCCACTTCTTGCTATACTCTTACCATCACACATTCGTCCTACATTCGATCCATGGCAACGGCACCAAATTTGGTGTTGCTCTAGCACAATGGTGAGAACCACGTTAAGAAGCTCCACCTCCTTAATGTCAATCTGCGGAAGAGATAGGAGTGATATGAAGATCGTGAATGTGAGATGTAGTGAGAGTGAAGGTGAGAAGCATAGAGATACACACACACATACACACACACCATGAAGAGACAAGCAAGACACAAAGGAAGGTGAGAATTAGACTCTATTGCTCAAGAACACTCTTACAATCTCAAGCTCACTCTAGCTCATACAAGTCTACACTAGTTCACCTCAAAAATGAGCTCTCTAGCTCTTTTTATAGATTCTAGACTAGTTTTGACCGATTTCACATCTAGTGACCGGCATAGTTAAAAAATAGGTTCTAGGCGCTATTTGAAAGGGTGAACGGTGTCTAAAAATAGCCAGAATTGGTAGGCTCCTTCTACCTAATCTCCTCAAGCTCGAGGACTCCTCGGCTTGCACAAAATGGAGCTATATTTTACAAAAGGGTTTCTTCTATGTTACATATAGTACAAAAGTGATGAAAATCACTGTTGGAGGTTTTTGAAAAGTATTTTGAAACATATTTGTTTGAAAAAATGATCCGACTGGCTCCCTGCTTCTTCGTTATGCTCTATCTTCACATGCTTCCGCGTCGCCTATGCCTCTGGCTGCTGCCAACAGCTATCCAACAAGCTCCAAATTAAGTCGAATGAATGTTCTAGATGTGAGAACCATCCACTTCAAGACATGCTATTTGTCCACAACATTCTCTCCCTATGTGCAAAGGTATAGCTTAATAAACTTGGCAATTTCTCACAATTCACTCAGTAGAAAAAAATTGAAAATTTAGCACACTTTGGAGAACTATATGAAACAAATAGCTTGAAAGCAACAAAAATGAGCACAATGAGAGAGCATAAAATGCTTTGCAATCTGGTGCAAATAGAATTGTGAAAGCCTAACTACACTTATAGATAGAGCATAGCAAAATCATGAGAAAATGAGTTGAACAAGCAAGAGAGTTACTTGATGGACTTTAAGACTTCAACAAACTAAGTGGAAACATTGTGGAACTCATAAAACTCAAAAACTAAAGGCAAAATGATGCTTATATAGAGCTTTTACTTTTTGTGGAATCTAGTTAATCAGCCACCGATTAGTGTAGGTGCACTTTTTGGTGGGTAATTGATGAGATTTGAATTTGATTGATTTTGGTGGAGCTTCTAACTTGATTCCATGACTTTGGGTCCTCCGTTTTGATTGGTCCAATTTTTGATTTGTCCACTTGCATAACTCCTTTGGCACCAAAAATACAATTGTACTCTCTCGTAGTGAACCAAAGAGAAGATATGACTTGCCTTGCCAACATGGTATAAAGCTTTCAAAACCATTATCTTTAATTAATTTTATCTAAAATTAAAAATTTTAATGTTTATCAATATGGGCAAAAAAATCCACAAACAAAACTCGTATTTCGGATCCCCATAGTGAATCGTGTATAGGCATGACTATGATCATTGCTATTACTATACTTACATTGATAGATCTTATAAATAATTTTCAAAAGGTAGTACTTTGATTGTTGTCATAGCCAACACAAAACTTTTCTGCACAAATTCCAAAAGCACAACTTGTGTGTTATTTTTCGGAAAAGCCACTCATGTGACTTATCTTTCTTAGGCTTGACCACTTATAAGGATGTTTCCCATGGCATTCATTCATCAATATTAAGGGAGATGCGTATATCATGGTTCTTTCTTAGTGGTATTCTTGGACCACCCATACAAGAGATGAGAATGGAAAAACTTAATGAACTATCTGAATTTTGTAGGAATAATGTTCTGAAGAGATGAAAATGTTCAGAGTTAATAAACTTCTGAATGATGTAGTGGTAAAGCCATTGATCCTCGGATTGGAAGGTGTTGGGCTCAAACATATTATACCTAAAAAGTAGGGCATAAGGGGGATCAGTGAAAACATATTATACCTAAAAAAAGTGGGGGATAAGGGGAACCCTAAAGTGTGTTTGCATTCTTAAGCATACTTGGAAGAGTAGGTTCATGATTAAACTTCCAAAAAGAAATGTGTTAACGCATGATTTTTCCACATTTTTTTCCATTAAAAATCCACAAACCATTGTAGAGATGAACCCCTCAACTTGCATACCAACTACCAACTATAGGACTAAGAAAGCATTAGATCTCTACCCTTAACCCTTGATGTCTAAGAAATCTCTCGGATAAGCTTAAATACTAATGAAGCTTTTGGTATGCATTTTGTGATGCCTAGGGAGAAAAAATTCTAACAGTTGGTGGTAATGTAAAGAGAGAGATAAACTAGGAAACAAAAAAAAAAAACATTAACGGATCAAGGTACCTCTCCCATTTAAGTCGTTAACTAATCAAGGAGAGAAAAGATATTTGGTAACCTTATCACCAAAATAGCAAAGAGATGTAACTAATCAAGGAGGGAAAAAGACATTTGGCGACTTTATTACCAAAATAGCAAAATATATATTTGGTGACCTTATTTGGCGCCCTTGTAAGCTACAATAAAACTTTTGCATGATTCAAGTTGGATGGACACGCAAAAAAGACATCTCTCTCTCTCTTTCTTTCTCTCTCTACCTCTCTCTCTCTCTCACACACACATGCTTTAGAGGGGATCCACTCCTCCTCCCTTTTTTTTCCCTAGAAAGTACTCTTACACTATTTTGGACCTCCAATTTTCGCCCTTCCATAAACATCCATGATATGTCAAAAACAAACATTATTATGAATATATGGCCGTATAAGTTTGGGAACCATCCAACGGTATGTTAAAATATCAAGAGAAGGACATTCATATGTAAACACCAGCTACCTTGATATGCATGTTCCTTTATCATTTTCTTATCTCAAAACAAAGCCAAGAACAAAACAAAAAAATCAAAGGAGAAGCATGATCAGCCTCCATGCTTACAAAAAAAAGAAGAAGAATGATCACCCATTTTCCTCCTTTACACTACACTTATAGTTGCATGCCCCTAAATTTACATGTACACAAAAAATTGGAAGATGATTTATAGATAAAAAAATAAGCACATTTTATACTTGAAAACAAGAAATGATAACAATGAGATGCTGACAACAAAAGGAAAAATATGGTACTTACACAAAATATGGTATCAAGGTTGTTTTTGTGATTTGTTAGATGCCTATTTGTGTGCTCTAGTAAGCTATATCTATATGATATAGCATATATTATAGTTGAAGTTGTCTAAGAAGTCTAACATGACATTTTTTTTTGTGCATCCCTTTCATGTTCATATGTTCATATGTAACTCTCATTGAAATAGCCTTTTGTGCATCCCTTTCATGTTCATCTTTCATGTTCATATGTAACTCTCATTGAGTATGATCTCTCTTGAACTTGGATCCATAAATGATGAACATCTAGAAATCTTACTCCATAACTATGTCAATGGTCTAGAAACCCCTCTACAATGGTGCATTTTGATCCACAAATGATGAATATTCTAGAATTTGATTCCCTGAGTATGGTAATGGTCTACTAATCCCCTCCATGTTAGTGCTTCATTGCTATCTTGGAACATCATATAATCTGATTTATGATACTAGACATTGCCATTCATCGAACATAATAACTATTTCTAAGATCATAGTGTACTCTCTAGTTTGCTTGTTCGTGACTATCAAGGGCTTAAACTTAACAAAACCTAGAATCCATCAACTCTACCTAGTATGATACTAATTCTTTGTAAGTTGACCACTTAAGTTCACTTCTCCATACATTTTTGTCCATTTGAGGTGGGGATCAAATGGGAAGAGTGATAAGAAGTCCATCAATATGCAAAACTCAATTGCCATGGATGCATACACTGAATTCAATGACAAGTGTGCTTAATGTTAATGTTAAACTTAGCTCAATGTTAGTTTGGAACTCACCTTCTGCTTGGTACTAGAACAAAAACCGAATAAAAGATGACTACCCTATTATGCTACTCCATGTAGAGGTTTTTTTTAAAAGGAGGTTTGGCAGGCGCCTACTCCTCCTAGCTCTAACTTTGAAAGTACAATTGTACAGCTAAATGGGCATAGTACCTTCGGGACCCCCTTGTATCCCACAAAGTAGGGGTTAGACTAGGCTACAATTGTTACGCTGGATTTCAACTGATTTAAACTAGCTAAAGCCATTACATGTCTAACCCAAGGGTTGAACTCTGAACCGCTGCCTCAAGAGGCCAAAGCTTTATCGAACCACCTATGGGATGTGGACTCCATGTAGAGCTTAGGTAAGGATGGTGTGGCTATCATCACCTATGTGTGAACTCACCCTCAAGCAAAATCATCTCAGGGGAATGTGGTTGCAATAGACGCCCTCTTGTGAGCCATTAACGTGGCAAAATATCAGACACAAATTAGATTGTACGTAATGGATTCTTCTCTAAGTTTATTATAGTGTTTATTTTAAATCAAACAATTCTCTCGAATTTGTGTTGATCCTGTTGAAAAGGGCCAAGCCGTCCATTAGTTTTTCTATGGCCCAGTCCTTCGAAAAGTGCTGACTGCCCGCAAATGGATAATCGCACGATGTCTGATTTTATGCGTTCTCCTTCCACGCTCTCTCCTCCTATCACGCATATCACACACTGAACACTCAGAAATTTCTTACGTGGCTGGCGATCTTACCTCCTACTCCCGCCCCCTGGCCATGTTAGCAACCTGGTCTTTGTTCACAGTCAACTCCTCATAAACTGCCATCGCTTTCTTCCTTCATCCCCTTCCCGTGCCTCCTTCACACAGACGTCTTCTTTCCCAAGAGGCACTACCTAAAAGGTTCCTTAGTGCATATACTGTGTTCTACCGTGTCATCCCTCGTCCTCGGCCGTGGAAGCAGTAGCCATTTGATATGCACTAATCTTCGAATTTGTCCGGTTGGCAAGGCAGAGAAAGGGGACAGCTGAGTGCAAGAGGGTGGCCACGGCAGACCATGGACTGCATTGCCGTCTGTCTGCTCGTGTTCTGTGTATTTCTTGCATCGTTGTTTGCAGACATTCGCGTTGACACCCTATCAACAGAAGGTCGACTTGTTTCTATACCCACTGGCTTTATGGTTGTTATTGTAGTGCTTGCCCATACCTACAGACGACAGATATTCTTGCAGCTAAATAAGTAATAAATGATGACAAACTTGTCAGCCGGTCAATCTAACATAACGTATTGAGACTTCTGCGTACATACCATGAATGCAGGTAGAGCCTTGCTTGCGTTCAAAGAAGCAGTACATGATCCTCAAGGAGTTCTGGGTGACTGGAATGCATCTTATTCGTCTCCTTGCAATTGGACTGGCATCTGGTGCCATCCTGCCTCGAAGAATGTCATCTCTATGTGGGTTCCTTTTCTTTGTGTCATTTTTCCTTGAACAGCACCTCATCTACTCTCTAGGGAACTTGGACGTGCTCAATTCTCATGCTGTTTACGTGAATGCTCAATTTCACTCAAAGGCAATGGCTGAGTAATTATGGCCTGAATAGTCAGTTCTGTCCAAATACAATCACCTAAATGCGAGTGTTACAAAATGAGTTTGTAATGTTGCACCATTCTTTCCTTAGACTCTTTGGGTTCACGAGAATCTCACATTCTCAGAATAGATGGTGCCGCTTATCAGTGTTAATGTTCCGCGTAACAGCAAACCTTAAATGCTACTAAAAAAAAGAAATGCAATTCTAATTTTCTTTAATCCAGCTGTTCTAGCACATGCCAAATCTAGGTATCTGTTGTCTTGTCTGGCCGATACCTCTATGTTGTAGAAAGCATTTCCTGACAGGAAACGTGTTGAAGAAGAAAAGAGGCGTGTACACAGCTCAGCTTGAGTCTCCTGATTCGCATACTGGGGTATATCAAGTACCTCGAGTCTTGAATTTGTGAGCCTCAGCTGAAGGTGTTGACAAGTAAAGCGGTCACTGGATGATGTTTGCGTTAAAACTGATTCTGCTAGTGCGTTTGCACCGAGCCATTCTGGTTCTGTGGAATTCTGGCACCCAAATTAATTACTCAACAAAGAGGGAAATAGCCTTCCTGTTAAAGATATCCGGTATCATTTCATTTAACGGTAATGAATTCTATTCTTCTGCTGCAGCATGCTTCTCTATTGGGTTGCATGAAGACATGCGTTAAACTCTATAGCGTTTAGGAATGATCCACAAATTTTAATCACCTAAAGGGACTGTCTTGATGCTGTATTTATGTACGTGTTAACTCTATCTTTGTAAAGAAAACGATTAATTATATTCTTCTCGATAGATAGGTTATGCCATCATGTTACCTATTTATAATCTCGTCTTAGGAGGCTGTCTCCAAAGCTGATGGCCATAATTTGTGATTACAATCTTTGATCATGACCAAGGACTAAGTTCTGTGACCATTTTGAGCAGAGTGGAACGATAGAGTATGTTGTGTAGTGAGAGGGCCTGCTTATGAATTTTGCAGTGATCTCGCTGGAAAGGATCTGATGGGAAATCTCGTTCCGGAGCTTGGCAATCTCTTGAAACTGCATAGACTGTAAGGAACTTTTGTTCGAATTCGAGAGCAGCAGCGCTTGTGCGGAGATTTTATTGACATGAACTGCTGGTTTTCATAACAGGTTCTTGCACTATAATAATTTCTTCGGTGATGTACCCCAGGAGTTGACAAATTGCAAGCGTATGAGAACATTGTAAGATAATTGCTTAGCCTTATGTAATAAGTGATTGTATCCACCCAGTCATCGTTGTTTTTCATTGCTCCATAACGAATTCAGGTACTTAATTGTGAAGGGATCTACATTTCTTGGACTTTCCTAATGCGTGAAGGGATCTAAATTTCTTGGACTTTCCCAACGCAATTGTGGAGAAGCTGTTCAGGCTCATTCGCTTAAACGTAGTATAGTTTTCAAAATACTTCAAATGCCTCTATGCCCAAGACGCCTCCAATTATTACTACGGAGGGAGAGATCAGTTTCATATGGGCGTGTTGTAAGCACCTGAGATTTCTGGGAGGAGGCATTATTATACGATTTCATTGCAGTATAATTATTAACCGTTTCATTTGTCCTATTGGGATTCGAGAAAGTGAGAACCATGCAGTCGTATTGAAATTTAAAAGCGTGGTCGAACACGATGCTATTGATTGTTTTGTATAAAATAGCTGGTTTTGTGCATAGCATTAAGCAGCACATGTGTGGGTAAAGTTTCTGCACCAAGTTTCACTTAACTGTCCGTAGTACAGATAGGCATAAGGTTAATAAGTCTGAGATCAGAGCGACAAGAAAACTTACTGAGCATGCATGGATTAACTTTTGCTGGCTTCCTACCGTGATTCATGATTCATAATCTTAAGTGTTCACAAGATAAAGTTTTCTAGCTCCCTTCATAGGGCGGCAAACCTTCAGTGAACAAAACAAGCAGTTCATTGCTGTATGCTTGTTTGTTATGTGGAATCAGCAGGCAACGTGGTTCCCCAGTATAGCAAAGCAGTTGATGCCTGTCTGCAAGCGTTTGCAATATTTATGTGCAGATCAATTTGTAATCGGAATTATTGTATAGAAGCATTTTCTGTATCAAATTAGATTCATTAATTCAAGGATATGGTTCGTGGTCCACAGGAGCCTTCATCATAACAACCTAAGTGGAAGTATCCCTCCCGGACTCAGCAATCTCACTTCTCTCCAAGTATTGTAAGTTTTCAATCTAGATTGTGAAGAATTGTAGTAGTTTCATGGGTCTCATTTGACTTGATAGTAATTTCCAGTGCCACAGATTAACAAACATCTTCACTTGTGATTGGCTATTGTAGGTACTTCCAAAATAATAACTTTTCTGGATCCATTCCCAGAACGCTTGGAAACATGAAAAATTTAAGGACATTGTAAGTACGTCTATATGGCATTTAAGTTCTCTGAATTTGATGAAATTGGGTCTCGCTTTGCTTGCACCAAGGATATCAATTTTTTTTCTTTCAGCAATTTGGATTCAAAATAATAAACATTGATCTTATGTTTTTTACTTTGAAATATTGTCTCGGTATCCGATTCTCCCCTTTATCCAGTCTTTGGATGCTCTTTTCTTTTGTCATTATTTCTTCAGATTTTTCTCTTGAAGAAAACTTAGAAACAAAACAGTGAAAAAGGTAGAAGAGTAAAATAGTAAAGAAAACTTTGCAAGGCCATGTTCATAAGGGAACACGGGAGAAAAGCCTTACAAAGTGGGATAGTTTATTACGAAATGGATCCATGATTCGTGTGGTTATGATAAATATTGTGCATGTCTGCAGAAAACATACAGAAGCTAAAACTAAGCGTCTATAAGAATGTAAGAAGTCAAATATCTTTCTTGGGTTGTTATCCCTCTTTTAGGTAGTTTCATGGAAAACACTCTATGCAGCTACAAATGGTCAAGCCGGCATCCAAGTCCTGTACACCATGTGGATAAGATTTCAATGTACATGTAAGCATGTCTGCATGTAAGAGAAGCTAAAATGAAGCATCACTATGATGTAAGGGTAACAAATTCAATATCTTTCTTGATTGTTCCCTCTCTTACATAGCTTCATAGAAAAAATTCTATGCAGCTACAATGGTGGCCATGCTGGCATCCAAATCCTGTAGAACGTCATGGTTAATGAAGAAGGGTACGATGCAAGAGAGAAAAAAGAGAGATGAAAACTAATGCACCTCTAGCATTGACGTTTCCAGGAGAACTGCACATGCCTTCAGCTTTCACAGATAATTACAAGATTTCGTCAATTCAATTTTAGAACACCTAAGCAACCATCTATAACGAGGATAAAACTCTCTTCATCCAAATGGAAATGTAGAATTTCCTCATGAATTATATAATCTATTGCAGTCTCTTTTTGTCTTTGTCAACAGGATGGATTGATTTTGACAATCTATAAGGAAATGATCCCCTTTCAAATCTTCAGCATCTCTCTCTAGCATAGGTGCATCCATTTTCAGCTCTTGATCTCAGGCAAATCTCAGCCATTGATGCCCCAAAGGGATCCTCTGATCTGTAGCAATAGAATTTTCCAGCCTCAAAGTGAGATCTTAGCCATTGATGCTGTCAATCCAAGGATCAAGAAAAAACCGTCTTCGATCTCAGTTTGATCTCAGCCCTTGATGCCAAGCATCCTACCAAAAGGCCAGCCCAAAAAAAAAAAAGAATATTGCACCTTTCTTTTCAGCCTTGATAAGGTGAAGTAGGCATAATCTGCCTTGACAGTCCTTTGCGAATAGCACACCAGCTTACTCAATCCTCTCGAAGAGCTTTGATGTATATTGTGTATGAACACTGGCTCACACATGAATGACTCCATTCACGATAAGCCTCTATTTGCCCTCTGATGCGTCTTGGGCAAAGAAACCAAGTCAATTTTGTTGTAGTGTCACCTATGTTTATCCATGATGCTGTAGAGCTCCAAATTGCAAGTTGAAGTGCCGTTCAGTTTATGGACCATGCATTGCAAATTTGCGAGTTCATTAGACCACCATCAATGATGACCCTACAAAAAGATCAATGTTTCTCCTTACACCTCTGACGTGGCATCATTGTGCTGCAATGATCCATTTCCATCCTCATTGAATCCTCACCTACAGACAGGATCACTACCTTGGCCTCAAAAAGTAGCCCTCTTTTTGGATTACGTATGTCATGATTCGATATGCTTGAATTAGAGAATGAGTACTCTCATTTCGTCGACAGCTGTCTATGCTCTTCACGTCTTAGAGATAGGCCTTAAGTAGCATATGTGTTATTTATGTGTGTGTGTGAGAGAGAGAGAGAGAGAGAGAGAGAGAGAGAGAGAGAGAGAGAGAGAGAGAGAGAGAGAGAGAGAGAGAGAGAGAGAGAGAGAGAGAGAGAGAGAGAGAGAGAGAGAGAGAGAAAGAAAGAAAAGAAAGAAAGTGTTTTTACATCTATTAGGAGGCCGAACTCGGCCTATGAGACAAATCAATGTACATGGGTGTTTCTTCTGTCAATCGGAAAAAGATAAAAGTGCTGAAAAAAAAGCTGGCAAGGCTGATATAGATCTGTGTAGCATGCATGTAGAGATACCCATGAAAGTGGGAGGGGGGGATGGTGAATGAAGTGCTATATCTATAGCCTATATGCAAAAGGGTAGTACAAGCATGATAATGCATCTGAATGACTAACTAGCTCCATCCTGTACTAGTGGGCGGGTGTAATATGTGGTACATGGGTGGAGGTGGAGTCAAGGCCGCCCTGATGGCTGCAGCAGGATCCGCCATCATCTGGGATCGTCTCTCCTCCATGGCGCGATGGTCACGAGCCTGAATGTCTGCAATCTGGTGTCTGTGAAGTCTGAGGGCCCGATATCCTATAGCACGGGGTCGTCTCCTAACTCGAGAGGTCTGAGCCTGCTGAAGAGTCACCCCTCTCGATGTGTGAGCTAAGGGGGGGAGGGCTACTGCATGTCGTGCAATGAAGAAGTCAGTGAGCTGACTCTGTCTCCCTCGTGTCTGGGCAGCTGCAGTAGGCTGGAGGAGAGAATCTCTGTGACTCTGAATCTCTAGTAAGCATCACCCGAGCTGTCGCTGATCTCTAGAGAGAGAGAGAGAGAGAGAGAGAGAGAGAGAGAGAGAGAGAGAGGGGCGAGAGAGAGCGAGGGGGAGAGAGAGCGAGGGAGAGGGAGAGAGAGGACACACACACACACACACAGACACACACACACACACACACACACACACATACACACACAATTGTGTGCAGGAATGATCTTCATAAATCTGAGCATATTTGATAACTTCCTCAAATGTGTAAGTATGATCTTAAATTGAGTGTATTCAATTGCTTCTTCGAATGTTTCTGGTGCTTCCTATTTCCCTTGATTGCTTCATCTAGACACCTAACAAATCCCTTCATATTCTGGTAGTTATCTCCTCCTTTTAGTTTCATAATTGATTCCTTATGGATGGAAATATTTATGGATAATGGCTTCCCTTTCTGCATAGACCTATTTCATTCCTCCCAATTCCTCTGTTAATTCTTTGAGAAAATTCCTTCAAATATGAATTTTCAAAATGGTTCTAGTCTAGGTAAGTCTCATCCATGTTTTGTAAGCCCTAGATCACAATGATTTGAACAGCCCAGTTCTTCTATATCAACATCCTTATCAGTAAATTCCAAACATGTAAAACCTCTATAACACCTCTTCTTCAAGCTTGTAGAGTGCCACAATGTGAAAGCACTCAAGTCTCATCCTTAAGTCTCATCCTTAAGTCTCATCCTTAAGTCTCATCCATGTTTTGTAAGCCCTAGATCACAATGATTTGAACAGCCCAGTTCTTCTATATCAACATCCTTATCAGTAAATTCCAAACATGTAAAACCTCTATAACACCTCTTCTTCAAGCTTGTAGAGTGCCACAATGTGAAAGCACTCAAGTTAGACCCCTGGTTTGCAAAATATGGCACTTGAAGGTTGTTGATGATAGATTACCAGAACATGTAGACCTAAACAAAACCTGTAAATCTTTTCCAATTCCATAAATTCTTGCATATCCTATTAAATTGCTTCGATCTTTGAAAGAAGCCCTAGTTTACGCAATTGATTTTAAAGCGTGATACAAGAATGTAGGCTAAGGCCAAAGCCTCTAGGGTCCAAAGTACTTGCGTATGGCAAATCTCTTCTCAATATCTCTTAATCATGTTATAATGGTTCTCCAAGCTTTCATAAGATATGAGCATACTCTTGCAATTCAAAAGATGCCATGATAGACTCTTAAAAGGCTCAACTTTTAAGTGTCATTTGTGGCCGAAGAATTTCTTGAACAACAGCAATTTTCGATCTCAAACCTGCAAATCAAAAGCTTGCAATGGCATGATAGGCTCCATCATGGTCAATTTCAAGTTTCAAGGTCATTTGTGACCAAAAGGATTTTATGGACATCTGCAACTTTGATCTCAAACATGTAAATTAGCTTTAATCTGGCATACTTTTCAAACATGCTTTTCTTGAAACTGAAAGCACACATATCTGCGTCTCTTTTTGAGGGAGATGCCATCCTAAAGAATTCAATTCAAACTCCAAAAGAGTTGAAGACCATGGCATGATCCATTGCAAGTTGAAATTGCTGCAGGCAATGACCTTCTCAAGAAACGAAACAAATAATCTTTTCTCTGTACCTTTGACATCTTATCAAACAAATTGTTTTTGTCATTTTACTTGAGCATTGAGATGCATGTGATTTCAGGTCTTCTCATACATAGTCTTATTTCATTTAAATTCTGTTTCAGGGAGTTTGGATAGACTTTCAGTACTTTAACAGATACTCTCATGGCAACCCATATGATAGGGCCAAGATGTACTTTTTGTATATTTGGTTTTAAACAATGTTCTTCTGTGTACAATGACTTGATTGATTGTGTTGTTTATCCTGAATTGCCCCAGTTTGCAAGCAACTTTTGCAGAGGTCCCTAGAAGTCATTATCTTTCATAGATTTATAAAAGGGTTTTATGTATCCACAATATATATCATGCACAGATTCAAATTATTATACTTTCGCTTCATTTAGGTCAAATACGATTATTGTTCATGTAATAAGATTTATTTGAAATGCAGTTGTTGAATACTGTAAATCCTTAATGACTGAAGTATAAAATTCATTATCTTACAGGGATCTTTCATACAATTTTCTTAGTGGTCAAATTCCCTCTGAAACTGGAAAATTAATCAATTTGGTGAACTTGTAAGATTTTGAATTAAGCTATTTGAAAAATGTCAGAATATATCTACTGAGTATTTTCTTAGTGAGCTGCTGGTTATTATGTTTACAGAAATCTTTCATACAATCAGCTAAGTGGGCAGGTTCCAACAGATGTTCTTTCGAAGTTTCACAGCGAATCGTAAGTTCTGGCATATCATTCTTATTAGCCACTAATGTTGCCTTCATCTCTCTCTCTCTCTCTATGTATGTATGTATGTATGTATGTATATAATAAGGCAGTGACTCATAATAATGTAGTTCGTGGTTGGAAGACATTACACATATGCAATTGTATATGTTTGTCTGTTTACTGTTCATATTATATGCATCTGCAAAGGTTCACACACAAGCATGACATGATACTGAAGAAAGAAGAGCCTTTCTTGGGTAATTGTCTTAGAATCATGTGGTATAGACTGAGATCGGACAAGATTATTTGAAAGTCATGAGCTACATGTATAATTGTTCATGTTTGGTCCTGTTGATGTAGTTTGCAGGTGGGGGAGAAACACCCCTTCTGCACTAGATGATGCTATTTAACAGTTCTGTATGCAAATGGAAACCATCAAACAATTTACTTTGAATTTTCCAGGAGATGGTGAGAGAGCTTCATGTTAGTGACATGGGGCAGACTAGATATTGACATATTAATGAGATGGGGAGAAGGTTGCTCTAAGAGTCACTACTCACAAATGGTCTTGTATTTCTTTCCAACTTTGAAGAGCGAGCACATCTTCAGTGTTCACATGAAGCATGTGCTTTTCACCAACTTTTGTCGATCCATAGAGACTTTTCAAAGGATTTTCACCTTCTTAACCATAATCTCGGTAGGTCCTACACAGGCAGAAGGGTCCTCTGAAGTACTTTTATTTTAGAGTTTGATAGTCAACATAGATGGGATTTATGGATGCCTGAACATACAAGAGCTCATCACACAACAACTAATATGATGAGTGCAAAAAGATAAGAGCCTTGCTACAAACGGAGGAAGCACATGTGGTTTTACCATGCATGGGGTCTTTTTTACGAGTCTTAAGCCTTTTGGAGTCTTTTTCATATCTTTTCACCTCCTAGCGACCTTTTACAAAGATTAGTGGAGTAGGAATAATTCATCTTTTATATGACTTTAGAGGGCAACCACTCATGAGAGCCATTCCCACATACATGTACTCACTTTGTTGTACATATGCTAAAGAAGACCAATGATAGAATAACAATTGGTAGAGCACATGATCATGGTGGGCTAATCAAAGTCATTTTATACATTTTAAAGACATGCGTGTGAAGCTCATAGCTAGTTGTGTTAAATCATGGTGTTTCAAAGCTTACTTGGAATTCGGAATTTGTTTATGACAGAGCCTTCAATGAAAGTTGGGGGCAATGGGATCCTATGGAGTCTCTAAAGCATTCCAAAATTATGATCGGTCACATATTGGCATGATTGTACACTTGAATTCTTATGTAGGAACTCAATGGATAGGAAAAGAGATAGGGGACAAGAGCAAGAGGGCATTCTCCATTTTTTATCATATTTTGGCTTTTTGAGCCATTACTAAGAAAAGATTGCATTGGAAACAAATTTATTGTTGTTTTCTGGACTTTTGCAAAGCTTTTGACACGGCAATCAAAGATTTGATGCATCAATTGCTGATGATGAGCAAATTCAAACTTCTTCCATGGGGATTGCAGCCTTTTATAGATGGGTCATGGGGCATTTATGCAGCCTTGAGGGGCCTTCTTCTTCAATTCACTATATAAGCGAAGCAAGGCTGTCAATTGTTTTCACACCTTTTGGGATGTGTGTTGATGAGAATTCTCACTACATTGACAGATTTGGGAGGTTAGGAGCATTATTCACAAGTACATAGAATGTATTGTTGTTTTAAATATGCTCATGATAGGGTCCTGGTTTCTCATTGTTCTAAGGATATGTAACAATGATTCATTGCCTTGCATGAAATTGCACATGATAGTGGAATGCATATCAACCTTGGTAAAACCAATGTTATGGTGTTTAACGTCACTCCATAGTGGATCAAAAAGTCAATACACTAATTTAGTTATGGGCAAAGAGAGATTGAGTAAAAGATTTAAAAAAATAAAATAAAAAATGGAGGTTCGGCCGAGGCCTACTCCCCCGGACTTTAACTTTGAAATTGCAACTGTACAAGGAAGGGCATAGTACCCATGGGACCCCCCTTATCCCACAAGAACAGGGGTTTACAAGATTGGGTTAAACGGCGGTCACAACTACCGCGGGGATGGTGAAACGGTGGCCAACAGCCACATACGACAGTTTTTCCAGGATTCATATGTCTCTTACATGTTGCTGCCAGGGGTTGAACCCTCGCCCCCGCCTCAAGAGGCGATAGGGCCAACCACAAGGCGAGCGAACTGGGACAGATTGAGTAAAAGATTGCATATAATATCTTGGAGTAGTTTAAGTGGGCTAGCATTTGTGATAAGGAGAGATGTGAAAACTTTAGTGACTAGAGCCCATGTAGCTTTGTGAAAATTGGGGAGGATGTGTAAGCTGTAGGTCCAGTTTCAAGGAACAAAGTTGTGCCTTCTCGAAACTTTTGCAGCATTATATATGATTTATGGGGTGCGGATTGGCGACCTTCAATGGACCATCATAAGAGAACTTAGAGATTGAGAAGATGCATGCATAGCCTTTTGGAATCTATGAACTCTCATATGATTAAGAGTCAATTCTTTAACACTACACAAGCTTCTATAAGTAACAAGCAGCCTTTGTGATAAAGGCACTTACCAAGTTAGTTTATTTTATCCATAGCTCATGGAACCTCCATGAAGATAGACACATTGAGTCATATGAGTAAGCTTTGAATGGAGAGAAAAACAATGTATGGGGAGGCAACATAATGTTTAAAGATACATGGTAAGCATGTACATATTGAACAATTGTCAACAATCCCTTGAGCCCACCTCTCTTACACTCAAATGGATAAAGATTACTAGACTCATTTGTTAGGACTTGGTTCAGCAGCCAGTGTGACACCAAAAAAAAAGGATAGATCTAGTACCTGAGCTGGCCACAAAGATGGCTTTCTCTAGAGAGCACCTTCTCCTGCTCACAATAGATGGCTTTATGATCACACCAGGTTATACAGACACACTTATCTTATGAATTGTAGTGCGCCATTGGATGGATACACATCCTCACATTAGCTTTATATTGAGATTAACTAATGTAGAAGGGTACCACCAGCTTAGGCTAGGGTACGTCAAATATGTCAAAGAGAGCCTAAGGCGAATTTGCATTACTAGGATCCCTTCAGAGACTTAAAGGTCCTTTGAACCAATACATGGATGCCATATCCTCTGGAATTTAGGGTTCATAATATTTCTTCAAAGCATAGGGCTTTCTCTATTGTTTATGGCTTCATAATCTTTATTAGTTTTCTATATATTCTTAGATGAAAAGTTATTCAAGGGATGGGATTGGAGATGACCAAGGATGATTGTGGACCCATGGATCACTTTGGGATCTATGATATTTCATCATAATATGCTTTGAAATAGTAGAAACTACCCACAACCATTGGATCTACTAGTGGAAAAGTGGTCCTTGTGCAAATTTGTTCCACACGATTCGACCTCCATCATGGTCAAGGGTTTATATATTCATGTTGCAAACAACAAAAAGCTGGAAAACAATATCTGCCATTGGATGGACTATAAGATCAATGGTTACTATCAAAAGGTGTGTTCCCTGTTTGTGGGCAGCGATCAAAATGTTTATGTTCCACATTTTGTCACTGATTTAATAATGTTAATAAAGAAAGCGCCAATAGAACTCTTACATCTCTGAAAGAATGTTTAATTCTTGGGCCAATTTTGTCCCTCATGGTTTCATATTAGCCTTCAGATGTGCTCTCTTGAATGGTTAGGATATAAGGAGTATGGAAACATTGTAAGCCTTTGAATCAAGTTCAAGATCAATGACTAGAATCCATATGCACCTTTAGAACCTTGAAAGATCAAGGTCAAAGATCAATGCTTATTGTTAAATGCACAATTCCGAAATTTGTGGACATTCTATCCATCAGATCATGTGACAAACATACAATGCAGATTTATGAATTTTTCAGACTAGGAGGCCACCTAAGCCATCATCTCAGCCCTCAAATTAATGGCCCAAGGAGATGTACCTTGCCAATGTCAAAAAGTCTAGTCATTTTTGGATAGCACCCAAGATCAATGGCTGAAAATGAATGTGCTCGTTACTTTTTCAGATTACATGTAACCATTCAATCAAAAACTTATCTAAGGGTCAATATTGAGTGGTGATTCCTTTTTCTTTCTCTTTGTCATTTTCCTCACATGCAATTAAGGACATGCTTCCAAACTATTTACCATATGCAAAACAAGTCCAATACCGTGAAAAAAGTGTTTTGAACTAAAATTTACAAAAAATCATTATAGTACTAAAGCTGCACATAAAGGGCTGCTCATAGCATCCAATAAAGGTCCTAATATCTCCTCTTCATCCTCCATATCCACCATCAAGATGTTCATTGATTGCTCATGCTCCAAGCACTCAATCCATCGTATGCTTAAGATAACAAACCCAAATCCATGACAAACTTCAAGCTATCAAACAAAGGGCTCCCCATAGATCTCGAAAGGTTTGTAATGTTGGAGCAAGTTTCCCATGGTAGAGATCTATTACTTGGTCATGTGATCTCAACATCCTCCATTGCAAAGGCTTTATTACTAGATGGGAGCTCTAGTCTAAAATTTAGATCGATATAGCTAGTCATGTGAGACATCCAATAATGATGCTTGTCATTGAGGACATCAAAGAGATCTTCAAACAACCAATATTAGGCATTTTGAGAGATGGGGGACTCCCTATATCATAGTACTTTTCTCTTTTTGTGGTAGTAGCCATACAACCCCTCTTTGTAACTTTTCATATAGTGATGCTGATATTTGGTATTCAGCACATACCCTCTCTTCATTAGATATCTAGTGATTGTTCTAGATCATCAATTTTTCATAATCTCTCTAGGTCACCACATTTTTCACTATCTCTATGCCAATTTCAAATAGTAATATTTATTGCTATCCTTTACTTTCTTCGTATCGTTCATAATGTATCAGATGATGTAACCTTTTTGTTCATAGGATGCTTTGACCTTCAACAGGCAGTAATTTACCATTTCATTTCTACTCTCTACTCTCTCTCTCTCTCTCTCTCTCTCTCTCTCTCTCTCTCTCTCTCTCTCTCTCTCTCTCTCTCTCTCCCCCCCCCCCCCCACCCCCCCCCCCCCCCCCCCCCCCGATATCGAACAACCAAATTAATTCTTGTATACCATGGAGATCATGAGTAACATATATGCAATCGTATGTTATCACTATACTCTATGCAATGATGTTATATCTTCAAATGCTTCAGCAATGAACTCTCACCTCACTATATAGGTTCATTGCATACAGGGCATATTGTTGAGCTTTGTTAAATCAACCAAATGTATTGGACAAGATTGATGCAAGCACTAAATCAACTACGGAATGATGCTAAGCCATTGCTTGTGTCATTACAACCACATCTAAGATTGATTAAAGATAAATTCCCAAAAGATGACCGTGATACCATACAAGAGGAGAACCTTATGCATCAGCTTTAGCTTCCCTCTTGTATGCTATGCTTGTCATAAGAGCTGACATTACCTTTCGTCAAATCCTGGCAGCGTGCATTAAGATTTTGTGATGCCCATATGGAGGCACTTGAAAGACACAAAATAAATGCCTATGTTTTGGAAAGAGTCAAACTGTATGTCTTTCGCATCTATTCTTATGGATTCAAGGTGTTCCCATGGAGGATGTTTAATGATATGCAGATATCGCATATGAATTCAAGAGAGTTCGTGTGTATCATCTGTATATAAAGCTTAGGACCAGATACACGTTGGAGTGTTTTCTCTTTGAGACATCATTCTCTAGTTTATGTTCTCTATATCAGTTTAGGAGATTCTCATGGTCTGTTATTTTTTCTGTTCATGATGAAGTAAATTGCACCTTATGCCTTGGTGGGTACTCTATAGTTGCACATTTTGCTCTAGTTATGTGGAAATGTGATCTCTTTCTTATGTAATCACCCCTTTTTATTCATGTTACATCTTGCCATGGTGCACCGAGGAATGCATCATGACATTTTCTTGGCTTTTGCATAGCATTCATGTCACAGATGTATATTGATGTGCTCCTAGGACAAAAATAATTTTCTTGATCATGATAAGCATCTACAAAAATATGGCTCTAACAAAGTACAAATCATCGCATGCCCATTAGCACCATCTTGCAGCACATTGTTATGGAGATGTTCTGTACTTGTTAGATGCAATCCACGAACTTAAACATCAGGTCATTGTGCATATCAAAGTGCTCTTTTACTCTCTTCAACCATATACTATTGAAGAGAATCATGGGCAGAACAACCATTTTCATCACTACCTGTGAAAAGAGAATCTTTCGCATGCACAAAAGCAAATAAGTAAATAATGAAAAACATATGATACAAACCCACTTATGTCTATTGAAGGTTCTTTAAGGAAATTCTTTGCACGCACTTTCCTGTCTCTTATCGAAGTTGGATGCTCCTCATAGATCATTCAGATGAGGTTGAACTTTTAACTGCTGCAAACTCTCACTAGGAATTTTCCAAAAGTAGCTTCAAGCCATTTTGTGCTAACGGTCATTTCTGACGTATGGTTTCGATCCATAAACACCCAAAAGACTGAACTCAACAATTCATTTAGTAGAACTAAAATCTTTTGGTCTCCCAAAATCCTACAAGCTTCAATTCTTGGGAAAACGCTAAATCGTAAAACATGCTCTTCCATGGCTCAGCAAAGTTAATCAAAAGATGTACATGTAAATGAAACTTTTTCTTACTCAAGATATTGCTCTTAGAATTTTGAGACTTACCTGATGTCATTGCCAAAGGAGAAACCTTGAACAAAATGCGTCTTCTTTTGGAGCCTTTCCAACAAAGCCTCTGCTAAAGTATGCTTGAAATTGTTCGGGGCACCACCATATTTTTGGGAAGATGCTGTTATGACAGCTTGTTATTTACAAGATCGAACTCAGTTTACTCTGTGCCTAGGTCTTGTGGACCCATTCCTCAGATTAAAGTTCTTCAGGTCTCGCTGTCAGCTTAATTTCACACGCATCAGTTTGGTGTTATAAACTTTAGGATCATGTCATCAAATCTGTCTTTTTTTGGGGTTTGGGTGGACCCCTCAGAGTTGTGGGCTATAATTGTGCGATGTCTATGGCTGATGGTTGCTGCTGAGTCGAATGGTGATGATTGATGAAGTGTCCATTCTAGGGACTGGGTTCGTTTTTGCCTTTTGCAAGAGCAGCGTTTTCTTGGCAATTGAAGAAGCAAACAATTACTTTTGTAGAACTAAGGTCTTCCAAAATCCTGTAAGCTTCAATTATTGGGAAAACTAAACCGTATAACATGCTCTTCCATAGTTCAGCAAGGCTTTCCAATCAAAATCTGCACATGGAAAGGAAGCTTTTGCTTACCGAGATAATGCTCTTATAATTTTGGGACTTACATGATGTCATTGCCAAAGGAAGAAACTCGCAAAAGATTGCCTCTTGTTTTGGAGCCTTTGGGATTAAGCCTCCGCTCGAATGTGCTTGAAATTGCCCGGGTTGCCACCATATTTTCGGGGAGATGCTATTATGACAGTTCTTATTTACAAAATCGAACTTGGTTTGTTCTCTGCCCTATGTTTTGTAGACCCATTCCTCCTCAGATAAAAGTGTTCTTCGTGCATTTTGCTGTCAGCTTATATTCACAATCATCCTTCTAGTTGTTATAAACTCTCGGATGATGTCGTCCAATCTTTCTTTTTTAGGGTATGGATAAACCCTTTGGGGTTGTAGGCTATAAATTGTACGATCCTTATGGCTGATTGTTGCAGCTCAGTGAAATGATGGATATCCTAATATTGTTAACCCATCTTAAAACTATATGCGGTCATCCACATCTGTGGAAGTAACTATAGTTATTTCATTTTACTCTTAGGGAGACAACAGACAGATCATACCAAAGTGAGCAATGAAGATGCCAAATTGGTTCACTTTGAGGAAACATGGAAACCTCAAAAGAAAGATAAGATCCCACTTTGTCACATATTGGACTACTGAGATATTCGACAAAGGTAAGATAGAAGTTAGTGCACCATTAAATGGTCCAGAAGAGGTGATGCAAATGAAGAGGTTCCTTTAAAGACGGGCATATCTGTTCATGAGATTAATGGAATATATAGAAATGAGTTTTTACATTTACTAGAGAGGTCATTGAACATTTACATGTTCATGAGACCATAAAAGGGTTAGGAATCAGTATAATCCAAACTAATTATTGAGTTTAACTCACATACAGATGTTGTGAGTCAACAGTATTGGGCATTGTATAGTCTAACACATGGGGAAGCAAGAAATATAGGGATTCAGGTCAATGGTTTCAAAATAGAAACATCATGAGTGGATGCTTGGATGGAATCAAGTACCCATAAAGAGAAGCCATGATGAATGAAATATGCTCTATATTGATAGAGATTTCCTAATCAATAGAGAAAAGATGACTACTATTTTATTATGTGGGATAGGAAGAGCGCGACGAGTCATTGTCTTAATGCTAACCATCTAGGTGACCTAGCATTTAGAGGCATTCTATGACTATGTAGTCACTTGTGCCAAGTCACTAAGTTGGACATGGGAGTAGGGTATAAAGGAGACTAAAATCCATTAAGGGTTCCACATTATTTGTGGGAACGAAAATAGAATGCCTCCCTATGGACCCACATATGTATAGATGTATGCATTTACTTATGTGCCTTAAGGGGAAGTAATCTTTGTTGATATGGCACGACAGAGAGAATCTCTATAGAGGGCACATTCTCTAATATTGGAAGTGAATGTCTTTATCACTAAAAAAGAAAATTATAATATGCTATTAGCCATAGATAGGTGGGTAGGAGTACTTATAGTATTATTGGTAATCTATCTCCATAGATACACAGGCTATTACTTTAAGAGGAGGAGTAGATAATTGATTGATTGTGAAAAGGAATTAGTCTAGAATCTATCTAGTAGACTTGATTCCACACTTTCTTTTTATTAAGTAGAAAACACATGGATGAAGTCATTTGAGTCTAAGATGGGAGAAAACTGCTCCCCATCATCACTTTAGGGTTGTATTTCTTTCCATAGCTCATAGAGTTTTCATGGGAGGGAGAAATTGAAATTTCTTCATAAGGATCCATCTACCAAGGGATAAAGAAGTGGAAGTCATTTTACTTGATAGTTCATTGGATCTTTTTAGAAAGAGAGATCTTTTTGCAAAGCTAGAAGAGAGTTCCTCTCATAGAATGTTCCATGATAAGAGTTAGGAACAATTAACTAAAATGGTTAAGTTAATCTCAGCATGAAGCTCAAGAAGGTACAAGGGCCTCTTATGGGGTTCTTATGCCTTTGGATGACCTTTCACTAGACGTTAGGTCTATGAAGGACAATAGCATGAGTAGCCACTCGAGATTTTCCTTCTTATAAGATGAAAATTATCTTGGAGTATAATTGAGATAAACTCTTACATGTTTGTACACACATAGACAAAAATCTAAAAGGGAAGACAATTAGAGTTTGCATGTTGTGCTATAAGACTCTTCCAAGGTGCTAAGTCAGCAAATGTAGATACCTATGGATCTCAAAGGAAGAGCTTCTTGGTTGATTAAAAGTAAAGGTTACATTATGCAATCAAGGTTCTCTATATATGAACAACTTTATTAGTGTCACACAAAAACATAAAGAAATATTTTCCAATGAGTTAGTACTTATGTAATACTCTAGGTTTAGAATGAATCTAAATGACAAGTATGGAAAGTCCATTGTAGAGTTTATAAGAGGTTTGGACCACATATACATATGAGGCTTAGATCATAACTTTGTCATCAATTGATATGAAAAATTTCACCGTACTTGGAAAGATAATTTGTTTTCTTGATATATCCAAATAAAAAACACAATTCTCACAACTTGGTAAATAAATTTTGGAAATTAAATTGGGAAAAATCTTGATAGATATCCCAATCTTCTAATAATAAGTCCTAATCATGAAGAAAGATGGAAAAAATATCACCTAATAAGGTTGTTTAGAGCCAAAGCGATGCAAGTGGAAGAGATGGAATAAAAGGGAGATAATAAATATCTTGTATGGCTTTCCACTTTGGAATTTACTTCACACTTTGGTTCTTAAGGGGAGAGATATGGTGGAACAATCATAGAGAGATAATGCTATGCTTAGACATATGGTTCAAGGACATTCCAACAATATTTCTTCCTCTATGGACATCTCATCACAACATTTTCAAAGATGATAATGTTTTCAACAGGAAGGGAATCTGACAATGTAACCCTACGAGTAAGAAGATCCCCGAACTTTAAGAGCTAATGTGGTGAACAAAAGCCATGCATCGTTGACTTGCCATAGGGAGGTGAAGAGAAACAAGACGTTAAATTTGATCATGGTTAGGTAATGGTTTCAATAGATGTCTCTATGTGTTTCTAATATAGACCTTCATGACAAGTTGGCTCTCGCCGCTACACCTTCTCTTATGCATTGAGGAATCACATGCCTTAATACAATGCTCATTGTCCTCTCCATCAAAAGCTCATGTTATTGTTGAGTTGTGCTCTTCGGAAAGGTTTATGTTGTACTCACTTTTTCTCATAGATGGATGATCCTTTTCATCCCTAGCTATGTACACCTAGTGGTTGCAACATTTCATTTTTCCCACCCAATTGTACCTTGTTGTTACTTGCAGTATCATGTTGGAATTTGAAGAGAGGTAGTAAAACCTAATAAGAAGTGAACATAACATAGATTAGACACTTCCTTGATAGCTCTACTTAATCACTTGACATGTTTCCAAGAGATGTTGAGCCTTTGGTTGCTTGTTGCAACTTTCTCACCAAGATTGAGGTTGAAATCCAAAATGTTTTCTTGGAAGTTGGAGACTCTAGAACATCAAACCATGGCAAACAATGCCTAGATATGGATCGAAGTAGGTTCTAGAATCAAATCCAGCTAGTTCTTGACTTCTTTAGTACTTCCACTTAACCTTTAAAAAAATATCATAGGACATACTTTTGAATTCCAGAAGACTACATAAGGAAAAAGCAATCAATCTAGACACTTGGTTGAAAAGGTAAAAGTGAGGAAAGCCAAGGTGGAGTAATTGTTAGATGTTTGCAAATTTGTGCGATTCTCTTTTGCACAAAGTTCGAAAAACCCATAGTTCTAGTAGAGATTTATGGCTGTTGGAAGCTAGGAATGTAAGTGGGAATCTTGATTGGGAGCATGACGATAAGAAATCTAACACACACACACACACACACACACACACACACACACACACACACACATACATAGATAAATAGGTGAAACTAGCTTGCTTGTTGGCATTCACTTTAATCCCTTCTTAGAGAGAATTTGAAAATTTTGAACACTACCTTTAATTTACTTATAAAAGTAAATTTTCCGATCTAACAATTCCTTCTTCGTGTATTATGTTCCCATATATCGATCAATGTATCATATGAGATCCTTTGAGGAAAGAGTTGAGGAAAGGCTCACATATGAGGAAGAAGGAATTACTCACATGGTGGTTCCAAATATCTCACATGCAAGCTCTGGAATGGGAGAAGAAATCACATAATTGCTTGCATATAAAGGGTGTTAAGAGGAAGAGGATCACCCTCTTGCATGCTTATGGGTTGTTGTGGGATCCTTGTTGAGAGCTCTAGTGTGAAATTCATGGCACATATGAATACTCACTTTGATTATGAACGTGATATAGATGTAAATTATTTTCTAGAAAAAGCTTTGCATAAAGATTAAGGATGATTAGATTGATGAACCAGACAACAAGCTTGCTTATGTATATCCTCCTATCCATGTATTCTTTCTCTCTTCGTCTCCTCTACCACTTGGTTCTTCACATGGATGCCACTTGGTAATCATGTGAAATTCATGTCCCCTCTCTTGATAAAAATCTTCATGAACTTCACAAGATTACTACCCAAAACTTGGAGGGGGCATGATGCTTCACATACCCCATCTCTTCATGAATTT
Organism: Ceratopteris richardii; assembly: GCA_020310875.1. Taxonomy (NCBI): domain Eukaryota; kingdom Viridiplantae; phylum Streptophyta; class Polypodiopsida; order Polypodiales; family Pteridaceae; genus Ceratopteris; species Ceratopteris richardii. Next base: position 86,954,423 of record CM035437.1, read on the forward strand.
CATAATAGTAGTACCCAAAACATAGAGGGGCATGAGTTGATTTGGGTAATTGTGGTTAGTCTAACCGAAGTGACTAAGATTACTTCAACACAATATAGTGAATATCCCAAATTTGGCAAGACTATTTGTTGAGAATTATATGAGCTCTATAGTCTATCTTTAGATTTTGTGTTAGGCTAAGATTGAAACTTTAATAGTCAAAAATTGAGAAACAAGGTTGGATACCAAACTTTGCATGTATAATTGAGAATCCACAAAGGGAATGGGAAAATATAAAGTATTAACCAACTCCTAGAAAATATGATTTGAGCATATGTGGATGATAGGAAAACTAATTGGGAAGAATGCTTACTTATAACACAACTTCCATAAAGCATTGCTTGGCATTCTTCCATCTAATATAGTCTATCAAAGCTAATGTTTGGGCTTCAACCAAGAGTTCCTTCATTAATAGGATTACAACATGAAAACGACCAAGCTATAAAACATTTCTTGGAAGACATGAAGCATCTGCTTAGACTTGCAAAAGGAAATAATTGGACATATCCTATATGTTTTCTTCTTTTGAAAGTTATCATTCTTTCATGCTTTTCAGAAACATATGCTTGACATACTATGTTAAAATTCAAATATCCAAATCTTGGCAATATCCTTACTAATGCCCCCTTTTCAATGCTGTCTAATGTCGTTAAGTTTATATAAGAAATTCTCTTCTGCCATAATTTAGCTTTATTTTGAGTAGGTTTCGTTCTTTGTAGACATATTCTTATGGTACTTACCTATGTCAAAATTGAAACTCTACCAATTTTCTTGTCATGGTGAAGTAAAAAACCAGCTTTTTCAGTCTTATCATGCATAAAATAATTGTGCTTATTGAAGACAACTACATGTATAGGCACATACTTTGTATGAAATATTCTTTGTGAGTATAGGCACATTGCTACATGTAAAAGAGAATCTACTTTGTGATTGTATCGCTCTACTAGCAATGTGTTCTTTTATATATGAAGGCCTTTTGTGAAAAGGTCATCCACCATGATTTTTCTTATGTTTTGTACAACTTGAATATTTGTACTAATTTAAATATTTTCCAAGTTGTTTTAAATCTATGCAAAACATCTTCAAGGCAAAACATATTTTCTCTTCTTAGATGACCATAAGCACTTTACGTAGCAAAGTTCAAGACAAGCATATTATCAAGCCTTTATGTGTTATATGTCTTTTTCATCTCTTGGTATTCGATTTTCATATTCATGAAAGCAAAATTTTCTCATTTTCCCATATTTTAAATAAGAGTAAAAATATTTTGGCAAAGGAGAAGGTACCTAAATATCTAAATGAGAGCTTCTCTTGGGTGCTTGAGATTAAAAGGTCCCTCTTTCACTTGAACTTTGACTTATTTTTCCTCTATCTCTTTGAGATATTTACCTTTATTCTAAAGAAAGGTTGTTTTCTTGAATTCATTTTTTAACTCATCCAAAGTGTATTTACTCATCGAAGATTGGCATTTAAGACTAAATTCATTTTTTAAACTCATCCAAAGGGCATTTATTCATCAAAGTTTGGCATGTTCCTTCATTTAGAATAGATGTATCCAAAATTTTATAATGAAATCCAAGACTAATAAGAGATCATGATGCTCCCGAGATAAACTATATGATCTTGTACTCATTTGGTTTCTACCACATTCCAATCACAATTCAAATCATGTTTGTAATTATCTTCTATGATTTGAATTGTACATGTAGAAATCCAATGTACAAGTTTTCTTGACTTCAATAATTGGCTTCGATAATACGATTCAAGGTTTCTATTATGCATGTAGAAATCCAATGTACAAGTTTTCTTGACTTCTCTATTGAAATCTTGTTTCCTCTTTGTTGTTTCATATTTAGGTTACCACATGATTTTGGGCATTTACCATCAGTAGTTATAAGACCCCAAACATCTATGCCTATGTCTGCATGCATTAGGTTGTTTGGTTGGGCCTTTGACCTCTTGAGGTGGGGGAGAGGGTTCAACCCCTCCCTATAGCAGGACAATTGTGGGTCCTAGGCCAGTGCGTATTGCCTTTGGGTGGATTAAACCAATTGCCTTTGGGTAGTCCTTTTCAAGTGTTACCTTCGAATAGTCTAACCCTTGCTTTGTGGGACACAGGGGGTCCCATGGGTTCTATGTGCATTCACTTGTATAGTCGTTCTTTCAATCAATTCAAGCTAGAGATATTAGGCTTCATCCGAACTTTCTTAAAAAAAAAAGAGATCTATGCCTATGATTTTTTTTTTTCCGTTTCATAGAATCAAAGATGCTAATGCTCTTATTTAATTTCTCACCAATTACTTGACTTGTATTATCACTCTCCGAAAACATTTTTTTTATTATGCCACTTTTATGGTGACGTTTGAGGAAAATCCAATAGAGTTTCGAGTTCTTCGCTTAAATGATAGAAGCAAACTTTTTTATTGAGAGTACAAGCAATTTGAAATGTCCAGCTGGGTGGGAATTGAACCCAGGCACTCTGTCCCATGGCGTTCAACACATACCGCTACACCACACCCATTTGGACAATACAAGCAAACTTTGCACTCGACAAAGATGTAATATTTTGGCTATTCTTAGCAATTGAACCATAAAAACTCAAATTTATATCTTTACAAACTACATAAATTTTTTTAACAAAGTCTCCTTTCTAGAACTACATAAATTTTTTTTAACAAAGTCTCCTTTCTAGAAATATGGTTAAGAATATGGCGGTTTGTTTTGTGCATGAATCATTTATCTTTGGTTGTCTTCATTTTATTTTCTTTTTGAGAGTACAATGAATTATTATTTTTTGTTATTTTTCTTACTATGCATTTATTGTAAATTTTCCTATGTTTTGTTTGCATTTTGTGCTAGGCTTCATTATGGCTGAGTTTGCCCATCACTTCCGGAAGTGATAGAAACTTAGTTCGCAGAGCTTCTTGTGAGTTCATGCTTGTGGTGTGTGCATTGTGGGGTGCATGTGTGAGCATGTATTGATCATTCGGAGTTCTATACCCACTATTGGGCATTGATGATGTTAGTGGGGATGTCATCGTATAGAGTTGATACTGTGCATAATGGAGCTGATATGCTATATAGTCATGTGGTTGACTACCATGAGCTTATAATTGCACTTTCATTTGAGGGTGAATTTGGGGTTTGCCTGGATTCATTCTGGTATATATGATTGTCATATTAGTGGACATGCAGTTTTCACTTGTGGATTCTTCGTCTGAGTTACAACCGGTTACTAGGTGTGTATACCCTATCAACTATGCATTTTTTGTGATTTGTCCTATCTTTTGTTTGCATTTTGTGCTAGGCTTCATTATGGCTGAATTTACCCATCACTTCCAGAAGTGATAGAAACTCAGTTCGCAGAGCTTCTTGTGAGTTCATGCTCGTGGTGTGTGTGCGTTGTGGGGTGTGTGTGTGAGCATGTATTCATTCTGAGCTCTATACCCACTATTGGGCATTGAGGACGTTAGTGGGGATGTCATAGTATTGAGTCGATACTGTGCATAGTGGAGCTTATATGCTATATAGTCTTGTGGTTGACTACCATGAGCTTGTAGTTGCACTTTCCTTTGAGGGTGAATTTGGGGTTTACCTTGATTCATTCTGGTATATATGATTGTCGTATTAGCGGACATGCAGTTTTCAATTGTGGATTCTTCGTCCGAGTTGCGACCAGTTGTTAGGTGTGTATACCCTATCAACTATGCTTTTGCTGTATTTTTTCCTATGTTTTGTTTGCATTTGGTGCTAGGCTTCATTATGGCTGAGTTTGCCCATCACTTCCGGAAGTGATAGAAACTCAGTTCGCAGAGCTTCTTGTGAGTTCATGCTCGTGGTGTGTGTGCGTTGTGGGGTGTGTGTGTGAGCATGTATTCATTCTGAGCTCTATACCCACTATTGGGCATTGAGGACGTTAGTGGGGATGTCATAGTATTGAGTCGATACTGTGCATAGTGGAGCTTATATGCTATATAGTCTTGTGGTTGACTACCATGAGCTTGTAGTTGCACTTTCCTTTGAGGGTGAATTTGGGGTTTACCTTGATTCATTCTGGTATATATATATATGTGTGAGAGCATGTATTATTTCGGAGTTCTATACCCACTATTGGGCACTGATGACGTTAGTGGGGATGTCATAGTATTGAGTCGATACTGTGCGTAATGGAGCTGACATGCTATATAGTCTTGTGGTTGACTACCATGAGCTTATAGTTGCACTTTCATTTGAGGGTGAATTTGGGGTTTTCCTAGATTCATTTTGGTTTATATAGATTGAAAATACACACATCCAACTTTGTAAGGTAGAGGCACCCATCTTGGGAAACTCATGGACATGTCCAACCAAAATTTGAGCTCGAGACTTTCCTTCCATAGAGTCAAGGCGTAAGTCTTCATAGCTTTACATCTATGTCACCAAATATATCTCCCAACATGAGGATGCTCTAAGCAAAAGTTTTATATATATATATATATATATATATATATATATATATATATATATATATATATATATATATATATATAAATATATATATATATAAAATTAACAATGAATTAAGAGATACACACATGCGATCTCGTAAGTAAGTAGAGACATCCTTTTTGAGAACTCATGATATGTCGAGTCGAGGATTTCCTCCTACAATTCAAAGTGTCGGCCACTAAGCTATGCAAGCTTGAACAAATTGATGGCCATGTTGATCTGATGATAGAGAAAAAAAGATGATGTTACTATAATTGCTTAAAAGAAGCTCATACTTAAATTTCTCAATATTTCGTTATTTTTCCGCAAAATATAACAATGCTATATCATCAATGTTTATGGGAAGTTATGAGAACTTGAATTATCGAATTGTCAGTTGGATGTGGTTCGAGTGGTTACCACACTCGAGTGTTCAAGTTTCACTGCTCTTGAACCTTCTGTCAGAGCGTTCTCTGCAATACCATAGCTGGCTTCGTCAAGTTATCAACGTAAAAAATAGAACCTTCTGTCCGAGCGTTCTCGCTGCCGCTGAGCTCTGTGAATCCACAATTGGTTCATTCGGGAATCGTCAAGTTGTCAACGTAGAAAATAGAGCCTGCATTACAATCTTTCAATTTTCAGCGTGATGCAGCAACGTGAAATGACTTCATCGCAAACGGTACGATTTGATGCAGCAACATTGAACGTCGGAAGATTCTGCACGGACGTATATAGCAGTCGCAAGTTTTTATCGCAGAAAAGAGAGTTGGCAGTACAATCTTTCAACACTAAATGAATTCACCGCAACGAGTAGGATTTCATGCAGCGACATCGAACAGCACGGTACTCAGCAGCTCCGCATGCTGATGTGACTCGAAATTAAACTAGCGGAAGTTGAACTTTAACTAATTGTAGATGAGCGACTGATCAACAACAACACATAATGGCATGGTTCCTTGACTCAGAAAGAGGCCACACAAATGGCGACAGATGTATGAAGATGCACCAGCTCTGAGAATGGCTTTAATACCATGTGGCCAGGTCATGCAGTTATGTCACGAAGGATCTACAAAGACGGGAAGAGAGATTGAGAGACAGACAGACTCGACATTGTGAGCTGCAGAAGCAGTCCAGAAAGCGATCATTCTGCCCCCAATCATATGACTTCTGATCATGTCGCTTTTATATAAAACGTGATCGATGGTGTCACATGATAATAATTTGAAGTAGATTTTCACGCATTTATGCTGTCGGTTGTAAACTAAAAATCAAGGAAACTGTGTATATATAACTTGTACAGGTTGTAAGTAGACATTGTTTCTCTAGTTAAAACCTTGGAATCAACTTCACACGGTGGATTTTCGCATTTTTTCCATCAATTGTGAAGAACGGATGCTACAGACATCTAGTCAGGATATACACTCGTAAGCATCGTCAGATGTAAGCAAGAGAGATATCTGACTGAAGCTTGTAGCAGTGTAGAAATGTGAGCCATTCTCATTTAGTTATCATTAATTTACATCGATAGAATACTTGGATGATAAAGCGTATGATCAAGCTCATCGAGACGAACTTTCACAATGTAACGCGTACCTGATTTGGGTTGCTTTGTTTTTTGTGGTGCCCGACAGTTGGTGAACATTCATGTGGTCTGATTTATTCAATTTCCCAGTGCTTGAGGGTGCGATACAGTACAACGATATGCTCACCTATCTCAATTATGTGTATTTTGCTAAGGTTCATCGGCAATATCCAGCTATGTGGTGGTGTGGGTTTTCCAGCATGTGCATCTCCATCAGACAACATTTTTGCAAGAAAAGCAGGAGCTCCTTCTAAAGAATCCAGCTCGAAAGGTAATTATCGTGCAATCACTATCTACGATCATGATTTAAGGAAATCTGTAGGTTGTTCATTGGCATATTTGTAATTCAGATAATAGTTTCGCATTTGGATCTACTTATCCTTAATGCTATGTCATTGCAGGATCCTCTCACCATCTTAGCACCCTTGCTATAGCTGGTATCTGTATTGGGGCTTTCCTTCTCTTCAAGGCCTTGTGCCTTCTAACTTTACTAAGGAGATGGTCAAAACCACACATACCGAAGGAAATAGACCTTGGCAGTGGTATGTCTGTGTGCTTTATGCTCCATAGCGAGTGATTTGGCTGCAAAATTTGGTGTCTGTTTTGAGCGATAAGTCCTGTTACGTGCAGGTGGCAAGCTTGTAGTCTTTCAGGGGGGCACATCCACATCTTCCTCACGGGACTTATTAAGGCGAATCAGAAAATTGGAACGTAAGGATGTGATAGGAGAAGGTGGATATGGAGTGGTCTATAAGCTGATCCAGAAAAATGCTCAGGTACTTGCTATCAAAAAGCTGAAACATACTATAGAGTCGGTTCGGGGATTTGAAGCAGAAGTGGAAACTCTTGGAACAATCAAGCATCGCAATCTTGTCAAGCTGTTGGGATACTGTACGTCTCCTACAGTCAAGCTTCTCATATACGAGTTTGTATCGAATGGTACCCTAGAACAACTACTTTATGGTAAGATATGAGTTCAGCATGAGTTTGTCCGTCACGCTAGATCTCGTTCTTTAGCCTTTTCAAATTCATGGATGACACCAGAAGGTAAGTCGATTGCACGTGCAGGGCAAGGGTCTGACATTAAGCCTGTCGAATGGTCCGTTCGCCATGGAATAGCTTTGGGAGTAGCCCGAGGCCTTTCATACCTCCACCATGACTGTGATCCTCGGATTATCCATCGAGATATTAGCAGCTCAAATATTCTTCTGGATGAAAATTCAGAAGCCCACATCACGGACTTTGGCCTAGCCAAAATTCTGGATACTTATGACACGCATGTTACTGCCAGTGTTGCTGGGACCTTTGGCTACATTGCTCCTGGTATTTCATTCACTCGTTTCCGAGAGGATAGTACAATCAATTTGACATGAAACTTGGTAATCTGGTTTCTAAGATGAGTTTTGTGCTTGTAGAGTATGCTGAAGGCGGAAAGGCTACTGATAAAGTAGATGTCTACAGCTTTGGAGTTCTACTGCTAGAGTTGTTGAGCAGAAAAAGGCCCTCTGAGGGAGGTGATAGTGAAGATATTGGACTGGCTGCATGGGTAATTGACGGAACTCATACCTTACATTTCTTCTCTGCATTTTCCCATCTGACTATGCTGACTGTTGGGTTTCATTCAAATCACTCTATTATTTCGTTTTCAGGCAAGAAGGCAACATGAATCCGGCAAGGGAGCCACCGTCATCGAGAAGTATTTGCGTCTAACAGCACCATGGGAGGAGCTCCAAACAGTGCTGCTTGTCGCTCTGTCATGTGTTTCTCACAAGCCAGATGATAGGCCTTCAATGAAACAGGTGGTGGAGTGCTTGGAGATGGATGACCTGCACCTTTCAAGCATTGCTGTACCAATAATGGAGAGCACAGACGTTGAAAAGGACGCCAGTGTGGTACCAATTTTTGAGGTGAAGGATGTGCTCCCTCAGTAATCTTCTTGTGGTTCGCTCTCTCTTGAGAAGTGCTGGTGCATTCTGTTCTTATGTTTGAATGGCTGATACCTTTTCTCGGCTTGAGGTTTTTCCATATGATGTTTTCCCTCCAACCTCTGGTGGTGCACAAATCTCTTATCAAAGCTGAACAAAGTTGATTCCATCGCTTATCGCTTTTAGAGGCTGAGCTCAGCCTTTGTGGTCATATTTTGCATTTACTCTGGACTGTGAGTAAGTGTTTTTCCTATTTTTCTTTTGATGGGTCTCCACCATCATGTACACCCCTATCTTCGGATGATAGAATACTAGTAATTTGTGAAGGATAGAGCTATGTTTAATGACCTTCAAGAGCTTGATATGTTTAATGACTCCTGATGTCATACTATCTCCAACTATTAAACAGCTTGTACATATTGATTACTCGTACTTTCATGAACGGACAATTTCGTTGCATTGGCAACATTGTCTCTATACCATAGATATAGCATAATACTTTTCCAAGTTAAAAATGACAAATATGTGAATTGAACAATCATGTTAAGCGACATTCTCTGTCGGTCACATGAAATGACGCCGATATGTGAACTGAACAATCATGTTAATAGTGACTTTCTCTGTCAGTCACAAGAATACCTGTATGTCGAGTGTTTCCAAGTCTTACAATTTTTTTAGATGGAGGTTTAGCTGAAGCCTACTCCCCTGCCTTTAACTTTGAAAGTGCAACTATACAAGTGAATGGTAGTACCCGTGTAACTCCCCATATCCCACAAAGCAAGGGTTATACAAGGTTATAACAATACAACTGGTTTAATTGGCCAAAGCCATACATGTCCAGCCCGAGGCTGAAACCCTGGACCTCCGCCTCAAGAGGCCAAAGCTCAACCTACTGCCCTATGGGACGTGGACAATTGATTTGCCGATTTGAGCTTCTAATTAAACTTTTGCGTGTAAGCTTCTACAGACCTTTTCGATCAGCTTGCACGGATGCGTTCTATTCTCCACCTGTAAAATGTAGACCTTAACCACTAGCATGCATGTATAACATGCTTTTTTATTTGATTCGTCCTTGTTATCCATCACAGAGCCATCTTCCAAATAGTTTCAGCTTTAGCTATTTTATTAATTGATGTTGAAGCAGGGTGATCCATCTTTGTGAATGCGTCTACCACAGCAACGATGGAGTCATGAATCCGGAAAAGAGGGAGATATCTGTTGAAGTACATCGATACAGTCTCCGATGGATAGTTTAGAACCAGTAGAAAATGCGGAAGTCCATGAAATTTAGCGTAGCTTGTCATGATTGGAAGCAGAAAAATATCCAACGTTTCCATCTTTCACTTCTGTCAGTAAAGATGATGTAAGAGAGTATCCGTTTTGATTTTTTAGTATCCCAAAGATGTAGAATCATAAAGTCATTGAAATACTTCAGATCATAACGAAGATATTCCTCATGAGCTTCATATACTAATTGATATGCGGATGGTAAATCATAGTCTCACTGTAGCATCTCAAAACCTATGGAAAGCGGCATATATAAAGTGCAAAACAGACTCAACATGAATTAAAGAGAATGAAACAGTAGAGGATGAACAGCTCAAAATGTAGTGAAAGTTTGTTAAGGGTGCACCTGAAAATCTCGTCGAACAATATGCATGTATGTGTACTTGCACATGAAGAAACAAAAAGTTTTCTGTTATTTTTACAAAATGCACTATAAAATGTGGTTCACATATCTACCTATGAAAATATGTGCATGTGCCTATGTACCAAAAATGATAATAAATTTGTAATACTTTTCCTTTATATACTAAACGTAAGGCACAATGTCTATGTGGAAAGTTGATAACATCCAATAATTCTATGAATGATAACATGCTCCTGAAGGAAAGCGATTAATCTCAATTTACATGGATAGCTAATTGAAGTAATTCGATGGCGATGCACCACAGTGCGTTCTCCTTCTCGAGAGTTGCACGATGATATCCCCGGAGTAGAAAATTGAGCTCCTAGGGCCTCACACGGTACTCCACACAGAGGCTGTAGAATACGTAAGAAAACAACAATACACATGGAGAACGAAGACAAACTTCTTAGGTCTTACAAATGTGATTGAACTTACAATATGTGATTGATCAGGCCACTATTTGTTCTATTAAAGAGCATATACAAAGAGGTGTTCGGTGGTCATTTGGCCTTTTGCATGGACGCTAACGGTAACACCAACCACACATCGCATCACTAAATAATATTAAGCACATTCCATCTCATAAATAAAACACATGCACGAAATTCAAACATTGAATTTTTTAGATAAACAACTTAATGTGTTTGTGAATGATATGCAATAATCAAGTGTTATAATGTAACATAAATGAGACTTTTTGAATCCATTGAGATTCTTCCGCAGGATGATTTTTGTATTCTACTAAATACATTGGGTAGTGAATTCTTGTTCATATTGTAACTACTTCATATCCAATACAATTTCAAGTAATAAAAGCTTTTATTTTCTTTAAGTAACGGTACATGTTCCATGATAGTTTTCATGGAGCCTTTAGGTGGATGATTTTAAAAGACTTATACAAAAGAATTATCTATATTTCAATTCGATGGTATCTCTAATCTAAAACATTTTTTATTGATTTTTTGTATGATTTATGTGAATCATAATATAATGGTTCTAAGTTTACCTTAGGATGATGTTTATAGATGTTGTTTAGCCTATTATTACCAATGGAATAACAACATAAAAAAATCTAATATTGTAATATTGGTTGCTTCACATCGACCATTACAATGAGGATGAAATGAGAAACTAGAATTCCTTTGTGCTCCTAGATTTTTGAACAAATTATAATGATCTAACAAAATATCTACAGGGAAACCATAATGTGGATATGTTGTATAAAGCATGGGTTTGGAAGGCAAAATATGTAGATTCCAAGGGTTAGAATATGTTAAATAACTCTATTAAACTAGGGAATAACTAACTAGACAAGCTACTCAAGACATCAACAACTAAGCCCACAAGCGGGTACTGATATGCATTTTCCACCCAACCAACTCCACCCATATATATACCTCAAGGCCAAGGGGGGAAATATGAGGAGAGCTTGCCAAGTATCCTCTCCACATGGATGCTAATCCAAGGCCTTCTAACCTTGGAAGTCACATGAAGTTGCATGGTCCTCACATGGGTTCTAAAAGGATTTCTCCCAAGCTTTTACATATAAGTCCAAAGGCTTGAGAGGCCTCCTTAAAGGTTTAGTACCACATCCTTATGAAATATAAATTCGAAGGGTCAAAACCCATCAATTGGGAGTAAATAGATCCAAATCGCTCAAGGTTTCATACCATAGTCTTGGAGACACTTTGCCAAGGGTTTTTCAACAAACTCCAAAGGTTCCAAGTGACTTTGGACCCTCAAAACCCATGTCTTATGCCACTTGGACCCATAGTCATACAACATTCTTCCCCTTGATGTCCTTCAAAATGGGTGTAGATATAATATCTAAAGTATTCCCCCATGCCCCATGATTAGTCTCCTCATGCCTCTTTATCAAAACGGGATTCTATCCCAAACTAGATTTGAAAAGAGTGGAATCCACTAATGGGCTAATCTCTACCCAAGTCATTCTAAAGATCATCTAGCTTTGCATATAAGTGACGCATTCAGATGAAAAGTATGGAAAGAATGATAAGGATGGATTAAAAAATTCCTACCTAATTCAATGTTTTGTTATGTGTGAACTGGGCATCCATAGTACAAACGTACAAAGTAGGTGGATTCTAACATTCTCCAAGTAATTTTCTATGTAGGTCCATTTCTATGAACTACTCATGCATGGGCCTAGCAAGATAGATGGATATTTGACTCACTCAAGACTTTGAGAAGTCTCCTTAAGTTGAGGTTTGACCAAAAGATCTAACCTAAGTGTTTTTTACTATATCCTACTTATTAACCAACATCTATTGATCTCTTTCCCAAATACATATCCGAGCTTGCATAACAAATTAGCTCATTTTGAAACATCTTAGACAGACTAGAGTAGTCTTCTTTCTCGTTTCTCATATGTGCATTCAACCGAATAGCCTATACAGAGCTCTCACCCCCTTCTATAGCTCTTTGGGATGAATAGGAAACCACATCTCATGTGTTTCATGTGGCCGATTATTTATTCATAAGTTTTCCATGTGGGATATTCAAACTCCACTCTCAACCATCTTATGGAGTTTGGCATATGCACCAGGACGAATCCCAATTTTAGCTAGTTCTCATCCTTTTTCTTTAGAAGAAGTGCTTGAAGAGCTTTATTTTAGGAGTACTTCTATTATAATTTTATTCTCTTTTATTCACACACGCACATGCAATAGTAAGACGATGGAGAGGATATTTCATATGAAACTTCCTATGAGGAATCACAAAGATGGAGGAGAAAGAAGACCAAGTTATGAATGATGGACTCGAGAAAAAAGAAGATTGGCTCCTCCTAGAAGAAGAAGAAGACCAAGTTATGAATGATGGACTCAAGAAAAAAGAAGATTGGGTCTTCCTAGAAGTCAGAGGAGGACGATGCTTGAAGTAAAGCTAAGTATTTATTTATTTAAATATTTGTGTGCCCTTTTTTTTATACATTCATAATTGAAGTAAAGAAAAATACTTCAATTACTCAAGTGCAAATATGAAGACAACCTATTCTAATTTTCAAACATACATGGTTTGAAAAGAAATTAACACATTAAGCACTCACATGCATGTATGCAATGAAAAGAAAGATTGTGTGTGCATTGTATATCAACACATGATGATTTTAAATGCACAAAATTCAAGCTCAACATTTTCCTTTGTGCACATATCAAGTGTACTCTTTGTCAGAAAACACTTTTAATGCAGAAACCCATATGCATTTGCATGATAATGCATTGAAGGGAAGCACATGTTTGTTCATATGAAGGGACCACAAGATCATGGAATGATTGAATGCTAAGCATTAAAGAAGCTTTTAAGCTTCTGTAATTTACGATAATAACATCCGCACATCAATGTTGGATATAAAGTATGGTGGTATGGGACACTATACTTTATATTCACATTAATGTAGGAATGATAGTATGGGATATCAGACGATGAGATGGTAGGTATCTTTTAGTCTTCATATATAAAAATGAAGTACATGGTGGTCAAAGAGTATAATCAAGACTTCAAGTATAACGTAACTGGAAAATTTAAAGATCATGAAGTTGAAAGCACCTTCTAAGATCTTCATAAATGTTTTCAGTGAGTCTAGTATAGTATCATTTAAGTCAATCTAGGATGAAGCACATAGTTGAGGTTACAACTAAATAAATCAATATCTTGACTCAAAATATATGTTTTTTAGTGTGTCAAGAAACTTTGAAAGGATTGACTTAGTAATCAACATAGTTGAAGTTAGACTAAGTTAGTCCAAAGCACCTTGTTGATAGTACAACCAGATGAATCAATCTCCTAAAGTAAGAGATCTATTCTAGACTTGGTATTCTAGTATATAAGAGTCTCAAGAGATTAAAAGGTATTAACTTAGTGATTAAGATAATTGAAGTATCATGGTTTGAGAGTAAAGTTAAACATCATCAAAGCTCGGTGGCTCAAGACGCTGATGTTTTATACAACTAGAGGTTGGTAGATGGATGATGGTTTAACCTTAGCCAAAGCATCTTTTTGAGATTTTGGGTTTAATCTCATAAAGATAGAAACAATGCTTCATACCCTTGACTAGAATAAATCCTTAAAGGTTTGAGTCTCATCTAGGTTGACTCAAATCATTGTAGTGTCTTAGAATTTGAGTCAATTAAACTAGATTTTAGTTCTTCCTTCTCACTTTTTCAAACCTTCGATGTGACTTTGAAAGAATATTCAAATTCACTTCTAGACTAGGTTCAATTGGATGGAATTCGTAACTAGATTAAACATGAGATGTAGATATTTTATATAGAACCCATTCAATCCCAGACGACACTTGAGTTTAAGATAATTAATTCATCCATTGAGCATTGCTTCAAGATTGATGGATGAAGAAAGATTCTAAAGTCTACTCAAAGAGTTTGAGTAGAACTCTTAAAGGGGAAAGATTTAGGGACTCTTTCTAGTTCTAACAGTTCCAAAGAAGTGAAGTCTTTAAGGAAGTAGCCTTGGCTAAATCATTTTGAAGTTGGTTTCCCAAAGAAATGAATCACTTCTTTCCTACATCTTGCCTTGGCCCTAAAGCGTTCTTGAAGTCACCCCCCAGAGATTCTCGATGAACTTAGTACTTTACAAGCACAGGTACTTGATCTTCAAGCACAAATTATAGCTCACTCTGAGCCTCCAAGCCAAACTCCCCACTAGAAATTTCGGCTGAAAAAGAAATTGTTTCTATACCGGTGGAGGAAACATATGAAGAGGCCTATGAACCACAACCAATACCAGGCAGATCTGTCATGGCAGGGGGCCAAGAAACTTTTTGAACTTCCTACACCCGCATGGCTTAAGTCAGTGGAAGAACTTGGTAAAACCCACTCTACACGTGTAGAAGCATAGCTACATGCCATGACCATGATTAAGGAACGAATATTACAATCACCCTATTTCACTCACATGGCCCCTTGAAGGTACATCTCTGCCAACGAGCTTCAATATAAACCATACTTAATGCTGATGGAAGAATATCACTTGGCAATTGAAAAAGAGATAAGAAAGAAACCAACCCATGCAACTCAGTTTGAGCCCGACGACCTGCCATTGGATGCAATGAAAGGCAAAATTTTTGAACCAAATTGGCGCATGGAGCTGCTACAAGAATATGCAGAGATGACGCACACATGGGTCAAGGCACCATTGCACTTAAAGTACAATTTGTGCTGGGGTCCTATGCCACTACGCTGCTCTTGGAAGGCATTCGCCATCAAGGTTCAAAATAATAAGCAGTGCCAGGACTGGCTCAATTATCCCTACTTCACTCCACCCTACAGGCCCCCTACAATTGGATAAATGATGGCCACAATTCTCCACTGGCTCCCCCGATTACATTGCATGGAAGACGTTGTAGCACACATGACTCCCAAGATATTTGATATGATGCAGACCATTTTTAAGATCTTTCGTCGCATCAAAGCACCACATGTCAACACCCTGGGCTTTGAGCATGTCAACCAAGACTTGGCATATGATATGAGCACTACACCATCGCTCTGGGTGTGTTATGCTTGGCACTTCCATATAAAATACTTACCGGCATGTTATAAGATGATCTTTGAAGGGATGTTCATGATAGGCTTTTGGGAGTACCACTCCCAAGTTTTTATGAGCAGGCCTACTCATCTACTCCAATTATTTGCTTGCAAACAACTTGTGGATTCCACACACTACCGGCTTCCACCTCCCCGATGAACCTCACACCATCGATTGGGAAAAAATAGAAATTGATTTCACACGACGAATTCGCATCACAGAGCACACCCTCGCACACGACCTCTTGCAAAACTATATCACGCAAACCCTGCAACAAGGATGTGTCGGGGATGACGGACGCGAGAGGGAGGGGGTGTTGGCAGTAGCCAAAGGCACAGACATAGAGGAAGCATGTAGATGTAGACTACAAAGAGTCATGGGGATCCATGCAATCAATTTTTCCACTCCAACATATTTGATATTACTCTTTCAAAACCCCAAACAATGATCTTTTTTACTTCTGTAACATATGTATCATAGAAACAACCATTTTTGTATTTATTAACTCCATTTTCTACAAGCCGAGGATTCCTCAAGCTTGAGGAGCTTAGGTAGAACAAGCATATCAATTTTGGATATTTTTAGATCTCGTTTAGACCTCCAAATAGCACCAAGAACCTATTTCTTAACTATGTCAGACACTAGATGTAGTCTAGAATCTATAAAAAGAGCTAGAGATCTCATTTTTGAGGTTAGCTTGTATGAGTTGAGAAGATCTTAGAGCTATTTTGATCTTGTAATAGTGTTATTGAGCAATAGAGTCTACTTTCAACCTTCCATTGTGTCTTGCTTGTCTCTTACATGTGTGTGTGCATCTCCATGCTTCTCACCTTCACTCTCGCTACTTCTTGCATTCATGATCTTCATATCATTTCTATCTCTTCTGTGGATTGACGTTAAGGAGGTGGAGCTTCTTAACGTGGTGCTTAACATTGTGCTAGAGCAACAACAAGGTCCAAGTTCATGGGTATATGGAGTGATTGAGTCTAGTATAGGGAGTAATTTCTTGAGGAATTTAGTCTTACCATATCAACATGAGGATTAATGATTAGAGAAACCTAGCCTCATATATTTAAATTTGTCGAATTTGTATTGGAATAGTCACAAAGAAACTAGAACAGTATTTATGTAAGGCATACAATGGAACCAAATTCAATAGTAGATAAATGAGGCAAATTTTCCATTCGGTCACTTGAATGCCCTCTTCACTAGGAAATGATTCTCCTCCCAAACCCCCTTTGTGAAAAAATCCAATGTGATTAGAACATAAATGTGAGATTTGGTAGTATGAGTCTTCGGATTTAAATCTAGCAACTTCTCCAAGTTAGTCACCAAATTTAACAAGAGTAACTAAGTGGAACAAACATTGCAAATTGAGTGATTCTTTTACATATTTTCTCACTTCTTTCTTATTCTTTTTCTTTGGATAACTTTTTGAGTTCCTCCCAAGCTCTGATGGTTTGACTTAACTATGTCAATCTAACAATGCACAAGGGAATGACCCAATTGAAATGCATCATTCCACATATGTTCTATGGTGCATGGAAGGAAAAGCAAAATTTTTGAGATCCACGTGGACCCAAGAATCTCTCTTGCATCTTGAGAACGGCTTGAAGGACATCAGAATCGGAAAATAGACTAACAAGACAATGTCCATGCATTGAAATAGTGAGATACTCAATGCAATCAATAATGTTCTCACTTGAGGCTATTATGTGTGCAACATATGTTAATAGGTGTCCCACCAAATCAATACAATCTATCACTCCATATCAAGCTTGTCATGATCGCAAGCCAATCGTTGCTCATCTACATGTCTTTGGTTGTTTGTCAATGCATTAGTGGCTGACCAACACGCATGAAATTGGATGATAAAGTAATGAAATGTATTTTTGTTGGCTACAATTTTGAAAGCAAAGGCTATCATGTGTATCATCCAGAGACTAAACACATTTTGGTTAGCTTTGATGTTGTTTTTGTGGAAGATGCAATTCAACCATTAGTTTCATGTACTAAAGAGACATCAATTAGCTCCAAATATATGTATGACACTTTGTTGCCTCTTTTTATATGTGGACATTAAAGTGCTGGTCCAAATGAGATCTCTCAGCCTTTAGAGGTTCCACATGAATATGCACATTCCATTTTTTATGCAGATTTACATGATGCACTTGTTGATGAGAGGGTTGACATAGAAAAGGCTAAAAGTATCCCTAAATGGTTGGTGCAAACTTTGAGAGATATCAAATTAGATGCATCTTTGTCATATCATACACGATCAGGCTCTCATAGTGCTTCCTTTGCACTAGGTTGCTATGCAATTTCTACTTCTGGTCTTTGCGATGAGATTGAGCCCATTTCTTTTGATGAAGCAGAAAATTCAAAAAATTGGATGGTTGTAATGTAATCAAAATATGATGCTATTATGAAGAATGGTACAAAGTCTTGATGTCATTTTGCTCTAGGAAAAAAATCCATTGGCACTAAATGGATATACAAGTTGAAACATAAGCCTGGTGGAACAGTTGACAGATATAAGGCTAGGCTTGTTGCAAAAGGTTATGCTTAATAGAGAGGCATTGATTTTGATGAGACCTTTTGATTAGAGGTTATTCATGACAAGTTGGACCATATTTTAGCATTCATTCTTGAGTGGGAGGTTCTTACCAAATTTCCATCACATGCTATCACATGACATTACAAAGATACTTAATTAAATGAGGCTTCTCCTCTCATGTACACCCTAAGGCGTCAATTGGAGAAGCATATCCCAAGACAAAGGTTCCCACATCATAGGATAAATCAAACCTAAGGGTCATAACAATTCAATTAGGGCTGAAATCAAGGGAAACTCAAGGCTAATATACAACATATTCTATTGTATAACTATGGGTCCAAGTGACATAAGACATGGGTTTTGAGGGTCCAAATTCACTTGAAGAACCCTTTGAGTTTATTGAGAAACCCTTCGGAAAGTGTCTCCAAGACTATGGTGTGAATCCTTGAGCCATTTGGATTTATTTACTCCTAATTGAAGGGTTTTGACCCTTAGTATTGATACTTTCTAAGGGTATGTTATCTAATCCTTAGGGGGGCCTTGCAAGCCTTTGGACTTGTATGTACAAGTTTGGGAGAAATCCTTAGAACCCATGTGAGAGTCATGTGAGGACCATGTGATTGCATGTGACTTCCAAAGTTAGAAGGCCTCTCCTCATATTTCCCCCCTTGGTCTGGAAGTATATATGGGTGGAGTTGGTTGGGTGGATATGTGTGTCTCACCCCCTTATGGCCTTAGTTGTTCATGTCTTGAGTAACTTGGTATAGTTCGTTATTCTTTAGTTTATTAGAGTTATTTAATAGTGGTATGCACAACCAAGTTTATATTTTCAGCCCCTTATTAATGACTGTAGTAGCTTAATCTAGTTATTTATTATTTAATTTATTAGAGTTATTTAACAGTGGCATTATTTAGTTTCATAGAGGTTTAGTTCATATTTTCATCCTCTTATTGATGGCTTGAGTAGCTTGGTCTAATTAGCTATTATTTAGTTTATTTGAGTTATTTTAACAAAGACACACCATAGTTTCACAAAGGTTTTAGTCTTGAGATAATCCCATAGTTTCATGGAGGTTTTAATATTTGATTAATTAGCTCAAACATCGATAGTTTTTTTGATTGATGTGTTGGCATGAGAGTTTCATAGATTGACTACCTTTTGAAAAAGATTGGTGCAACGCATGCCTGCCTTTGCAGCCCATTTAAAGGCTTTGAGTAGCCCTACGGTCTAACGTGGAATTCGAGAATGCCCCGCTCATACTCACAGGGAGTCTTCCCACATGAAGAGATTTCAAAAAGATAAAAACAATAGCCAATGTGCGTGGTTTAGCGGATGTGCCTTGTACTCCTAGGCAGATGGTCAGGGTTCAAGTCCTGCCGGGGGCTAGATGCCAAAGAGTCCCCAAGATGGGTGCCTCTACCTTACGACGTCGGGTGTCTCCATCTTTCCAATTTATTGTACTCTCAAAAAAAAAAAGAAAAAAGAGAGATAAAAACATCTGAAGAGATTTCAAAAAGAGAGACCTGAAGTTCCAAGACAACGTTCTGGAGCTATTGATATTCTTCATTGATTTATCATGATCCTCTAGTAGTTGTGCATGATCTTCTAACAAGATTTGCATGGATTTGGAGGGTATGGATTTAAATCTACTAGGATTGTTCATCAAGTCTATCCAAAGCTGCTTCTAGGTTCTCACCATTCTGTTCCTCGAGTCTCTGATTTTCCTCTTTAGCAGCTACGAGATGGTGTCTTAATAGTCCCATATTGCATGTGAGCGTGGAATTTCATACTGTCTGAGCCTGTAAAAGATTCTTGATATCCATGAGTGCTTCTTTAGTCTTTTGTTCGCTTTCTAGCTCGAGGGAGTGGTATGCTTCTCGTAACTCTTGATGTCATGCATTGAGGGAAGCGTTATTGATGGTTGAAGAATTCAAATGCACCTGCAACTATGTAGTGGTGTGCTGCAATGCTTGGTAGTTTCTTTCAAGAGATGCAAATTCATATCTAACTTGGTCTTCTTCGTCATCAATCACTGTCCTATCTTCATTTGAGCTGGAGACTACCTTCTCTTGTGGTTGGTCGAGGGGGGGGGTAGTAGGATAGCTTGGACGTTCATATTCTTGAGAGAAAAACTATCCTTCTGAAAATTGGAACTCACTAGAGAATGCATCATGCATTTCAAAATCAAATGTCGGATTAAGGGGTTCTGCCTCCAAGTGTGGTATGGGAAAGGTAAAGGCTTTCACAACAACTATGGTGGGAATCTCTCCAGCTACAGTAGTAGTTTCCTGAGTGGTGGTTGCTTGAGGAGTTACCACACGGGTAGTGCCTTCTATTATTACAAGGCATGAGATTCAAATGCATATTGGTTGTACAGGTGCTGGAGGTTTTGTTGGAGACTATTGAGGGGATGGTTGTGGTGACATGGACTCTGGAACCTACAAGCATGGGATAGAACCTCTCATGCGCTTGCCTGCCTATCCTTTGCTAGCTTTTTTGGCCTTTTTGGTGGTTCCCTTGAATCCTTTAATTCTTCACTGGTCATAGCGTGTTCGATGGGCAACTCATAGGCCAAACACATATAGACTATTCTTGTAAGGGCACAACAACTATGGATGCCATGTTTTTGTTCCCATCTCTGATGAGCTAAATACAATTGATCGATAATCCAACTGGCAAGATCTATGATCTGCGGCTCTATGCATGCAAGATATAAGCCAAACCAGATACGTTTTTGAGGAATGGTAAAACGATCTTGTGCGGGGAATGAAAAATGCTGCATGCAAATGCACAATGGCTTGGACAGTTTGGGTGTGATGGTCGAAATATCAGCCGAGTTCAAAACATAACCTCATTTCATAGCCTCCAACATAAGTCTTTCTTGTTCTCTCGGCATGTGAGTCCCATGGATCTTAATTGCTGCCTGAATGAGATCTTTTGAAAGGTAAAACTTCTTGTATGGAGGATCATTCACCAGCGATGGAAGAATAAACATTCTTGGCAATTCCTTGTTCTCGGGGGCTTCAAGTGTAGTCACCAAGTAATAGCACCGATAGAAGTCAGGTTTTGGCAGGGGATCACTAAAATATTCAGTAAAACCAGCCCTAGCCCAAATGTGCCTTA
This sequence comes from Ceratopteris richardii, assembly GCA_020310875.1. Lineage (NCBI taxonomy): Eukaryota > Viridiplantae > Streptophyta > Polypodiopsida > Polypodiales > Pteridaceae > Ceratopteris > Ceratopteris richardii. The sequence continues at coordinate 86,975,372 of CM035437.1, forward strand.
ACTCTTCTGAATTTTGACGCTCTTCAAATTCTCTTGAGAAAAATTGATATCTGGCCCACTTGTTGCCATCAAAGGACAACATGGCATCATATATAAATTTTGCGTCTGCTAAGGGTCCTGCTAAACCTTGGAACCAATGTGAATTGCTATGAACTTTTTCAGTATGTCCCAATGGAGGGTCATCGATTCGCATCGGTCCGTTGAAACCTTGAAATTCTAGGGGTTGTGAGGTAGGGTAAGATTCAACCAATAGGTTACTAAAGTTGATGACTGGCGCATTGGGGCCAGCTTCAGAAGTTCCTTCAGTCTGCATTATGATCTGAATGGGTGCGTAGATGATCTGCTATAAAAGGATAACACATTATTATGGAAATTAATTTTGATCCCAATTAAGTGAGATTGCAATCCCTTTTCATAGCCGATGTGTAACCTGTGTAGCCGAGTGTTGTGAGGTGGTTTATGGAATGATTTTTCAAAAACTAATGCAGGTCACTAGACACCTACATGCTTTAGATAGTGCATACATTATTTTTGATGAAATGTTATTATAAGTGATGGTGGGTTAGTGTGGGTGAATCTGTATAAGGTTTGGTTTTGATTGAATTATTACAAGGATGAAGGTTTAGTCGGGATAGGTGTTATGCCAGACAAAAGGTCGTGTGAAGGTTTCTGGACACATTTTGATATCCATTTCCTAAGAGTTGATGAGTGGGTGGTATTCTTTGGCTGAGGTACAAAAGGTGATTTTGCTGATAGTGGTGTGGATGGTTAAAGGGATTTCAAAGGGTTATATATTACATGGCTTGGATTTTGAGCTATAATACAATTCTTGGGAACCCAAATTTTTCTGGGTCTGAGTCGTTTCATTAAGTATTGCTTGGCGATCCAAATCTATAAAAAATTCGTTGAGGTAGAAGAAGGTCGAGGGGATGTTGGATGCTGACTCTGCTTCTGCCTTGACTTGTTTTTGTCATTGTTCGCATTGTTGATAAATTATTGGTGCTTTCTTTCCTTTTGGCACCCATACTTGTTTCGTGCCACTTGCTTTGGGATGTTGATACTGCTTCCATCTTTGTGTCATCTGGTATGGTCATCGGTTTGGGTTCCTTAGTCATGGTTGACTTCTTGGAGGTTGTGGTTGAGAGGTCTGGTTGATGCTTTGCTTTGGAAAAGAAGGGAGGTCCAACACTTGCGTGACCTGCCTATCAGGAAGTGAGGCATTCTGTACCACAGATCTAGGCCAGTCTGTAGTAAGTGTGGAGGATGGGGCACCAAAGGCTATTGTGCCCATTTGTCCATTGATGTAGTCCACCTGACCGCTGATGGACCCCATTTGTCCTTGTCGATCGTTGTGGTTCTCATATTGAGTTACCCACTGAATCTATCCATGAATGAGTACTTTTCTTGACCTTTAAATTCATTCAACATATTATCTAATATGGGTAGAGAACATGAATCTAGTCTACTGGTTGTATTCGATTTTATGGTACTCTACCTAGATTTGGAGCTTCCTGTTCTTTTTTGAAACTACTATATTTAGAGATAAACATTTTGCATTCTCAATGGGAACAATAAATCTCAACTTTAATAGTCTATCGAATTCTTGTTTCAACATTCACACATAGTTTGGGTTCATTCGATAATGTTGCTAGAATAAAGAAATAGCTTTTTTCTTAATTAGAATTTGGTGATGTTGAATTTGAGGATCCAACTCCTTCATATCTATGATCCCAGGTAAACATATACTTAAATTCTATGAGCACTCAGATTAGATTCAATTCAAACTGGTGCAAGTAATCCTACACAAATCCACCACATTGGCATCCATACAAATGAAATATTTGACGTAAAGCAATCTCTCAACATCCTTGATCTATGATGAAGTGAGGAAGGTTTAGTTGAGTGTCTTGAAATTGGTTTTTCTTGTGGTTGATTTTTGTTCTCGAGGCATCACAAAAGGTTTCTAGGTAGTTTGACAGCTACATGGTATTACAGATGAAAGCTTTCCATGGTTGTGCATGGGTGCCAATGACATGATGATGATAGTGAGAATCTTACCATCGAATCCTCTCACTCAAAGTCTATCTCCCACATGATTTTTATAGAGTAGAGACATGAAAATGATACGTCATTAATTCCACAAAGAACCCTCCTCGCAATGAATCCCATAGGCCTTTTTATAGTACATGAGAGCTCTTGGATTAAAATAGTAGTGTGTGTAGGGTTTCAACACATGAAAAAATTGGTGACTCGAGGAAAGTGTGATTTGAACTCGAAAAATCTTTCTTTTCACTCTTTTATTCTATCCATTAAGCTATCTAATTTACAATAATGAAAGAAATTATATATGAGCCAATCTTGGCCCTTTCTTCGACTTGAATTGGATTATTTTAAAGATGTACTTGAGCTCCCTTAGAGGTCTTAGAGGAATTTTGTAGCAATAGTCAACACCTCCAACCTTGCACTTTGTCCCTAAAGTGCAAACCAAGAGTTTTGTCTTCCAATTTCAATCCTTGCAAAAGAAAGACAAATGCATGATACGACGTATACAAAAGACATCGATAACAACAAATAAGTGAGAAAATTAAAATTCGTAAATTCATCTCCATCAAATTTAATTCTTTTTCACCTTTATTTTCTTTCCATTAAATTTTTCTAAGTTCAACTTCTATTTTAAACTTTATAGATATTGCTACACATCAAAACCCACTCGTTCATAAGTCAAGAGATCCCAATGGGAAAAACGTAATCCATGCGATTCATAAGCCAAAAAATTTTCAACCCACACTCTCATTAACCACCTTCTTAGCTTTGTCTCCACTTGCAAGAGACCTTTCTTTTTCTTCTTTGTAAAAAACTTTAGCTTGCTCTAATATTGATTCAATTTTGATGTTTTTTTGACACCTTTTTACACGTGGACCTTGAATGGAGTGTAGCTCTCTAACATAAAATGTTTTTGCTAGATTATTTTCTTTTGATTTTGTTTTTGGAATATTTTATGTGCCAAGATCTAGCACCTAGATTTAAAGGTAGGTGGTCAAGAGTATAATTTGACTCTACTTCCTACTAGCAATTAGACTGAAATAAATGAATCTCTTAGTTCCTATTTTCTTATAAGGGAGAGAAGATTCAAGATGTATCAAAAGTTATAAATTCTAAATAGAAAGTTTCTTGTTAATCTTTAAAATTTAAGATAATAAGGCTAATTAGATTAGGAATTTTAATGAGTAACTTATGGATTTTAATTTCTTATAGAGGTCCTTTTTTATTTTGTTTAAAAGTAACATGGAACCTTTAACATTTTTTCTAATTGGAGTAGGAGCTACTATACAATTGATTTTGGCCTTTATTTATTGTGTTTTGGTTTTTCACACCAAAAATGAAAAGAAAAGTTAAAATAGACAAGATAAAATCGGCATGTACAAGATAATTAAAACATGGGCATTGCACCTTTCAAAGTAACCATGTAAAAAGAATATATATATATATAATTCAACATATTTTTGGCACATAAGGACTCATATAATCCATGAATATATACAATCCAAAGTAGAGAAATATCAATTGATGGATTTTTTTATAAAAGCCATGTGTGGTAGAAAGAAGCAAGTTTAAATTCAAAAGGGAGGTGCCATACAAATGTGTTTCTTTTGGAGTGGATGTGAAATCTCTTGGAAGTGAAGACAAGTAAATAACAAGAGTGAAGGTAAGGAGTGCCAAGTAAAAGAGCCATCACATCAATTCAATACAACTATTTTGATGAAATTTTAGTGTATTTTCTAAAAAGACAAAACTCTTTTTTTTTTTGTAATTTACTCCCTTTTTGTAAAGGCCAAGGAGTTTTTGCACCTCTAAAGTGATAAATTATCCTCCGAAAGTTTTTTTACGATTTCTCAAAGCTTGAATCAGATGTCAAATGAACTAGATGGAATACTTTTTAAGTTTGTAACCAAAAAGGTATGAATGTTGGAGTTAGATGTCTGCTGAAGCACGCAAACAACACAAGGAAGAAGAAGAAGCTTGGAGCACAAACACACAATACTGAATGTATTACTAGAGAATGTACAAAGATAAGTAGCCCATTAGGGCAATAGGCATATATACAAGCAGGGGGAAAAAAACCTCCTAAAGAGGGAAAAAAGTGCCTCGGCGGTCCTAGTGTGTTCACACACATCACTACCTAAATATATCAACAAATCCCCCCTGGGAGTGATGCGGTGAACAAGGAGCTGGCACTCATGTATAAGGAAGTGCCAAGCTATGTGGAAATCACTCCACAAAAGGAAGTAAGCCCAAGCTTTGCGGAAAGCTTCAAACTTCTCCCTGGATAGAGCCTTCGTGAAAAGGTCTGCAATGTTCTCCTCTGTGGGCACATATGCCAAGCTGATCTCCCCAGCAGAGAACCTCTCCCTGACATAGTGATAATGCACCTCAATGTGCTTAGTGCGAGCATGGAACACAGGGTTCCTCGCAACTGCCAATGCGCTCTGACTGTCAGTGAAGATTGTGGTGGCAGAAGACTGGCCAACACCCAAATCAGCCATAAGGCATCTGAGCCACACACACTCAACAGTCACTATGAAAGCTGCCCTATACTCAGCCTCATAACTGGAAGTGGCCACAGTAGGCTGCTTCTTGCTCAACCAAGGTATACATGAGCTACCAAGCATGAAGCAAAAACCACTGGTGGACACACGAGTGTCACAACAACCAGCCCAATCAGAGTAAGAAAAAGCATGCAAATCTGGCGGTAGTGATCCCCCCTTGGGATAAAACAACCCAAGTAGCCGAGTACCACTCAAGTAGCGAAAGATGCACTTAACCGCCTTCCAATGCATGACTCCTGGGCAATGCATAAACCTGCTCATCTGTGAGACAGCAAACTGAATATCTGGCCGAGTAATGCATAAGTAAATCAATCATCCAACAGCCTGCTGATAGAGAACAGCATCAAATGCATCTCCAGCATCATGAAGACTCAATCGTAAACCTGTCTCCATAGGAGTGGCAATAGGCTTACAGTCTTCAAGGCCAAAACGCTGCAATAATGTGTCAATATATTTTGTTTGACACAAAGCCATTCCACCATCAACTTGCATAAATTGAATGCCCAAATAGTGATGCAAATGTCCCAAATCAGACATCTCAAATGAGGCATGCAAATCAGCCTTGAAATCAGCAATATGCTTCTCAATAGGACCAGTGAGCAGCATGTCGTCAACATAGACAACAATGATCAGAAGCACATCATTAGCACGCTTAACATATAAGGTGCTTTTAGTTGGACTGTTGTCGAAACCATGTGCAACCAGATAGGCATGTATCTTCTCATACCAAGCACGTGGTGCTTGCTTTAAACCATATAATGCCTTCTTTAACCTGCACACCTGGTTTTCATGCCCTTTTTGCACAAAGCCACGGGGCTGAAAAACATACACTTCTTCATGCAAGTCACCATTCAGAAATGCTGTTTTAATGTCGAGTTGATGTACATTCCAACCATGATGGGCTGCAAGTGCACAAATACTCTGAACAGTATTCATACGGCATGTAGGTGCAAAGGTCTCATCAAAATCAATGCCTCTTTCTTGTGCATAACCCTTTGCAACAAGCCTAGCCTTATACTTGTCAACTGTACCATCAGGTTTACGCTTCAGCTTGTATACCCACTTAGTGCCAATGGCCTTCTTTCCAGGAGGCAAGTCACATAAAGACCATGTACCATTCTTCATTATAGCATCATATTCAGATTGCATAGCAGCCATCCAATTTTCTGAATTCTGTGCTTCATCAAAAGAAACAGGATCATTCTCATCACAGAGACTAGATGCAGCCATATCATAGCAATCTGATGCAAAGAAGGCACTATGAGAGCCTGAACGAGTACGATATGACAAAGGTGCATCTAATTTTCTGTCATACAAACTTTGCACAAGCCATTTTGGCATAGTTTTTGCCTGCTCAATATCAGCTCTCTCATCAACAAGTGCATCATGTAAATCTGCATCAGAAATGGAATGATCTGCATCATCATATGAAATCATCATATGAAACCTGCAAAGGCTGAGAAGTTGCCTCATTAGGAACAGCACTAGACTGTCCACCTATAAAAAGAGGCATCAAAGTATCATACATGTCTTTGGAGCTAACAGATGTCTCCTTAGTACATGAAAGCAATGGTTGAATAGCATCTTCCACAAAGACAACATCACGGCTAACCAGAATGCATTTGGTCTGGGGATGATACGAACGATAGCCTTTACTTTCAGAACTGTACCCAACAAAAATACATTTTACTGCCTTATCATCCAATTTTCTGCGATGTTGTTCAGGCACTAGTGCATATGCCAAACAACCAAAAACATGCAGATGAGCAACAGATGGCTTGCGGTCATGCCAAGCCTCATATGGAGTGATAGACTGCAGCGCTTTAGTGGGACACCTGTTCAGTACATATGCTGCACACGTGATAGCCTCAAGCCAGAAACTATGAGGTAAAGCCTGACTCTTGACCATACACCTCGCCATCTCCATGAGAGACCTGTTCTTCCGTTCAGCAACTCCATTCTGTTGAGGTGTATACGGCACTATACACTGGTGTTGTATCCCACGTTCAGCCAGAAATGCATTAAAATCAGAAGACATATATTCCCCCCCTCGATCAGAACGGAGGGTGCCCATTTTACATGCTGATAGATTTTCAGCCAAAACCAAAAACTGTTTAAAGCACATGAACACTTCGGACTTTGCTTTGAGTGGATATACCCATGCATGCCTGGAAGAAACATCAATGAAAGTCACGAAGTAAAGGTAATTTCCAAAAGAGGGTGTCTGCATAGGACCACAGACATCACTATGTACAAGCTGCAATTTCTGTGTAGCCCAAACTAAACCATCTTTTGGAAAGGAGGAATGCTACATTTTGCCCAAAATACAGCCTTCACAAACATGTTTTCCAGGTGCCTCAAGTTTGGGCAAAGAGGACACCATTTCAGATTTCTGCAGGCATAGCAAACTAGCAAAATTCAGATGACCAAAGCGTGCATGCCAAAGCTTTGCATCTGACATAGCCCGAGAATCATTTACTGCACATGCCAAATCATTTTTAGATCTTTCATAGTCTATGAGCTTATACAGCCCATGACATAAAATGCCAGAAGCAATAATCACATCGCCATTTGACAGATCATGAACTGTACACCTATCATCAACAAATTTCAACGAAGCCAATCTTGGCTAATGTAGAAATTGATAACAGATTCTTCTTGATCCCTGGCACAAATAAAGCATCTGACAAAGTGAAAGTACTACCATCAGCAGTAGTCAAAATGATCTTACCAACTCCCATAACAGGATAAGAGGAGTTGTTGGCACATGTAACAGTATTCCCTGTAGGGGCAGGCTCGAGTGAAGAGAAGAAACTGCGCTGCGAGGTAATATGTTTGGTCGCCCCACTGTCAAAGTACCAAACATCTGAGTCTACTGTAGACATGCACTGCTCATGAGAAGATGGGTCAAAACTGCAAACAGTTGTGAACGCCCATTCTTCTTCCTGCACAAGATTAGCAGACTCCGTTTTTGGTGTAGAGGCTTCTACAACAACCATTCCAGCCTCTTTCTTCTTTGCCTCTTTTGCAGCCAGTTTTGGACAGTTCTTTATGATATGATCATTCCCTTTACATTACTTACAAAACAATTTCTGCTTTTCTGATTTCTTCTCATCTTTATCTTCCTTCTTGGAATATGCAGAATTAGCAGATTTATGCTTACTAGTTGAAGAGCTCCATTTTCCTTTGCCCTTCTAACTAGCCAGGAAAGCTTGATCTGCAACTCGCATAATGGACCTATTTTGCCTGGATTGATCTTCCTGCAACAGAACAAAGACTAACTCCTCAAATGATAAGGCATTTGGATTGCCTTTCATCATCAACCGAAGAGTAGAAGCGAAACTCTTATATGAATCAGGAAGACCATTCAGAACGGTCTGCACAAGTGAGCTATCTGGTATAACCTCATCAGCAGAAATCAATTGTTCCTTCAAGTCTTTGATCTTTGTTAGGAAACTATCCATAGAATCACCTTCATTCATGTGCTCACTCTCCAACTGTTTTCGGAGGTAAGCAACACGAGCCTCATTCCTAGCTTGGTACAATGTAGTAAGTGTATCCCAAGCATCCTTAGCTGTTATGAAAGAGCGAATATGAGGAATAATGGCACGTTTGATAGACAAAGCTATCAATGCATGTGCCTGGGCATCTCTGCCATCCCAACAAATCTGCTCTGTAGTAGGTGCAGCAGAAACAGCAGCACGAATAGGAATCTACGGAATATCATCTTTGACACCATCTTCATCAACTCTAGCACCTGTATTTGCAGTACCTGTAGTCAGAGGTGTAACAGGACGTCTTTCAACACCCTACACAATGTTCCACAATCCTTTTGCAACCAATACATGTCGCATCATATAAGCCCATAATGGGTACTTGGTACCATCCAACTTATCCTCAACAACCAACATACGAAATACATCACTGCTTTCAGCCATGGTCGGTGACTAAAATACCTTGATGCAAAAAATTTACTGTATCTCAAAAAGTTGAACCAGAACTGCCCAGACGATTTCTGCTAGACCTATATTAGACTTCGAGACGCTTAAACTGGCGAACAAAAACTGGTATATACCTTTGGCACAAAAAGACAAAATAGTCTGCACAAGCGCTGCGATAGTGCGTTCAGAGGCCGAAACGAGCTCAGATCGTGATTTTGGCACCACACAATAAAGTTGTTTTGATCTCGGAAACAGGCTAAGTATGCTCACCAAAATTCATGGGATTCTGAGACTGCAAACGGAGGAGTGTCGACGGCGCCCTAGATGAAGCGACGACCTGCTCTGATACCAATTGTTGGAGTTAGACGTCTGCTGAAGCACGCGAACAACACAAGGAAGAAGAAGAAGCTTGGAGCACAAACACACAATATTGAATGTATTACTAGAGAATGTACAAAGATAAGTAGCCCATTAGGGCAACAGGCGTATATACAAGCAGGGGGAAAAAAACCTCCTAAAGAGGGAAAAAAGTGCCCGACGGTCCTAGTGTGTTCACACACATCACTACCTAAATATATCAACAATGAATAGGTTCAAACTTCTAAGTATAAAAGATAATATCCTTAAGCTATAATCACTTTTAAGAGTCCTTTTGAATGAATCTCATGCATCTTGGCTCTTAAGAACTTTTCGCTTATTTCCTTATTCATTTCAAGTTTTGAAAGTGTTCTTTAGTTGTCCCATGGCCATGTCCATTTGTAAGGAGCTTTTTTACATGCTTTTCATGCATGTTTCTATCTATTTTTCTTGTGCACGTATTGGCCTTCAGTTCTCAAGATTTATTAGAATTATACCTTTGTAGAGAGACATCCTCGTACACTTGATTAGGGGTGAGGTACTTCTATTCACTATTGGAGTTGAACCTCCATCACTTGAAGTAGGTAAGCTTTGTGTTTTGATGTCTAGAATAACGTTTTCAGACTATGGGGACCATTCTATAAATTGAGATCTTCTATGGGTGGTCGAAGCTATAGAGAGTTTAGTAAGTGCTTTGCTCAAGAGATTGGCTTGAGCTTCCTCATTTTGAAAAAAATATTTTTACCTTCTTCTTCATCTTTATACATCTTCACCTCTATAGTATAGTGGTAGAACAATGGGTACATCACATTCAATAACTTGGGTAAAATTAGGATAATTTATGTTTGTATAGACTAGAGTAGGTTGTAGAGAAGGCTTATGTCTCCTCCTTAACTTCAAAAGCAAAAAAATGGGGAAAGAATTCATAAGCATAAGATTCATTCATCATATTTTTTGAAAACATTTTGAGAGTATCAAATATTAAGATAGAGAATGAGATTGATTTGGGGGAAGAGAGAGATCCATTTGTGGCTTCTGCATGCATTAGTGGGAGAAACCAATCTTGGATAACACATCAAGGGCATCTAGAATGTAGGTATGAGCTTCACAACATTGTTTTACATTGAGAATCAAAGTTTTTTGGTTGGTGTCCATGAATGAATAGGATAAAACATCATGGATTGCATGAGATACTACTTTGATTGAGTTTTTCATGATTTTTGCTATTCAAGGATTGAAAGGGATGTGATGAGAGGTGAGAAAGCATGCATAGTTGGTCAAAACAAGGATATTGATTGATTCATAAGAAAAATGAATTCTAATCGTAGAACTTTCTAGTGTTGATAGATTTTGGTAGCGATGTGTGTGAAAACACTTAGGATCACCAGGGCACTTTTTTCCCTCTTTAGGAGGTTTTCCCCCTTGATTGTATATATACATATAACCCTAATGGCTACTTATCTTGGCTTGTATTCTTCTTTCTTGTGTTGTTTGTGTGATCCTATAGTCTTTGAAATCCTTTAGGAAATCATTGGCACACTTCCCAAAATATTCCAAGAATTGCACAAAATTGGTGAGCATACTTTGGCTCATTATTAATTCAAAATAGCTTCCCTTTTTTCCATCCAAATTTTGATTTGAGCTCCTTAGCCTTTGATCCAATATCACAAAGACTATGGAGGCAATTTTTTCCTTTTTTTTCCAAACATACATATAGTTTTTTGGTTTGGCAGTATAAGTGCCTCAAAGTCTACTACAAGTTTAGTGAAGCTTGATTGGCTATTTTTGTTCAACTTTTTTGAGATATAGTCCTTTGTCTACATTAGAGTATATATTCATTTGACATGACTAAAATCAATGATGTGTTTTGTATGTTGAGGTTGGATGGTTCTAATTGCCCATTCTAGGCAAATATGATACATCATCTATAGGTAGCATAAGGCTTGTGGAATATTGTGCAAGATATTGAAATATGTCCTCCTAAACCTATGAATAATATGATAGAAGATGATGCAAATGGTGTCGAAGATGATGATCTTCAATTTCCTAGACTTATTGTGGTTTCTATTGCACCTATTGTAGAGAAACTTTAATGGGATTGTAGAGATGCACAAGCATATGAATTGAAAGCTATGTCTGTAAAACATGCCATGAATTCTCACATCCGCTCATGGAGAGCAACCAAAGATTCTTGTGATACTCATACCACACTATATTGGGCAAGAAATGAGGCTCACGTTGCTTACCTTTGAAATTAGTTGGAGACTGATTTTATGAATGACGGAGATTTAATGGACAATTTTTTGGCAAAGATCAAGGACGTAAAAAACCAATTGATTTCTATTAGCAAAATCTTGCTAGATAGTTCACTTGTACAAACCATTCTTGATGGTATTCTAGATTCTTATCAAAGTGTTGCTTCTACTCTTCATTTGATGATGGAAGGAAATCCAAATGCCTTAAATTTTGAAGATTCAACCTTTGTTTTTGTTGTAGGAAGATCAATCTAGATGAAACAAGTCAATAATGTGTTTTGCAAATTAAGCCTTTTTAGCTAGTTAGAAGAGCAAAGGTAAATGGAGCTCATCTACTTGTAAGAAAAAGTCTACTAATGTTTCACTATCAAAGAAGGAAGATAAAGATGACAAAAAAACAAAAGATTAGAAACATTTTTGCGTGCAAGGCAAATGGTTATGTCATTAAGAATTGTCCTAAATAATTTTGAATGACTATGAAATGTTCCAGCCTTGATGATATTTCATATCGTAATTAGAAAAGGACACATTGAATTTCTCTATCTATCAAGCATAATGTGTCCAATGTCACATGTTTATAAATCTAACAACTTACTATTATGCAAAAAATAGAGTATATAATGTATATTCAATAACTTCATAATGATAAAACTAAATAACTTTAACATGTTAATGGATTCAATGATAAGCAAGTGAACATTGGAAAAAAAGGTATAAATATTTTGAAATTTTTTATAGGTTTACAAGAACACACATCACACAAATGTCTGCTTGTTTACATCATCTTCTGCATACATTTGAAAGAATGGATTATTTGTGCATATGACACTAAGTGAATCACTAGGAAGACACACTGCATCAAAAACATATGAGAAAATTTGCATACATCTCATAGGATACACATACAAATGTGCAATTTATGTAAACATGTTCATTAATGTAGCAACATTTATGTAGCCATCAAAATTATACCAATGAATTGCATAAGAACAATCAATCATAACTATAAATGTAATGGAACTAATTTCAATAGTGATGTGTATGGGCACACTTAGGACCACGGGAGCATTTTTTTCCCTCTTTAGGAGGTTTCTTCCCCCCGGCTTGTATATATGCCTATAACTAGTAATAATATATATATATATATATATATATATATATATATATATATATATATATATATATATATATATATATATATATATATATATATATATATATATATATATATATATATATATATATATATATATATATATATATATATATCATTCATATATTTCAATAGTGATGTGTGTCAAGACACTTGTTGATATATTTAGGTATTGATGTGTGTGAACACTCTAGGACCACCGGGACACTTTTTTCCCTCTTTAGGAGGTTTTCTTCCCCCAATTTGTATATACGCCTAATTCCCTAACGGGCTACTCATCTTTGTACATTCTAGTGGTAATACATTCAATATTGTGTGTTGTGCTCCAAGATTCTCCTTCTTCCTTGAAAATGTTCGCGTGCTTTCACAGACGTCTAACTCCAACAATTGCTATCAGAGTAGGTCGTCGCTTCATCTAGGGTGTTATCAACACCCCTCCGATCATAGTCTCAAAATCACATGAAATTTGCTGAGCATACTCAGGTTGATTAGAAGATCAAAATGGCTTTGCTTTGTCGTGCCAAAATCATGATCTAAGCTCGTTTTGGCCTTCGAATGCACTATCATAGCACTTGTGTAGGCTATTTTGTCTTCTTGTGCCAAAGATATATACAAGTTTCAGTTCACCAGTATAAGCATCTCAAAGTCTGCTACAGGTTTTACAGAACTTGTCAGGGTAGTTCTGTTCAACTTTTTCAGATACAATCATTTTTTTGCATCAAGGTATTTTAGTCAATGGCCATGGATGAAAGCAGCGATGTATTCCATATGTTGGTTGTTGAGGATAAGTTGGACAGTACCAATTACCCATTGTGGGCTTATATGATGCGACATGTATGGGTTGGTGTTGAAGATGCTGATATTCTTTAGATTCCTGTTCATGCTACGATTTCTGCTGCACCTACTATAGAGAAAATTTGTTGGGATGGCAGAAATGCTCATGCACATGCATTGATAACCTTGTCTATCAAACATGCCATTATTCCTCACATTCACTCTTGCAGAACAACTAAGGATGCTTGGGATACACTTACCACATTGTACCAAGCTAGGAATGAGGCTCGTGTTGATTACCTCCAAAAATAGTTGGAGACTGAGCGTATGAATGAAGGTGATTCTATTGACAATTTTCTGACAAAGATCAATGATTTGAAGGAACATTTGATTTCTGCTGATGAAGTCCTTCTTGTTAGTTCACTTGTGTAGAATGTTCTGAATGGTCTTCTCGACTCATATCAGAGTTTTTCTTCTACTCTTTGTTTGATGATGAAAGACAATCCAAATGCCTTAACATTTGAAGAGTTAGTTTTTTCTACTCTAGGAAGATCAGTCTCGACAGAACAAGTCCATTATGCATGTTGCAGATCAAGCTTTCCTGGCTAGTCAAAAGGGCAAAGGTAAATGGAGCTCATCTCCTACTAGTAATCACAAATTTGCAAATGTTGCACATTCAAAGAAGGAAGACAAAGATGAGAAGAAGTCAAAAAGCAAAAACTGTTTTGCAAATACTGTAAAGCAAATGATCATGTCATTAAGAGCTATCCAAAATTGGTTGCTAAAGAGGCAAATAAGAAAGAGGTCGGAATGGTTGTTGTAGAGGCCTCTACATCAAAAATAGAGTCTGCTAATCTTGTGTAGAATGAAGAATGGGCATTTACTACTGTTTGCAGTTTTTTCTGATGCTTTATTTGTGCGAGGGATCAAGAAGAATCTGTTATCAGTTTCTGCATTAGCCAAGATTGGCTTGGTTGTGAAATTTATTGATGATAGATGTACAGTCCATGATCTATGAAATGGCGACCTGATTATTGCCTTTGGCATTTTATGTCATGGGATCTATAAGTTCATAGACTATGAAAAATTTGTGAATGATTTGGCATGTGTAGTACATGATTCTCAGGCTATTTCAGATGCAAAGCTTTGGCATGCATGCTTTGGTCATTTGAATTTCACTAGTTTGCTACGCCTACAAAAATCTGAAATGGTGTCCTCTTTGTTGGAGGAGATGGTGGATAATTACAAGAGATGAATTGGTGCAGCTAAAACTGGCTTCACACCTGTTATAAGTAATGGCTGGAGAGTGTTGCGGACCTCTTTAACTAGCTAATAAGCATAAATGATCATATATGTTGCTTGGAAGATGATGCACAAATGATAGGATCAAAACAGATAGGTAGGCATATGATCCAATGTACAAAACTTGCTATTTTGGTTGAGACACCTACTCAAAGTTTTACTCAATTCTATGAGTATAGCAATAATTAGTAAAATTCTTGAGGAACTTCAATTAGCTTAATAAGCTACCATTCATGAGTGGAATCATCTAAAATGATAAACAATATGCAAAAAATTATGTTTAGCAAGTTGAACATACTCCTCAACTTTTACGGGCCTTGACAGTCATAGACCAGTGAGCAGAGTTTGATAGATATCTAACGATCACGAGAAGCATTAGCAATGAAACTTTGTAGGATCAAAGTAGACAATATACTGACTATGTCATGATTTGAACGACATGAAATGATGCTCTACACAGTGAGAACCAGCTGAGGCATCAATGTTCTAATGGAGTGTGACAGAGATATGAGAGTAGGAAGTAATGAGCATGTATTGACTAAATCATGTAAAATTACAAAGTCATTGGCAATAAGGCATTGCTCAATGAGTGTGGAATGAGTGAGCTATGAGATGAGCTCCTCTTCTCAATGAAGATACATAGAAATGATCTCTAAACCTCAAGATGCACGCGCACTTTTCTTCTCATTATAGCTTTTCGTTGGAGCCAAGGATTTGAATTTGAATTCAAGTCTTCACCTAAAAGTAATCCTAAAGTATAGGATTGATTCTCTCTTGAATCATCTACCAAAAATTATGAGATTCCAAGCTTCCTAACTCCTTGTGGGTTTATTGACCTTTTACAATGAGTAATTGTAACTTCTGTAAGAAAATAACAGCACAGCGGAATAGACCTGTAGACAAAGTTGAGAGAAAAAACGTAGAAAAAGATAGACGCAGACCGAGAGATAGAGAACTCAAATTCGTAGATTGCCGAGCATAATGCAATTACAATGATGGTGCTATCCACCCGTGCACTCCCAATGTGGAGCTTAGATGGCGATCTAGATAGACTCTAGATGAAGGGCTTACTAGTGCACAATGCTATATGAAGCTCAACTTGGGCCGTGCTTATATAGATTTTATAGGTGGTTTGGAATAGATAAACATAATACATAATCGAGAGATACAAAATAGTCGGTAAGATATACGATCCGATAATGTCTCCATAACTAGAAGTCCTATCGTCTCGGCCCTACGGGCCGGGGGGATAGCCCCCCCAAACCCCGTAGAAGGGGGCAAACCCCCCTATGCACTCCCCCAATTAATGTTCTATGGGGAAACCGCGCGATGCCACTAATTCTTTATTTTCACCTTAAATGGCATCCCAATGGCCTGGAAGTTTATGCCCTACCTAACCTAATGGATAGGCTCACAAAGATCATCTACAACCATCAACGGTCACACATAGACCTCATCTAACTTGGAAGTTAGGGTTCCACAAATGTCCAGGCTCTCATAATGGCTTCTCCTCATAATGGGGGCCTTACAACTTAGAGCACCATGGATCATTTGTGGTCACATGAGGGTGGAGTATCGAGCATATCTAACACCCCCCCTCAATGTCCACCCTACGGTGAACTACCTACCTCCTTGGTCCAATCCCAAGCTTTGGAAAGTGTCAAAGAAGTTCCTCTCTCCCAAGTTCTTTGGTGAAGATGTCTGCTCCATTTTCTTCAGTAGGACAATAACTTATCTCCATGACCCTGTCCTCAATCAACTCACACACATAGTGATACTGGATTTCTATGTGCTTGGTACGTGCATGGAAAATAGGATTTTTGGCGATGGCCATGCAACTTTGGTTGTCACACCAACTCTGTAGCCTCCTATCCTTGTATTCCTATGTGCCATAGGATCCTCCTCAACTATACTGCTTCACATGCTACAATGCATGCAGCTTTGTACTCAGCTTCAGTAGAAGATAATGCTATAGTGGGTTTCTTCTTACTAATCCAAGAGAAAATCCCTGATCTTAAAGAAAAGCAATATCTAGAAACTGATTTTCTGGTATCAATATCTCCTGCCCAATCTGAGTCACAATATCCAACTAGAGATGATCCTTCTTCATAAAGAATACCATAATCAGTGGTTCCTTTCACATACCTAAGTATCCGCATGCTTGCCTTCCAATGAGTTTGGCAAGGCTTATAAAGAACCTGCTTACTACTCCAACAACAGAAGAGATGTATGGTCTGCTATTGCACAAGTAGATGAGACTTCCAACTAATTTCCTGTATCTTCCAATATCCACTGGAGGTGAAGTATCTTCAATAGATAATTTTGTGTTGACCTCCATAGGTGTAGAAATTTCCTTGCAATCCTCCTAAGCAATAATGTATTAAGCCCAAGTCTGTCATTTCAAATTCTAAACTCAGGGCATCTTTTGTTTGTTGAAGAAGAGCATCATCATTTCCTGTAATCACAAGGTCATCTACATAGAGTACAAGCACAATTGTCTTCCCTCCTCTCTTTAGAACATACAAGTTAGCATCAGAAGCACATCTTTTGAAACCTACATCCAAGAGATACTTATCTATCTGCTCGTACCATGCTCTACCGGCTTGTTTTAGCCCATATAATGCCTTCTTCAGATTACATATCTTGTTCTCTGAATGGGGAGCATCAAACCTTGGTGCTTGAGACACATATACCTCCTCCTTGAGGTCTCCATTTAGGAACACTGATTTGACATCCATGTGATAGACTGGCCAATGCTTATGTGCAGCCACAACTAGTACTACTCAGATAGTAGTCATTCTTGCAATCGAGGCAAATGATTCACAAAAGTCAATGCCTTCAACTTGTGAGTAGCCATGTGCAACAAGTCTTGCTTTATACTTTTCTAGAGTACCATCAGCCTTGTAATTTAACTTCCAGACCCACTGGATGCCAATGACTTTACGCTTAGGGGGTCGATCCACTAGCTCCCAAGTTCCATTCTTCATGATATTGTTGTATTCTGTTTGCATGGCAGACCTCCAATTCGGATCATGGAGTGCCTCTTCCACATTGGTTGGTTCCTTTGCTTCTTCTTGAATGAGGTCAGCCATCAAGGCTATGTTTACAATATGGGCGCTTGCCCGTCTCTATTCCTCTATCCTCTGTGATCGCCTACGTCCATCTGCAACTTGTTCTAGTGACTGTGGGATGGGGTTTGCAGAATCATAGAGCTAGCTCACCCAATGTGGCAATGGCTTTTCCACTTGGGTGTCAGCAGGTTGGTGCCTTTCAAAATCATCATGTGAAGATGATGCTTCCTTCTCTTGTTAGAAGGGATAGCTCGTGGGCTAGGTTCATAGTGGATTGCCCCTTCGCCTGATGATAAAATGGAAGCTCCCTTTTCCTCCTCCACTCCATGTGGGTGCTCCTGCTTAAACACCACATCACGACTCGCCATGATCGTCTTAGCCTCAGGGTCATAAAGCTTATAAGCCTTCTTATCTTCATTGTACCCTAGGAAGATACATTTGATGTTTTTTGGTTGAAGCTTGTTTCTCTCCCTATGTGGAACATGTACATAACATTCACTTCCAAATACTTTGAAATGGGAAATAGAAGGCTTTTTACCAGTGTAGGCTTCTTGTGGAGTCTTTCCATCGAGTGCCTTGGTGTAGCTTCGATTCAAGATGTAGACAGCAGTGTTGATAGCCTCTGCACAAAATTGATTAGGCAAACCCTTTCCTTTCAACATGCACCTTGCCATCTCCATGATGGTTCGATTCCAACGTTCTGCAACATCGTTCTATTGAGGACTATGTGCCACTGTGAGTTGATGCTTGATTCCCTTACTCTTGCATAAATCTTCAAACTCTATTGATGTGAACTCACCACCACCGTATGTCCTGAATTTCTTCATCTTCTTCCCTGTTTGAGTTTCAACAAGATGAAGCCATAGGTAACAAGTCTCTGTTTCTTAGCTCTAGGAGCTTGCTTGAGACCATAGAGAGATTTTCTAAGCTTGCATACATACCTTGATTTTTCTTCATCTTCAAGACTTGGTGGTTGTGCCATATACACTTCCTCTGATATTCAACCATTTAAAAATGCATTCTTGACATCTAACTGATATAAATTCCAATTTTTGGAATCAGCAAAACTTACCAATACTCTGATTGTTGGCATCTTTTCCATAGGGGAAAATGTTTCTTTATAGTCTACTCCATGTGTTTGGGAAAATCCCTTTGCCACTAGTCTTTCCTTGTACCTATTTATAGAACCATCATAGTTCTTTTTAACTTTATATATCCACCTTGAACCAATTACCTTCATATCTGGCTTCTTGGGAACTAGGTCCCAAGTGTTGTTTTCTTGCAATGGTTCCACTTCCTCCTGCATGGCTTCTCTCCACTCTTTCTTCTTCTTAGCATCTTCAAATGAAGAAGGTTCCTCTACCATTGAATCTTTAGTGATATACACAGAGTGCTTTGTGACTAAGGATGTATCATATCCATACCTTATGGGCTTCTTCCTTTCTGTTTGTGATCTCCTTAAAGCTTGATTGGAAGACTCGGATAGATCCTCTAATTGCTTGCATTTGAACTTGCCTCTTGATTTGCAAGCTTTGAATTCATTATACTCCTCATCTTCTGAGTTGATGTCCTTTGCTTGGTGTTGGCCTTCTTGAGTTAGAGTTGAAAAATTATTTTCTGAATCATATGGTAATTTGACTTTCCTACAATCATCTTCAAACCAAGAATTATTCTCATCAAAGACTACACCCCTACTAACTATGAATGCCTTGTTAGTGGGATTATAAAGTCTATATCCCTTTTTATTATGATCATACCCAAAGAATATGCACTTTTCAGCCTTAGGGTCAAGTTTCCCTCTGATTTGTGATGGGATGTGTGCATAGGCAATGCACCCAAATATCTTGCAATGATCCAATGAGAGTCTCCTACCATTCCAAGCTTCATATGGTATCATAACATCCAATGACTTGGATGGAAGCCTATTAACCAAATAGGTAGCTGTAGAAACAACCTTTGCCCATAAATAATTAGGTAATTTTTTCTCATTTAACATAGACCTAGCTGCCTTAGCAATCCACCAATTCCTTCTCTTTGCCACTCCATTCAAGTCATAAGTATACCTGGGTGTTACTTCCCTCTTTATGCGTTTGTCCTGTAGGAATAGATCAGACTCATGTGAAAAGTACTCACCAGCTCCATCAGACTTGATTCTCTTCAAACTCCTCCTTGTTTGGTTTTCAACTAGTGCCAAATACTTCTTGAAACATGTAAACACCTCATCCTTATGCTTTATGAAATAGAGAATTGTCAACCTACTGTAATCATCAATAAAAGAGACGTAATACCTTGAACCTAAGATGGATGGATCTTTGCTAGGACCCCACACATCAGTGTGTACAAGCTCCAAATAATCTTCATGGATGTATCCTTTCCTGCTTAATGGTTGCCTATGAACTTTGCCAAATTGGCGAGATCCACATTTGTAAATCATGTGTTGCTTGGTCACATTGGGAATGCCAAGCACACTTTGATCCCTGCAAATTTGCTTTAGAGTTCTCTCTCCTATGTGCCCTAACCTCTTCTTCCATATTTCCAACTCAGATAGGGTTTGGTCTCTATAACTCAATAGTTTTATGTTCCTTGTGTCTTCAATTTCAAAAGTAAACAATCTACATGACTTCTCACCTTTAGAAATTCTTTTGAGTCCTTGTTGGGGGTCTTCTACATATGATCCATGCTTGGTGAACATGACCTATAGACCTTTCTCTACTATCTGCCCAACACTAATTAGGTTTTTGGTTATAGTAGGCACATACAAAACTTTGTTCAAAAGGTTCATACTACCATCATATGTCTTAACATTTCCAATTTGCTAACTCAATGTTTAGTGTCATCACCTATTTGTACCTCATGCTTCCCCTTTGGTTCTCCAAGGTCAGATAAGAGTGCTACATTTCCTGCCACATGATTGGAACAACCTGAGTCAATGTAAAAAAGGTGCTCATCATCTTTACCTTGCTTGGATGTCATGTTCATAATGAGCAAAGAATCTTCTTGATCTTCAGTGTAGTTATTGAAGTCCTTTCTTCCTCTAAAGCCTCCTTGATAGTTGTTGTTGTTGTGGCCTTGATTGTAGTTATGGTTGTAGTTGCCTCCACCATTGTTGTACCTGCCTCTTGTTTGTCCATAGCTTCCTCTATGGAAGCCTCTTCCCCTTTGGTTTCTTCTATTTTTGTAGCATTCTTCAGTAGTGTGGTTGTTGAGGCCACATATGTTGCATGGTGAATTATTGTAGGGTCTCCCCCTACCTTGCTTACCTCCTCTGCCCCTACCTCTAGCACCTCTTCCTCTTCCTACATAATTGGCTTGAGACGTACTAGCCTCTTCATCCTGTTTCTTACTTTTACCTTTATCCTTAGCTTAATTATTATCTATATAAAGGGCATAAGATTGGTTACTTCTTGAGTTTTCACCATTTCTATTGAGCTTTGCTTCATGGGTGAAGAGTTGTCCCATCAAAGTGTTGAGATCAGGTATCTGCATATCCATGTATAGATCCATTGCAGTGGTGAAGGATTCCCACTTTTCATCAGATTTAATTCCATTGATGATCTACATCACTATATGATCTTCCTCTATCTCTTCTCCAATGCTTGCAAGTTGATTTGCAGCATCCTTCATTTTGGTTACATAGTCAGTCACTCCTTGCTTTGATTGCTTCTTGAGAGTTGTGAATTCCATCCACAATTGATTCTTCTTGGCTCTTGTGTTGGAGGAGAAGTATGATGAAAGCACTTCCCAAGTCTCTTGGGAGGTTTTAAAATTTCTAACACGTGGTAACAAGAAATCAGAGATTGAGTTTAGTAAGTATGACCTTGCAAGAGCATCCTTTGCACACCATGTGGTTAGCCTCTCTTTATCTTCCCTTGTTGGTTGATTCTTGCTCCTGAAGATTGGCATGTCTTCTTCTCCTGAGATGTATCCATATAAGCTTCTCCCTTGAAGGTATGCTTGCATCCTTAGGGACCATGCTGAGTAGTTGTTCCTATCCAACTTGTCAATGAAGGATGGAAAACCATCTCCCATCTTGATTGTGCTTGTTGTGATACCACTGTTGGAGGAGATGGTGGATAATCAAAGGGATGAATTAGTGCAGCTAAAAGCTGCTTCACACCTACTAAAGTAATGGCTAGAGAGTGTTTTGGGCCTCTTTAGCTAGCTAATAAGCATAAATGATCATATATGTTGCTTGGAAGATGATGCACAAATGATAGGATAAAAATAGGTAGGTAGGCATAATATGATTCAATGTACAAAACTTGCTATTTTGGTTGAGACACCGACTTAGAGTTTTACTCAATTCTCTGAGTACAACAACAATTAGTAAACTTCCTTTTGGGGAACTTAATTTAACTTAACAAGCTACCATTCAAGACTAGAATCATCTAAAATGATAAACTATATGCAGAGAATTATGTTTAGCAAGTTGAACATACTCCCTGACTTTTACGGGCCTTGATACTCACAGACCAATGAGCAGAGTTTATTAGATATCTAATGACCACGACAAGCATTAGCAATGAAACTTTGTAGGATCAAAGGAGACATTATACTGAATATGTCATGCTTTGAATGACATGAAATGATCCACTACACAATGAGAATCAGCTCAGGCAAAAGCACTGTTCTGATGGAGTGTGATAGAGATATGAGTAGGAAGTAATGAACATGTATTGACTAAATGATGTAAAATTACAAAGTAATTAGAAATAAGGCATTGCTCAATGAGTGTGGAATGAGTGAGCCATGAGATGAGCTCCTCTTCTCAATGAAGATACATAGAAATGATCTCTAAACCTCAAGATGCACGTGGGCTTTTCTTCTCATCTTTTATAGCTTTTTGTTGGAGACAAGGATTTGAATTTGAATTCAAGTCTTCACCTAAAAGTAATCCTAAAGTATAGGATTGATTCTCTCTCGAATCATCTACCAAAAATTACAAGATTTCAAGCTTCCTAACTCCTCATGGGTTTATTGACCATGAGTAATTGTAACTTCAAGTTACAAGAGGTTGTACGTATGAGCTTCCCAAGTGATATGCTAATGCATCAAGCTTATGTGAAGTGGTCAAGTGTGTAGGCTTGGGCTCAATTGCACCAACATTCTTTGCCCAAACTTGAGGCACCCAAAAAACATGTATGTGAAAGCTGTATTTTGGGCAAAATGAAGCATTCCTCATTCCCAAAAGATGGTTCAATTTGAGCTACTCATAGATTGAAGCTTGTTCACAATGATGTTTGTCGTCCTATGCTGACACCCTCTTTTGGGAACTATCTTTACTTCGTGACTTTGATTGATGATTTTTCAAGGCATGCATGGGTATATCTACTCAAAGCAAAGTCCAAAGTGTTTACGTGCTTCAAACAGTTTTTGGTTTGGCTGAAAATCTATCAGCATGTAAAATGGGCACCCTCCATCCTTATCGAGGGGGCGAATATATGTCTTCTAACTTTAATGCATTTTTGGTTGAACATGGGATAAAACATTAATGTACAGTGCCTATACACCTCAACAGAATGGAGTTGTTGAGTAGAAGAATAGATCACTCATGGAGATGGCGAGGTGTATGGTAGAGTTAGGCTTTACCACATAGTTTTTGGCTTGGGGATCTTATGTGTGCAACATATGTACTTAATAGGTATCCCACTAAAGCACTATAGTCTATCACTCCATATGAGGCTTGGCATGGTTGCAAGCCATTTGTTTCTCATCTACATGTTTTTTGTTGCCTGGCATATGCATTAGTGCCTGAACAACATCGTAGGGAATTGGATGATAAAGTAGTAAAATGTATTTTTGTTGTGTACAATTTTGAAACAAAGGCTATCATATGTATCATCCACAGACGAAAAAACATTTTGGTTACCCGTGATGTTGTTTTTGTGGAAGATGCTATTCAACTTTTCCTTTGATGTACAAAAGAGACATTTGTTAGCTCCAAGGACATGTATGATACTTTGCTGCCTCTTTTTATAGGTTGACAGTCTAGTGCTGGTCCTAATGAGGCAACTTCTTAGGCTTTGCAGGTTTCATGTGATGATGTAGATCATTCTATTTTTTATGAAGATTTACATGATGCACTTGTTGATGAGAGAGCTAATATTGAGGAGGCAAAAACTATGCCAAAATGGTTGGTGCAGACTTTGAGTGACAAAAAATTAGATGCACCTATGTTATATCATACTCGATGAGGCCCTCATAGTTTTTGCATCAGTTTGCTATGCTATGGCTACCTCTAGTCTCTATGATGAGACTGAGCCTATTTTGTTTGATGAAGCACAAAATTTGGAACATTGGATGGCTGCAATGTAATCTGAATATGATGCTATCATGAAAAATGGTACCTCGTCTTTATGTGACTTGCCTCCTAGCAAGAAGGCCATTGTCACTAAGTGGGTATAGAAGTTGAAGCATAAACCCGATGGAATAGTTGATAGGTATAAGGCTAGCCTTGTTGTAAAGGGTTATGTGCAAGAAAGAGGCATTGATTTTGATGAAACCTTTGCACCTACATGCCAAATGCCTACTGTTCGTAGCATCTGTGCACTTGCAGCTCATCCTGGTTGGAATGTACATTAGTTGGAAATTAAAACAACATTTTTGAATGGTGACTTTGCATGAAGGTTTATGTTTTCAGCCCTGTGGCTTTGTGCAAAAAGGGCATGAAAATGAGTTGTGCATATTAAAGAAGGCATTATATGTTTTAAAGCAAGCACCACATGCTTGGTATGAAAAGATACATGCCTATCTGATTGCACATGGTTTTGAGAAGAGTCCAATTGAAAGCACCTTATATGTTAAGCATGCTAATGATGTGCTTTTGATCATTGTTGTGTATGTTGATGACATGTTGCTCACCTCATGAGAAGCATATTGTTGATTTTAAGGCTGATTTACATGCCTCATTTGAGATGTCTAACTGGGGCATTTGCATCATTATTTGGGCATTCAGTTTATGCAGGTTGATGGCGGAATATCTTTGTGTCAAATGAAATATATTGACACATTATTGTAGGGTTTTGGCGTTGATGATTGTTAACCTATTACCACTCCTATGGAGACAGGTTTATGATTAAGTCTTCATGATGCTCGAGATACATTTGATGCTGTTCTCTATGAGTAGGCTGTTGGATGCTTGATTTACTTATGGATTACTCGACCAGATATTCAGATTGTTGTCTCACAGATGTGCAAGTTCATGCATTGCCCAAGTGTCAAGCATTGGCAGACAATTAAGCACATCTTTCGCTACTTGAGTGGTACTCGACCACTTGGGTTGACTTATCCCAAGGGGGGATCACTACCATCAGATTTGCATGCTCTTTTTGGCTCTGATTGGGTTGCTTGCTATGACACTCGTGTGTCCACTAGTGGCTTTTGCTTCATGCTTGGTAGCTCATGTATATGTTGGTTGAGCAAGAAGCAGACTACTATGGCCACTTCTAGTTGTGAGGCTAAGTATAGGGCAACTTTCATAGTGACTGTTGAGTGTGCATGGTTCATAAGCCGTATGGCTGTTTTGGGTGTTGGTATGTCTTCTGCCACCACCATCTTCACTGACAGTTAGAGTGCATTGGCAGTTGTGAGGAACCCAGTGTCCCATGCTCGCACTAAGCACATTGAGGTGCATTATCATTATGTTAAGGAGAGGTTCTCCACTAGAGAGATCCGCTTGGCATATGTGCCCATGCAGGAGAACATTGTAGACCTTTTCATGAAGGCTCTGCCTCAAGAGAAGTTTGAAGCTTTCCGCAAAGCTTTGGGCTTACTTCCTTTTGTGGATTGATTCCACATATCTTGGATCTTCCTTATACATGAGTGTCGACTCCTTGTTCACCGCATCACTTCCATGGGGGATTTGTTGATATATTTAGGTAGTGATGTGTGTGAACACTCTATGATTGCGGGGCACTTTTTTCCCTCTTTAGGAGGTTTTTTTCCACCTGGCTTGTATATATGCCTATTATCCTAACGAGCTACTCATCTTTGTACATTCTAGTGGCAATACATTCAGTATTGTGTGTTGTGCTCCAAGCTTCTCCTTCTTCCTTGTGATGTTTGCATGCTTCTACAGACGTCTAACTCCAACAACACTTAGGACCATCGAGGCATTTTTTTCCCTCTTAGGAGGTTTTTCCACGTAGCTTGTATATACCTAATGGATCACTTATCTTTGTAAGTTCACTTGGTAATAAATTATGTGGTCTATTGGTCTCCAAGCTTCTTCTTCTTCTTCTTTCAATTATTTGTGTGCTTGTGTAGACCTCGAGCTCAAAAAATTGGTATCAAAGTAAATTATTGCTTCCTCTAAGGCAGTTGACACCCCTCCGATCACAATCTTAGAGTTGCATGGAAATTGGTGAGCATAATCGAGGCGATAGCAATTCAAAACATATTTTCTATTTGGCATCGAAATTTTGCTTTCAGCTCATGGAAATCACTATCACTACAAGTACGCATGCAATTTCATCCCTTTGGGACAAACGCGCACACACACACACATACACACACACACAAACACACACACATACATACACACACACATACACACACACACACATATACATATATATATATATATATATATATATATATATATATATATATATATATATATATATATATATATATATATATATATATATATATATATATATATATATAATGTGTGTGTGTGTGTGTTTTAGTTTGCGAATACAAGTGCCTCAAAGTTTGCTACAGGTCTAGCAAAGCTCAAGAGGGTCTTTCTATTCAACTTTTTGAGATACAATCAATTTCTTGCATCATGATACTTAGTCACTGGCCATGGTTGAAAGCATTGATGTATTTTGTATGTTGTTTGTTGAGGATTAGTTGAATGGTACTACTTACCCATTGTGGGCATTCATGATGCATCATGTATTGGTAGCAAAAGGGCTATGGAATATAATGCAAGGTGTTGAAGAATATCCTATTACACTTGCAAATACAATTATTGAAGATGATGTAGATTGTGTTGAAGATGATGATCTTCAATTTCTTGGTTGTGTTGCAGCTCCTATTGCATGTACTATACAGCAATGTTGTCGGGATGATAGAGATACATAAGCACATGCATTGATAGCTTTGTCTATCAAACATGCCATTATCCCTCACATTATCTCCTTCAAACCAAAAAAATATTCTTGGGATACTCTTACAACATTATACCATGCAAGAAATATGGCTCATATTACTTACCTCCAAAAATAGTTGGAGAGTGAGTGCATGAACGGAGATTCAATGGATTTTTTTTAACGCCAAAGATTTGAAAGAGAAGTTGAATTCCAGTGATGAAATTATGCCCAAATAGTTCACTTGTGACAAATCAAAAACTTGAACCTTTGAGGAGTTAGACTATTTTGCTACAAGAAGATCAATATAGGTAGAAAAATTTAATTATGCTTATTGTAGGTCAAGTTTTCTTAGCTAATCAATAGGGAAAATGGAGCTCATCTAATAGTAAGCAAAAATCTGCTAATGGTGCACAATCAAAGAAGGAAGACAAAGATGACAAGAAAACAAAAATGCAAAAATGTTGGTGCATTTTACCCAAGCCTACATGCTTGATATAATTTGATGTGATGTTCATTTTTAGTCATATGTGTAGACATATGAACACCTCTTGTAAAAGAGTACAATTTATCTCTTGTAATTGTAAAAGAGAGAATGGCTTAAGTCATCCATGATGTAAAAGGAAAATTTGTCGCTCCAGCTACCTAAAACTAGGAATCCATCATTTGAGAGAATATTTCCTAATTCTTAGCATCACTTTTAGGTGAAATGATTTGAATTCTGATTCAAAACTACCTCCAAAAGTAGCTATAAAAAGAGCAAGAAGGAAGTTGCCATAGGAGAGCTTGATTCATGCCCAGTTCATGCTCATTTGTAGAGATTGAAGAGCTTAATCCATAGCTCTATCATTCTACTCCCATTGTGTAAACAATCATTGCCAACGTGGTTGTAATCATATGTGAATCTATACATTCATCATTTACTCCTCTATTTTGTTCTCTACTATACTCACTTAGATCAATAACTTTAGAAGCTCATATCTCGGGCTATATGTAACCTTTTTCAGCATTTTAAAGTGCATTTGATAGCTGTGCATGTCTAGTTTAGAGTCACAAATTCATGTGCTCATTGGATTTACCATTTGTGAGAAATCAGTATTTTTCTGCTCACTCATCTATCTTTGTAGGGCCCTGAGAATGGTGGAGGTGTTCGAGATTTTGCTAACCTTGTTCTCACTGTCCAGTTGAGGAATTGAAGTGTTTTAACTTGGATTAGCAAGACATGTTATTCTATTGGCTATGTACAAAAGGAGTTTTTCTAATTCCTACTAGGTTGAGAGCAATGTTCATTTTGTCTAGCAGGTGTATGTACAAAAATAGCAAGTTTTGGGAGCTAGTCATTTTGCAACTAGTCTGTCTTGACTCAAACTTTTGAGATACTTGTCCCAAAGCACTTGTATGATTTTTTTGTGGATTTAGGAAGCCCAAAGGGTCTACTAACCAACTCAAAAGTCCTAGTTGGATGGTGTGAAGCTCATTGTAGCAGCACCAACTCATCTTTGGATTGCATCCACCATCTCTCTCCACAATGGTATCAGAGCATAGTCAATCAACATGGGAGATGAATTTGCATCAAAAATTAACAATTTGGATAGAAACAACTACCCAGCATGGTCTCTAAGGATGGAGGCTTATCTTCAAGGGAGGAATCTATTTGGATACACATATGGGGATGAAGCTATGCCAACAATGAGGAAGGCAATCATCACATAAAGAAGAGGAAAGACTTTCAAATTGGTGTTCAAAGGATGAACTTGCAAGGTCCTATATTCTAAACTCAATCTCTGATTTTCTTTTACCTCATGTCAAGGGATGCAAGACATCAAGAGAGACTTGGAATGCACTTGCTTCTTTCTTCTCCTCCAACACTCGAGCAAGGAAGAACCAATTGTGGATGGAGTTCACAACAATGAATTAAATCCCCAAGCAAAGTGTGACTGATTATGTCACAAAGATGAAGGAGATTTTAGATCAACTTGGAATCATTGGAGAGGAACAAATCATTAGACAAATCATAAATGGAATCAAAGCAAATGACAAGTGGGAGTCCTTCACAACAACCATGGATTTGTACATGGATATGCATGTACCCGACCTCAACACAGTCATGGGCCAACTCTTCACTCATGAAGCAAAGATTTGCAAAGGTGGTGAGTCTTCAAGAGATAATCAAACTTCTGCCTTATATTCTGATAAAGCTAAGGTCAAGGACAAGTCAAAGAATAAGAAGAATAAAGATGAAGGTAGCTCTTTCCAAGCAAACTTTGCAAGTAGAGGAAGAGCTAGAGGAAGAGGCAGAGGTGGAAAGCAAGGTAGGGAGAGATTCCAATCATCTCAACCTTGCAATATATGTGTCTTATCTAATCATACTAGTGAAGAATGTTTCAAGAACCCGAAGAACTCAAGAGGAAGAGGATTCAATAGAGGTGGCTATGGATCAAATAAAGGAAGATACAAGGAGGCTACAACAACAACTAAAACAATAATTAATACAATAACAACTATCGAAGTGGCCGTAGAGGAAGAAGAGATTACAATAACTATGCAGAGGACCAAAGTCAAGAAGATTCATTATTTATTATGAATCTATTAGTGAGGAAGGGTGAGGATGATGATCACATCTTTTAAATTGATTTGGGATGCTCAAATCATGTAGTAGGAAATGTGGCTTTACTTTCTCATTTGGAAGATCCTCACAACAAACATGAACCTTCACTTTCCTTTCATCATCAAACCATGATTTTTTCTCATAAAAAATAACATCTCTACTCACTGAAAATCCTTTATTGGTTGGATTGTACAATCTATATCCTTTGTGGTTTTGATCATAACCAATCAATATGCACTTCTCTTTTGGGATCCAATTTCCCTCTTACTTGAGAAGGAATGTGAGCATAGGCTAAGCATCCAAAGATTTTACAATGCTCTAGACTAGTTCTTCTTCCATTCCACACTTCATAAGGAGTGGTTGCATCTACTGACTTAGATGGAAGTCTATTTATGAGATATGTGGCTATAGACACAGCCTCTACCCATAGGTAGTTTGGAAATCCCTTTTCATTGAGCATGGACCTTGTAGCTTCAACAATAGCTCTGTTTCTCCTCTCTACTACACCATTGAGTTCGGGTGTATACCTTGTAGTGACTTCCCTTTTAATGCCACTTTCATGCAAGTAGTCATCAAATTCAGAAGAGAAGTATTCTCCTCCACCATCTGATCTGAGTCTTTTCAAATTCCTACCTGTTTGGTTTTTAACAAGAGCAACATACTTCTTAAAGCAATTAAAAATTTCTTCATGAAAAACGGAATTGTCCACCTGCTACAATCATCTACGAAAGGCACATAATATCTTGAGCCTGATATACATGGATCCTTACTAGGACCCCACACATCCATGTGCACTAGATCCAAAAGATTTTGATACACATATCCCTTCCAATTGAAAGGTTGTCTATGAGCCTTGCCGAATCGACAAGCTTCACACTCCTAAATCATGTGAAGCCTTTTGTGTCCTCTCACCAATGTGAGCAAGCCTTTGTGCCATATCTCCAACTCTGTGAGAGTTTGAGATCCATAGCTAAATAAGGCTATGTTCTTTGTATCTTCCACTTCAAAAGTGAAAAGCCTTCCTGTCTTTTCTCCTTTGACAATCCTTCTAAAGTCTTGCCTTGGGTCTTCAACATATGCTCCAAAATGGTTGAATCTAACCTGCAATCCTTTTTCAACAATCTGCCCAATACTTATTAATTTTTGGTAATTGTAGCGACATACAAGGCTTTGCTTAAGAGGTTCATATTCCCATCTGATGTCTTCACATTACCTATCTTCTCCATTGTGTGCTTTGTATCATCTCCTCTTCCTGCAACAAAATAGCGACTAACTCCTCAAATGTTAAGGCATTTGTATTTCCTTTCATCATCAATCGAAGAGTAGAAGCAAAATTCTGATATGAATTTGGAAGGACCATTAAGAACAGTCTGCACAAGTGAACCATCTCACAAGATTTCATTAGCAAAAATCAATTGCTCCATTAAATCTTTGATCTTTGTAAAAAAATATTCCATAGAATCCCCTTTATTCATATGCTCACTCTCCAAACTTTTTTTTGAGGTAAACAACACGAGCCTCATTTCTTGCCTAGTATAAAGTTTCAAGTGTATCCCAAGCATCCTTTGTTGCCTTGCAAGAGCGAATGTGACTGATAATGGCATGTTTGATAGACAAAGCTATCAATGCATACTCTTGAGAATCTCTACTATCCCAATGAAATTGATCTATAGTAGGTGGAGAAGGGACAACAACATGACTGGGAAATCAAAGATCATCATCTTCAACAACATGTGCAGCACCTTCAATAATTGTATTTGCAAGTGTAGTAGGATGTTTTTCAACACCCTATCTAATATTTCATAGCCCTTTTGCTTCCAATACATGACAAATCATATATAAACACAATGTGTAGTTAGTACCATCCAACATACAGAATACATCACTGCTTTTAGTCATGGCCAGTGACTAAATACCTTGATGAAAAAAATTGAATGTATCTAAAAAATTTGAACAAAAACACCCTCTCGAGTCATGCTCAAACTGTGGTAGACTTTGAGGCACTTGTAATGGCAAACCAAAACTTATATATATTTTTGGCACAAAAGGAAAAAATTTCCTACACGATAATTGTGATTGTGCATTCGGATGCCAAAAGAAGCTCAAATCAAATTTTCAATGCTATAAAAGGAAGCTATGGTAAACTCTTAATCACATCAAGTATGCTCACTAATTTTTTTGTGATTATGAGACTGTGATTGGAGGGTTTCGACCACACCGTAGATGAAGCGATGACCTACTCAGATACCAAATGTTGGAGTTCAAGGTCTACAAAAGCATATGAACAACACAAGGAAGAAGAAGAAGCTTGGAGGACAATACAATATAGTATGTATTATCAAGTGAATGTACAAACATAAGTGGCTAGTTAGGAATATATAAAAGTTGGAGGGAAAAAACTTCTAAAGAGGGAAAAAAGTGCCCTAGTGTACCTAAGTGTGTTCACACATCACTATCAAAATATATGAACACATTTTGTTGTACATCTTTCTTTCCATATTTCCAAAGCGCTTTCCACTTGATGGCATTCCGCAATGAAGAAGAGGAACATATCAATTCTCCAAGTAATGCTTGCTTTGAGTTGATTTGACTTTGTAAACTCAAAATCCTAGCAAGATCCTACTAGACTCAGTGATTCCTAGGGCATGAAAACAAGAGATGATCAAGGTCTTGTTTACCATAGAGGGAGTGCTTACACCAATAAGGGGCTGCATAAATTCTAGTAGCTTTGACATTGGTGCATATTCATTGGTGGAGAATTTTCCACATAAGAACATATATTTTGTTCTCTATGAGAGTTAGGCATGGGCCCATGAACTTAAATTCCATCTAATACAGGGCAAGTTCAGAAATAATCTACTATTAAGAGAGATATGCAAGTCCAGGTGCTTCTTTATCTTCTCTCTTGATTCCAAAGATGTCTCAACATATACAAAACCCTTTGTTCCAAAGCCTCTTTTCATATGTGTGTGTATGCATGTGTGCGTGTGTGTGTGTTCAATACTTTAAAATGTATGTGTTTTAGACATAGAACTAATCATGGAAGAAGGTCAATAAGGAAAAGAATAGAAAGATTTCCTAAAGATTAATCTATCAACTATGGATGGCATTATGATGAAATATTGCACAATAAAATCATGAAAGCTTCAAATATAAAGACAAGTTAAGGACATAATTTTCCGAATGAGTTCTAAAGATTGCAAGAGCGTGACTCAACTACCAATTACCATATCACTACAATGATGGAGTACCATCCCCATAGAAACGTCTTAAAACATTTAAATATTTTTGCATCTGACTAACGGCTTATTTGTTAAAGGTAATCAAAGTGAGAAGTAAAAAAACACATTATGTAGAAATGCTACACATAGAAACTCTTTCACGTAAGTGCTTCTGCATAATAGTTTTCTTTCTCTCTATTTTGGTTTTAAATAAAGAAAGTTTGGCTCAACTCTAATCTCCTCAGGCTTTTTTTCTAATGGAGGTTTGGTCGAGGCCTACTCCTCCAGGCTTTAACTTTGAAATTGCAACTGATCGAGGAAGGGCATAGTACCCATGGGACCCCCTTATCCCACAAGAGCATGGGTTTACATAGCTGGGTTAAATTGCGGTCACACCTACTGCAAGGCAGGACAAATAATGGCACATCAGCCACAAGGTACAACTTTCCAAGTTAAACATGTCCCTTACATGGTGCCGGTGGGGGTTGAACCCTTGCCCTCGCCTCAAGAGGCAAGAGACCTAACCACCCAGAGAAGAATCTAACCTTCTTGATTGAATTCAATGCCAAGGCTAAAGCCTTTTGTATATACTCCCTTTCTGATTAATTGAATAAGGCACATTCTTATCTTATGGAGAGTGTTAATCTCCAAAAGAACAAGCTATCCTTGATGTTAGACCACCTCTATATCAAGAATAACTTTAAACTCCAACCAATTTTGGAAGACAAGTACCAAATTGTCAAAACTTTATCTAACTGTGAAGAAAGTCACTTTACAAGAAAGTCTACTGCACATTACTCACTCATTAACTAAGCAATTGTGTAAAGTTTCTGATGAAACTTTGTAGAATGTGTCGTCTAAAGTTTCTACACCTCCTCCAAGTTAAAACACTTCAAAAGCTTAAGTAGATTATGAGAAATGATCCAAACAATCTACCTATGTCTGAAACTGCCTTCTTGTAGAGTCAACTTTCACACCTGCAACTTCTAACACATAGTTCTCCCAAAATAGAACCCGTTTAAGCGAATGCTTTTAGCCATAGATGGCTTACCTTCCAACTTAGATTTTGACTCCTGATTTTGTGTAAAACATTACACTGTGCACTGAGAACTGACCATTTCTTTGATCATCGGGATTGCGCCTATTTCACAAGACACTCAACACTTTCTCACATATAGATGTTCCTACACGAAATTCTCTTAGCCTGTTTGCAATTAGGCTCTTAAACTTTAACCATAGATAGGTTAACTATGGATTTAGATGTCTACAAAAAGATTTTTGAATCAGACACAGAAGGAGAACTAGAGAAAAGATCGACGCACAATTCTCTGAACATTCTTTCTATTCAACTCATCATACATCTGATGGATAATACACACAATACTCATCATCTATTCTTCTCTATCTCATCTATATTTCATCTCACCCACCTAATACTCATATATATATATATATATATATATATATATATATATATATATATATATATATATATATATATATATATATATATATATATATATATATATATATATATATATATATATATATATATATATATATATATATATGAGTATTGATTCTTCATTACTTCAAGTATTTTGAAGTATTTACAAAACTAATGTACATATGTTTATAGAAATTTTCTTCCTGAACCTTCACTTCTCTTCATGAAGTTGGACTTCAATATTTTCTTCATATCTTCATTTCTAAGCTTCATATAATCACCAATTGTTGATTGTCTTGCTCCAACAGCTCCCCCTCAATCATCAATTGTGATTACTTGCATCTTCTTTATTCTTGCCATATCTTTAAACCTCTGCAACTTTGGTCCATCCAAGCTCTTTGTCATCATATCTGCAAGTTGATCTTTTGTAGGAGTATGTATAACTTCTACTTCTTTACCAACAACCTTCTCTCTCAAAAAATGATACTGAATCTCAATATGCTTAGTTCTAGCATGGAATACAGGATTTGTTGCCAAATATAAAGAACTCATATTATCTCCACAAATGATAGGAGTACTCTGAATAATATCAAAACTCTTCATAAGAATCTTTAACCATATTACTTCCTTTGCAGCTTCTACCATGCCTTTGTATTCTGCTTCTGTAGATGATAAAACAAATGTATGTTGCTTCTTAGAGCACGATGAAATTAGCTTATCTCCCACATAACACAAGTATCCATGTGTTGATCTTCTATCATCAGAATTACCTACCCAATCTGCATCACTATATATTTTGACTCTTGTATCTGAAGTAAATCCATAGTACAACCCTTCTTTAAGTGTGCCCTTGATGTACCTAAGTACTCTTTGTCGTGCAATCTAATGTTCCTTTCTAGGACAATGCATGAATTGAGATAGAACTCCAACTGCATATGATAAATCAGGCCTTGTTAATGTAGCATAAATCAAGCTACCCACCAAACTCTGATAAAGCTTCATATCTTTGAATTCTTCTCCTCCATATCTACTCAATCTATGATACACCTCCATTGGAGTTGGTGCTATCCTGCAATCTTCCATTTTAAATTTGGTTAGCAAATTTTTCAGATACCTTTCTTGAGTTACGTATACTCCATGTTAAGTATATGAAATCTCCATTCCCAAGAAGAATGACAAATCTCCCAAATCATTGATTTTGAATTCTTTCTCCATCTGCTTCTTAATCATGTGTATACCTTTGTCATCTGTTCATGTAAGTATTATGTCATCAACATAAATACAAACATAAATAAATCCATCCTCACGTGCTTCGACTAGCAAGCTACTATCTGCCTTTGATGCTTGAAATCCAAGTTCCTTCAAGAACTTTACAAGCCTATAATTCCATGCCCTTGGGGCCTGCTTCAAACCATACAAAGCTCTCTTGAGCTTACACACATGATTTGGATACACTTGATCTTTAAAACCATCTGGTTGTTCCATGTAGACTTCCTTTGAAATATAACCATTCAAAAATGCATTCTTCACATCTAGTTGAGATAATTTCCAACCTTTGCAAGCAGCAATTGCTATGAGAGTCCTTATGGTTGTCATCTTTGCAACAGGACTATAAGTTTCATCATATCCCACACCATATGTCTGTGCATATCCCTTTACAAAAAGCTTGGCTTTGTACCTAGATACACTTCCATCTGCAAACCTTTTTGTTTTGTAAACCCATCTACATCCAATGATCTTCTGACTATTTGGTTTAGGAACCAAATCCCATGTCTCATTTTCCATTAATGCATCATATTCTTCCTACATAGCTTTTTCCCAATTCTTCTTCCCTTTAGCTTCATCATATGTAGATGGATCTTCATCTGCTTTTAACATATAAGCATTCAAAATTGAGTAGATTCAAGTTGATGATTGGCTTGCAGGAAATCAAGGACAATTGAAGACTTATTTGGAGTCCAAGAATGTTAGGCTTGAGGGGGAGCTGTTGGTGCATTTTACCCAAGCCTAAATGCTTGATATAATTTGATTTATGTTCATTTGTAGCTATATGTGTAGACATATGAACACCTCTTGTAAAAGAGTACATTTTATCTCTTGTAATTGTAAAAGAAAGAATGGATTAAGTCATCCATGATGTAAAAAGAAAATTTGTGGCTCCAACTACCTAAAACCATGAATCCATCAGCCGAGAGAATATTTCCTAATTCTTAGCATCACTTTTAGGTGAAATCATTTGAATTCAAATTCAAAACTACCTCCAAAAGTAGCTATAAAAAGAGCAAGAAGGAAGTCACCATAGGAGGCTTGATTCATGCCCACTTCATGTTCACTTTTAGAGATTGAAGAGATTTCTCCATAGCTCTATCATTCTACTCCCTTTGTGCAAGTACTCATTGCCAATGTGGTTGTAGTTATATGTGAATCTATACATTCATCATTTACTTCTTCTCTATTTTGTTCTCTTCTATACTCACTCAGAATAGTAACTTCAGAAGCTCATATCTTGGCTATACGTAACGGTTTTCAGAGTTTTAAAGTGCATTGAATATCTCTCTAGATCTAGTTTATGTTTACAAAATATCATTGTCATTGGATATACCATCTGTGAAGAATTGCTATTTTTCTGCTCACTAGTCAATCTCTACAGAGCCCCAAAAATGGCGAGTCTTCCAAATTTTGCTAGATCTTGTTCTCAATGCTCACTTGATCAATTGAAGTGTTTTAACTTAGATTAGGAATCTATTTAATTTTATTTGCCATGTCCAAAAGGAATTTTTCTAATTCCTACCAGGTTGCAAGCACTCTTCATTTTCTCCAGCAGCTGTATGTACAAAAATAGCAAGTTTTGGGAGCTAGTCATTTTGCAACTAGTCTGTCTTGACTCAAACTTTTGAGATACTTGTTCCAAAACACTTGGGTGATATTTTTGTGGATTTAGCAAGCTCAAAGGTTCTACTAACCAACTCTGAAGTCTCAGTTGGCTGATGTGAAGCTAGTTGTAGCAACACCAACTCATCCTTGGGTTGCATCCACCATCTCTCTTCACAGTGGTATTAGAGCATAGTCAATCAACATGGGAGATGGATTTCCATCAACAATTGAAATATTGTATAGAAAAAACTATCGAGCATGGTCTCTAAGAATGCAGGCGTATCTTCAAGAGAGGAATCTATTTGGATACACATCTGGGGATGAAGCTATGCCAACCATGAGGAACAAAGGGCAACCATCATATGAAGAAGAGGAAAGATTTTCAAATTGGTGTTCAAAGGATGAACTTGCAAGGTCCTATATACTAAACTCAATCTTTGATTTTCTTTTACATCATGTCAAGGGATGCAAGACATCAAGAGAGACTTGGAATGCACTTGCTTATTTCTTCTCCTTCAACACTCAAGCAAGGAAGAACCAATTGTGGATGGAGTTCACAACAATGAAGAAAAGCCCCAAGCAAAGTGTGACTGATTATGTCACAAAGATGAAGGAGATTTTAGATCAAATTGGAAGCATTGGAGAGGTAATTGAAGAGAAACAAATCATTAGAAAAATCATAAATGGAATCAAAGCAGATGAGAAGTGGGAGTCCTTCACCATAGCCATGGACTTGTACATGGATATGCATGTACCCAACCTCAACACATTCATGGGCCAACTCTTCATTCATGAAGCAAAGATTGGTAAAGCTGGTGAGTCCTCAAGAGGTTATCAAAATTTTGCCTTATAGTCTGATAAAGCTAAGATCAAGGATAAGTCAAAGTATAAGAAGAATGAAGATGAAGGTAGCTCTTTGCAAGCAAACTTTGCAGGTAGAGGAAGAGCTAGAGGAAAAGGTAGAAGTGAAAAGCAAGGCAGGGGGAGATTCCAATCAACTCAACCTTGCAATATATGTGGCTTATCTAATCATACTACTAAAGAATGTTTTAGGAACCCAAGGACCTTAAGAGGAAGAGGATTCAATAGAGGTGTCTATGCATCAAATAGAGGCAGATACAATGGAGGCTACAACAACTACTACAACAACAACAACAACTATCAAAGTGACCATAGAGGAAGAAGATATTACAATAACTATGCAGAGGACCAAAGTCTAGAAGATTCATTATTGATTATGAATCTATCAGTGAAGAAGGTTAAGGATGATGATCACATCTTTTTCATTGATTCGGGATGCTCAAATCATGTAGCAAGAAATGTGGCTTTACTTTCTGACTTGGAAAATCCTCACACTGAACATGAAGTGCAAACAGGAGATGATACAAAGCACTCGGTGGAAAAGATAGGTAATGTGAAGACATCAGATGGGAATATGAACCTCTTAAGCAAAGTCTTGTATGTCCCTACAATTACCAAAAATTTATTAAGTTTTGGGCAGATTGTTGAAAAAGGATTACAGGTTAGATTCAACCGATTTGGAGCATATGTTGAAGACAAACCAAGGCAAGCCCTTAGAAGGATTTCCAAAGGAGAAAAGACAAGAAGGCTTTTCACTTTTGAAGTGGAAGATACAAAGAACATAGCTTTATTTAGCTATGGATCTCAAACTCTCACAAAGTTGGAAATATGGCACAAAAGGCTTGCTCACATTGGTGAGAGGACACTCAAACAAATTTGTAGGGACCAAAGTGTACTTTGTTTGCCTAATATCACAAGGCAACACATGATTTATAAGTGTGAAGCTTTTTGATTCGGTAAGGCTCATATACAACCTTTTAATAAGAAGGAATATGTGTATCAAAATCTTTTGGATCTAGTGCACACGGATGTGTGGGGTCCTAGTAAGGAGCCATCTATATCAGGCTCAAGATATTATGTGTCTTTCATAGATGATTGTAGCAAGTGGAACATTCTGTTTTTCATGAACCACAAGGACGAAGTTTTTAATTGCTTTAAGAAGTATGTTGCTCTTGTTGAAAACCAAATAGGTGGGACTTTGAAAAGACTCAGATCAGATGATGGAGGAGAATACTTATCTTCTGAATTTGATGCCTACTTGCATGAAAGAGGCATTAAAAGGGAAGTCACTATAGGGTGTACACCCAAACTCAATGGTGTACTAAAGAGGAGAAACAGAGCTATTGTTGAAGCTGCAAGGTCCATGCTCAATGAAAAAGGGATTCACAAAGTACCTATGGGTAGAGGTTGTGTCAACAGCCACATATCTCATAAATAGACTTCCATCTAAGTCATTAGATGGAACCACTCTGTATGAAGTGTGGAATAGAAGAAGACCTAGTCTAGAGCATTGTAAAATCTTTGGATGCTTAGCCTATGCTCACATTCCTTCTCAAGTAAGAGGGAAATTGGATCCCAAGGCAAAGGAGTTCATATTTATTGGTTATGATCAAAATAAAAAAGGATATAGATTGTAAAATTCAACCAATAAAGGATTTTCTATGAGTAGAGATGTAATGTTTTATGAGAACAAGTCATGGTTTGATGATGACAGGAAAGTGAAGCTAGCTTATGACTTGGATGAAGATTTTTCATCACTTCAACCAAAGGAGCCAAAGAAAATTGAAGAAAGTGACCCGTAAATTGACCTAGAAGACTTGGAATGACTAAAGCTATGGAAGAGCAAAGGTAAAGCAAAGATGCAAGATGCTACATACGGACCCAAGAGCTCTCATCAACCACTTAAGAGATCTTCAAGGGAGAAGACGAAACCAGAGAGGTATGGTTATGATACTTCTTTGGTCATCAAGAACTCAATCGACATTGCAAAGGATTCAACCAATGAAGAACCTACCACATTTGAAGAAGCACAAAGCAAGAAAGCTTGGAAAGATGCAATGGATGAAGAAATGGAAGCCTTGAAGGAGAATGACACTTGGGAGCTTGTACCTTACAAGCCATCTATGAAGGTAATTGGATCTTGATAATTATACAAAATCAAGAGGAATCCAGATGGAAGTATAAATAGACATAAAGCAAGGTTAGTTGCTAAAGGGTTTGCTCAAACCCATGGTATTGATTATGAGGAGACTTTCTCTCCTATTGCAAAAATGCCTACAATTAGAGTTCTCATTAGTCTTGCTGCATCTAGAAATTGGAAGCTCTATCAACTTGATGTAAAGAATGTTTTCTTAAATGGATGGATTTTTGAGGAAGTGTATATGGAACAACCTCCTGGATATGAGGATGCACATCATCCTAACTATGTATGCAAATTAACGAAAGCCTTGTATGGATTGAAGCAAGCTCCAAGACCTTGGAATTTCATATTGGTGACTTATTTCCAGGACCAATGATTCAAAGCTAGCAAGACGGATACCTCTTTGTGAGGAATGGATCTGAAGTGATATATCTATGTGTGTATGTTGATGATATCATTATCATAGGGAATGAACTTGAAGGAATCAGATAGGTAAAGAGTCAAATGAAGGAGGAGTTCAAAATAAGTGATCTTGGATAACTTACTTATTTTCTTGGATTGGAGTTAATCTACACAAGTTTAGGTATATACATCACGCAAAGGAAGTATATGCATGACATGCTCATCAAGTTCAAGATGGAAAACACCAAGTTTGCAAGTACACCTATGGAGCAAAATCATAAGCTTAGTGTTTGAAGGAGAGCCAATTGAAGACATCACAAGCTATCAAAGCTTGGTTGAAAGTTTGAACTATGCAACACTCACAAGGGGGGATATATGCTATAGTGTTAGCATATTGAGTCATTTTATGCATAAGCCAAGAAGATCACATATGGAAGCAGCCAAGAGTGTCCTCAAGTACGGGACCATGAATGAAGGTTTGTTTTATCCATTTACTCATATATTGAGCTAAAGGCCTACTCAGATGCGGATTGTTGGTGCAAATCAATCACCAATTGAAGTTTTGATGAAGGATTGAAGAAAGATCAATTTATGAAGCATGAAGAAAGTACATGTTTAGAAGATGAAGACTTGTATACATATGTACATTAACTTAGAGATAGCTCACTTATACATTTTGTATGGTCATGATCTTGTAAATATATGCCTATATATACAAGTAAAAAATCGAGGAAAATATGAGAGAGCATGTGAATAGAAGAATTAGAAGTTGTAAGAGTCATTAGACACTTTAGAAGTGAGTAAGATCTCTCTCATCACTCAGATGTAAATCTTCTCAGAAATGAAGAAATATTGCACCCGATCTTTTGCTTAGTACTCCTTTTGTGTTTAATCTTTTGTGAAATTCTTTTGTACAAGTATAAGTCTATAGTTGATTGACCTCTGTACAAGTTTTAGATCCTAATTGTGATCAGGTTGAGAGAATTGAGTATATCAACATTTACATGTGTAAATGTGAAGAAGTGAAGTTGCATAAGGTGCAAAATTCGATGCTAATGTTTTGGTCAATACTCCTTCCATAGTGTAAAGTTTTGAGCAAGCAAGCACTCATTCCTTAAGTTGGAAGGTAAGCTACCTATGGCTAAAAGCATTTGAATAAAGGGGTTGTAATTTTGGAGAACTATGTGTTGAAAGTTACAGGTGTCAAAGTCGACTGTAAAGAACTACAGTTTTAGACATAGGTGAATTGTTTAGATCATTTCTCAAGGCAAAACCTTGTGCAAAGTTTTATAAAAAACTTTATACATTTGATTAGTCAATGAGTGGATTATATACAGCAGATTTTCTGAGTATCAACTAACTTCACAGTTTGTTCAAGACTTTGGTAATTGAGCATTGATCCTCCAAATTGGTAAAGGTTTTGAGTTATTCTTGATATAGAGGTGCTCTAATTTCAAGGATAGCTTGTTCTTTTGGAGATTAACACTCTCCATCAGTGGTATCAGAGCAGGAATCATCGAAATTGAAGAAAGGAGGACCCTGATTGCTGCAGACATACAAAAATCAACACTTGAAGGTTCAAAAGGTGAAAGCTTGAAAGGAAAGCTTGAGAAGGAGTTCAGAAGCTATCAAGAAGATCAAAAGGAACTTCATTCAAAGTAAAGGTACACTTATTCCTTATAAAGGTTGAACAATTTAATACACAAGTGAAGAAAGGATGGGAGATTCTCTTCAGATAGAGAAATTAGATAGAGAAAACTATCTAGCATGGTCAATGAGGATGGAAGCTCATCTCATGAGCAAAGACCTGATAGGCTACATCACAAGTGAAGAAGAAAAGCCACAATTCAGAGATCCTAGTGTTCCAACTAGGGATGAGTTATCAGATTTGAACACTTGGATGAAAAGAGATGCTCAAGCAAGGAGCATTATCTACATGGGAGTCAATGACTACTTACTACCTCACATTAGAGGTCTTGAAAGTGCAAGTGATATATGGAATGCTTTGGAGGAGCATTTCCAAAACAATACAAAGTCAAGGAAGGCATCTTTGTGGGTAGAGCTTACCACATTCAAGAAGAAGGCCTCTCAATCTACCTTTGATTATGTAACAAGGATGAAAGACATTGCAGATGCATTAGGAGCAGTTGATGAAGATATTGAGGAGGATAAATTGGTAAGGAAAATTCTCACAGGTTTGAGAGGTGATGACAAATGGAAGCCATTCATTTTGTCTACTGAATTGTCACTATATCATTTTACTCCCGATTTAAATTAGTTGTTAGGAAACATGCTAACCTTTTAGCAGGATGTCAAAGATGAAAGTGATAAGAGTGCAGGTCAAGCAATGTATTCAAAGGATAAGAAGAAGAATAGCAAAGGGAAGCAACAAGCAAATGAAGATGAAGGTACAACTAGCCAAGCTAACTTCCTAAGAGAAAGAGGAGGTGGCAAAGGAAGAGGAAGAGGTAGAAGCAATAAAGATGGAGCCAAAGCTTGTTGGATTTGTGGTAAGACAAATCACTTAGCTCATGATTGTTGGCATAATAATCAGAATAATGGTGGATATAATCAGAATTTTAATTCAAGAGGAAGAGGTCACAAAAATCAAAGAGGTAATTTTTGAGGTAGAGGTTATTTTGAAAGAAATGTAGGTAGAGGATTCCAAAGCCAATCGTACAACAATACTTACTACAATTATGCTTCAGATCAGAAGGAAGATTCAACCTTGATCATGAATGCAACTTGTGAAAGGCAAAGTAAAGACCAAAGAGTCTTCTACATTGACTCAGGGTGTAGCAATCACCTGAGTGGCAACATAGCCTTGATGACTAATTTGGAGAATAAGGTAACTAATCATGTAGTTCAAACAGGTGACAATACAAAGCATAATGTGAAGTCAATTGGATCAGTGAAGGCCAAGGATGGAAGTAATCTTCTGAGTAAGGTCTTATATGTTCCTAAAATTCCAAAGAATTTGATAAGTGTAGGACAAATTGTTGAAAAAGGTTATGAAGTAAGGTTCACTAATGAAGGAGTCTTTGTGGAAGACCCTAGCGATGGGTATAAACAAATTGTTTCAGGGAAGAAAGAAGGAAGACTCTTCACATTAAAGGTTCAAGGTAATGTTGGTCATGCCTTGTTTACTTATGGAGGACATAAGATCTATGAGTTAGACCTTTGGCACAAAAGGCTTGGACATTTTAATGAAAGAGGTATTAAAGATATGGTTAACAATGGTTTAGTGCTTGGATGGCTAATGTTGTAGGTCAACATATGACATACAGATGTGAGGCATGTCAATTAGGTAAGGCTCATAAGCAATCTTATTCCAAGCATGGTTTTATGTATTCAGAGAAGCTTGAGTTGGTACACACAGATGTGTGGGGACCATCAAAGGATTTCAGTATCAATGGTTCAAGATATTATGTGATTTATGTTGATGATGCTACTAGGTGGATCACTATCTATGTGATCAAAGATAAATCAGAGGTATTTAATACATTCAAGCATTATCATGTGTATGCAAAAAGAATTACAGGTCAAAATTTGAAGAGACTAAGGTCAGATGGAGGGGGAGAGTATTTCTCTAATGAGTTCAGTGATTACTTGTGGAGTGTAGGTATAAAAAGGGAAGTTACTTGCAGGTACTCTCCTCAACAAAATGGTGTAGCAGAAAGGAGAAATAGAAGTCTTGTTGAGTTTGCAAGATCCATGATGAAGGAGAAAAATTTCCCAAATTATTTGTGGGCTGAGGTTGTAAAAACAGCTACATATTTGGTCAATAGGTTACCATGTAAAGATTTGTAGGGTATGACACCATATGAGGCATGGTGGGGTAAGAGACCTACCCTACATCATTGCAAAGTATTTGGGTGTTTGGCATATGCATATGTGCCATCTCAGTTGAGGCATAAATTGGAACCTAAAGTAGAGAAGTATGTGTTCATTGGATATGATGATAAGCAGATGGGTTATAGGTTGTGGAGTCCATCCACAAAACGATTTCTTGTATCAAAAGATGTTACATTTGATGAGCAAGGTATTTGGTATGCACGTGCAATCAATATTCATGCAGGTGATGAAGAACTTGTGCATCAGAAGAAAGGTAAATCAAAGGTTCAAATATTTGATGAAGAAGAGAATAATGAAGTACAGGTTGAAGTTGAAGAGGTGCCAAGGTTTGATCCACAATGTGATGAACCAGAAACTTCAAGAAGTGGAGAATTGAGAAGTTCATCAAGACACAAATGGCAACCTACAAGGTATAGTTATGACACTTCTTTTTTGGCTACTAAAGATTATGCTTATATGGTGAAAGCAGATGAAGAACCTTCTACATATCAAGAGACAAAAGGTAAGGAAAATTGCAAGAAAGCTATGCAGGAAGAGTATGATGCATTGATGCAGAATGAAACATGGGATTTGGTTCCTAAACCACATAGTCAAAAGATCATTGGATGCAAATGGGTCTACAAGACAAAGAGGTATGCAGATGGAAGTGTGTCTAAGTATAAAGCTAGACTTGTTATGAAAGGGTTTGCTCAGACATATGGAATAGATTATGATGAGACCTATAGTCCTGT
This sequence comes from Ceratopteris richardii, assembly GCA_020310875.1. Classification (NCBI taxonomy): domain Eukaryota; kingdom Viridiplantae; phylum Streptophyta; class Polypodiopsida; order Polypodiales; family Pteridaceae; genus Ceratopteris; species Ceratopteris richardii. The sequence goes on from CM035437.1 coordinate 87,020,066, forward strand.
GGCAAAGATGACAACCATCAGGATGCTCATAGCCATTGTTGCATGTAAATGCTGGAAATTATGTCAATTAGATGCGAAGAATGCTTTTCTAAATGGTTATATTTCATATGATGTTTTCATGGAGCAACCACAAGGATTTAGAGATGAAAGGTATCCAGATCATGTATGTAAGCTCAAGAGAGCTTTGTATGGTTTCAAGCAGGCCCCAAGGGCATGGAATTATAGACTTGTGAAGTTCTTGAAGGAACTTGGTTTCCAAGTATCTAAAGCAGATACTAGCTTGCTTGTCAAAGCAAGTGATGATGGGTTCATTTAGATGTGCATATATGTTGATGACATAATTCTTACAGGTACAGATGAAAAGAAACAAATGGAGAAAGAGTTCAAGATTAGTGACTTGGGAGACTTGTCATATTTCTTGGGCATGGAGATCTCATACACTCAACATGGAGTGTATGTAACTCAAGAAAGGTATTTGAAGAATTTTTTGATCAAGTTTAAAATGGAAGATTGTAGGGTAGCACCTACTCCAATGGAGGTGAATCACAAATTGAGCAGATATGGAGGAGAAGAATTCAAGGATATGAAGATATATCAAAGTCTGGTTGGTATTCTTATCTATGCTACATTAACTAGGCCTGACTTGTCATATGCAGTAGGAGTGTTGTCTCAATTCATGCATTGTCCTAGGAAAGAACATTGGGTTGCAGGACAAAGGGTGTTGAGGTACATTAAGGGTACACTCAAAGAAGGTTTGTATTATGGTTTTACATTAGATACAAACATCAAGATATATAGTGATACAGATTGGGCAGGTAATCCTGATGATAGGAGATCAACATATGGATACTTGTGTTATGTGGGAGATAAGTTAATCTCTTGGTGTCCAAAGAAGCAACACACAATTGCTTTATCATCTACAGAGGCAGAGTATAAAGGTATGGTTGAAGCTGCAAAGGAAGTTATATGGCTAAAGACTCTTATGAAGAGTTTTGACATCATTCATAGTACACCCACTATTCATGGAGATAACATGAGTTCATTGTATCTAGCTACTAACCCTATCTTTCATGCCAGGACTAAAAATATTGAGATTCAATATCACTTTCTAAGAGAGAAGGTGATGGACAAGGAGATTGAAGTCATACATACTTCAACAAAAGATCAGATAGCTGATATGTTAACCAAAAGCTTGGATGGACCAAAGCTACAGAGATTCAAAGACATGACAGGTATAAAGAAGATAGAGAAAACCTCAATTGATGATTGAGGGGGAGCTCTTGGTGCAAATCAATCACCAATTGAAGTTTTGATGAAGGATTGAAGTCAAGGATTGAAAAAAAGATCAATTTATGAAGCATGAAGAAAGTACATGTTCAGAAGATGGAGACTTGTATACATATGTACATTAATTTAGAGATAGCTCACTTATTATACATTTTGTATGGTCATGAGCTTGAACATATATGCCTATATATACAAGTAAAAAGTCAGGGCAAATATGAGAGAGCATGTGAATAGAAGAATTATAAGTTGTAAGATTCATTACACACTTTAGAAGTGAGTAAGATCTCTCTCATCACTCAGATGTAAATCTTCTCAGAAATGAAGAAATATTGTGCCCGATCTTTTGCTTAGTACTCCTTTTGTGTTTAATCTTTTGTGAAATGCTTTTGTACAAGTCTAAGTCTATAGTTTATTGACCTCTGTACAAGTTTTTAGATCCTAATTGTGATCAGGTTGAGAGAATTGAGTATAGGAACATTTACATGTGTAAATGTGAAGAAGTGAAGTTGCAGCATGTGCAAAATTCGATGCTTATGTTTTGGTCAATACTCCTTCCAGAGTGTAAAGTTTTGAGCAAGCAAGACTCAGTCTTTAAGTTGGAAGATAAGCTACCTATGGCCAAAAGCATTTGAATAAACAGGTTGTAATTTGGGAGAACTATCTGTTAAAAGTTACAGGTGTCAAAGTCGACTATAAAGAACTACAGTTTTAGACATAGGTGAATTGTTTAGATCATTTCTCAAGATCTATTGAGTCTTTTGAGATGATTTAACTTGGAGAAGGAGCGCAAACTATAGGCAACACCTTATGCAAAGTTTTATTAAAAACTTTATACATTTGATTAGTCAATGAGTGGATTATATACAATAGATTTTTTGAGTATCAACTAACTTCACAGTTTGTTCAAGTCTTTCATAATTGAGCATTGATCCTCCAAATTGGTAAAGGTTTTGAGTTATTCTTGATATAGAGGTGCTCTAATTTCAAGGATAGCTTGTTCTTTTGGATATTAACACTCTCTGTCACAGATTGGGCTGGATCTAGAGATGATAGAAGAAGCACATCCGGGTATGTATCATTTGCACGTTCAAAAATCATTTCTTGGTCATCTAAGAAGAAACCAATAGTGGCATGATCTTCTACTAAAGACAAATATAGAGGTTTGGCTAATGCAACTCAAGAAATCATGTGGTTAAAATCTTTGCATACAGATCTTGGACTTGATTCTTCAACACCTCACATTTTTTGTGACAACACAAGCTCACTACATCTTGCAGCTAATCTCGTATACCATGCTAGAACCAATCATATTGAATTCCACTAACATTATGTAAGGGAGAAGCTAATGAGAAAGGACATTCAACTATCCTATGTCTCTATAGATATGCAATGTGCAGACATGTTGACTAAAGCTCTTGATGGTACAAAATTGAGTAGATGCAAGTTGATGATTGGCTTGCACGAAATCAAGGACAATTGAAGACTTATTTGGATGCCAAGCATGTTAGGCTTGAGGGGAAGCTGCTGGTGCATGTTACCCAAGCCTAAATGCTTGATATAATTTGATTTATGTTCATTTGTAGTCATATTTGTAGACATATGAACACCTCTTGTAAAAGAGTACATTTTATCTCTTGTAATTGTAAAAGAAAGAATGGCTTAAGTCATCCATGATGTAAAAAGCAAATTTGTGGCTCCAACTACCTAAAACCACAAATCCATTAGCTGAGAGAATATTTCCTAATTCTTAGCATCACTTTTAGGTGAGATCATTTGAATTCAAATTCAAAACTACCTCCAAAAGTAGCCATAAAAAAAGCAAGAAGGAAGTGGGAGAGCTTGATTTGTGCCCACCTCATGTTCATTTTTAGAGATTGAAGAGCTTACTCCATAGCTCTATTGTTCTACTCCCATTATGCAAGTATTCATTGCCAATGTGGTTGTCATTATATGTGAATCTATACATTCATCATTTACGTCTTCTTTGTTTTGTTCTCTGCTATACTCACTCAGAATAGTAACTTCATAAGCTCATATCTCAAGCTATACGTAAGGTTTTTTCATAGTTTTAAAGTACATTTGATAGTGCTCTAAGTCTAGTTTATGTTAACCAAATTGCATGTTCATTGGATTTACCATGTGTGAGAAATCCTTATTTTTCTACTCACTAGTCAATCTCTACAAAGCCCTAGAAATGGCGGGAGTGTTCCAGATTTTGCTAAATCTCGTTCTCAGTGCTCAATTGAACAATTCAAGTGTTTTAACTTGTATGATAAAGCTATCTAAGTCTATTTGCCATTTTCAAAAGGAAGTTTTCTAATTCTTACCAAGCTAAGAGCACTATTAATTTTTTCCAGCAGGTGTATGTACAAAAATAGCAAGTTTTGGGAGCTAGTCATTTTGTAACTAGTCTATCTTGACTCAAACTTTTGAGATACTTGTTCCAAAACATTTGGGTGATTTTTTTGTGGATTTAGGAAGCTCAAAGGGTCTACTAACCAACTCTGAAGTCTCAGCTATCTGGTGTGAAGCTGGTTGTAGCAGCAGCAACTCATCTTTGGATTGCATCCACCATCTCTCTCCACAATGAGTACTAGAGAGTGTCTATGCACAAGAGAAATTGTGACAACCTCAATAAGCCAACACTCTCCCCCTTCTAGACTTTGTCATCCCCAATAGATCTAAGAGAAGAGGATCATACATAGTTGAACTAGTACATGTTGGAGTCTTTGAGCCTTCAAATCTGCAAGTCTTCAGGTCTTTAAATCTTTAGGCCTTCAAGGTGCTGCTGAGCGACACAATCCCCCTAAGGGGCAGTTAGCCCAAAAATATGAAGAGAAACCTTTGTTTCCAAATATGCAGTCATTCCTTGGAGGAGTTCCTGAAAAAACCTTCAGTCAAAAATGTAATCATAGAAAACATGACCCATACATGTCTCCCAAGAGTCTCCAAATGTGAGTGACACAATCCTCGTAGGGAGCTAGCTAGTCAGCCCACCAACAAAAGGGATAGCCTGAGGTGCACCATATTGCCAATTGTACATACATCTCGCTGAGAAATTCATTAGAAGACCTAAAAAAAACCACTTAACATTTGCAAAGCAGTTGGATTGTTAGAAAAGACCTGTGCACCACACATTTCTAGATTTTGCACAAATTGGACTAGTCAAGTTCTTTAACAACTGTGTGGTGAAGAAAACCAAAAGCTCCTCCAAATATGCAATCCAATTTTCTTCCTCAAATATGGAGGGCATGTACAACAAGGCATCCTGTTTGGTCATCCAAACATTCAAGCATAACCAATCTTTATTCGGAACCATCATATGATGGTGAAGGTGTGGTCATGTCTCCTAGAGAAGTCAGTCACACGTCCCCCAACCATAGGTAATAACCTATAAATTTAGATAAAGAAACATACACATCCATGGAGAACATCAGAGGAGGAAATTTAATCAGCAGCCAGAGAGTTCATGCGAGGTACCTACTCATGATGGCCAGATGAATAGAGGGACCTTAGAGAGAACTCTAGATGGTGACTAGGCAAGGGCTATAAATAGGTTGGGAGCTAAGTCCCAGGCATGTCATTCTCCACGTCTCAAATTTGGTTTCAGAGCTTGAGAGAGAGAGAGACCTTGGGGAGAGCTTGATGGAGATGGAAAAGGAAAGATGTTGCCCACTCACCTAGCTTCACTGTTTTGGCCATAACTTCCTCATAGAATATCCAAATCAAGAACTTCAAATTGATATAGCTTCTACAATTCAATAACTTTCTTTTGATTGGTTGCATCCCATATTTTTACCATTTCAAGCCATCTCTACAAAAGCTTTTAGATGGCTATTGGTTGGCAAGAAACTCTTTTTGAATTATTTGAGTGTCTAATTATGATAATTAGGAGTTCCTAATCATATTTTGAACCATTTTGGATAGGAATGAATTGATTTTAATATCTTTCCATCATATTTTTTCTCTCAGCTATATTCATTTGAATACATTTTGCATCAAAGTTTACAATTTTGCGTTGTATTCTCTTCCAATGTTATGAAACTAACATGGAAATGTGCATGAAAGTTAGTTTGATATGATTTCATCTATGCACATGAAGTTACACTAACTTATGTTGATTCATAAAAGCATGCACAAGTTATTGTTGTGTGTTTCAAGATCTTTGTGTAGGTATTGGAGCACAAAACAAAAAACAAAAAACTTGTTATGAGGGCGTGTGGTGCCCAACAACACATATTGGAAAAGTTTCCTATTTGTAGGTTTTTAGAGTAAAGAAAGTGGTTTTCTTACCACTAGGCTAATGCCTATAATTGTATCATGTTTATTATTTTTTTCAGGCTTCATTTTCCTAGCGAAATGCTACCGAAATTTTGGTAGTTATATGGCATTATATGCTATGTGAGAATTAGAGTGATGTTGTGTTGTAAGAGAGAGGAAGTCTTATGTGTGCAACATAACTAAAAGCATATAAATTAATTGAAGTAGAGAAGAAGATGCATGAGTGGATGCATGCATACATAGATGATATAATTTCTAGAAAGGTGGAGTGAATGATGTATTTTCTATCTATAGAGGATCATTTTTTATGTATCACCATGATGAGTTAGGGTGAGCATGAGGTATCTGATAGAGGTACCATGAATAGGCTAATTTTGCCTTTAGAAAGTAAATGACAAAGGTATATCCATCAAGAACAACTAAGATGTGTTTTTGTCCAGTAACTCATGAGCACATGAATTGTTCTTCATGGCAGTCTATGTACTTGACATAGAATTTTATCCAAGAGTGATATGGTTATGATCATCCATACAAGTATTAAATGCTTGTATGTGAATGATTGTGATGAGGTTAATGAATGTGCAAGAAGCACAATGACTAGAATTTCATCCATAGATATTCACTGTCATTGAAAAGTGGATACTGTAAACAATCTATTTTCTACGAGATGATTTGGAGTTAATTGGTTTGCAGTGATCTAAATGATCATTATATGCATGGATATGTCTCCATGTCATAATCGAGAATGAATAGTATGTCTAATCATAAGGATTGACATGTTTCGTCATTTTTTAGATTTAAAAAAATGATTGAGCAAATAGTTAGTGAGGTAGCAGCCTCATAGTGCTTTAGATGCTACTCTTTGAGGGAATGCCCAGATTTATTGAAATTTGGAGGGCACATACCTCATAGGTTTTTCTTTAAGCTGAAAAATTTTCAAGTAATACAAAAACTTTTACAAAGGTCAAATGACCTCTGTACTAGAAGTGCTACTACTAGAGGTAGAGGCCTAAAACTAGTGACATATGCATGTTACAAAGGGCATTTCTCTTCATTGGTAGATCCAAATTTCATGATTTTTGTTGGAAATGTAAGCTAGATGCAATTTCTGTATACCAATTTCTATTATTTTTAGAGATCGTTTGATAGGTCAACTAATCTCTTCACATTAAAGTGCAGTTTCTGGAATTTATGAAATAGCCAGAGACCATGACACTTAGAGGTGATTGGTTCTCTTAGCTTATTTACTCAATTTGGATGATGTTTCTTTATAACATTAGCTAAACAACTTCCAGATGGTGTGTACAAAATATCAAGAAGAAATATATCTCCATTTAGGAGATATAAAGAAAAGAGCAAAAGTTAGCCCCTATAAATTTTTAAAATATTGCAAGTATAGAGGCTTGGTATTTTGGTCATTGTGAAAGCCTCTTATTTCCAAATACTATGAAATTTATATCAATTAAAGTAGGTAGTAGCAACTAAATTTTGTTCAAATTTGGAAAAAATCAGATATCAATTTGTAGGTCAAATGACCTATTCTTCTCAGGACAATCATTGGTGAGGATTTGCCAAAGAGTGGTACATGTGTTTCATAAATAATTGGTTGCAAAAGCTACTCCAGTTTAGAACCTATGATATACCCAAAATTAAAAGATTTTGGAATTTATCTTCATAGTATGAAGATATTCTAAAAGTGCAGCAACATTATTTCTAGGCTAACCTAAGTGCAGGTGCAGCAGAAATAGAATGATAAATTTGAATGAGTATTTTATTGAGGAATTGTGAAACCAAAATAGATAAGTTCATCTAGATTTGGGCACAAAGAAAATGAAATTTGAATTTTTTTTTATCAGTCTAAAGGCTTCAAGAAGATGACCTTGTACATTTCTAGAGTTGGTCGTCAAGTGTTTGATCCTTCCAATGAAATGGTGATAAAACTCTGAGAAAATGTCTACATCAAGTGATTTTTGAGCTTAATGAAAGCTTGCAAAAAGTTATATAAGAATAGAAAATTTCATAGATTTTGCACAACTAAAAGTTAGTTAAAGTTAAGTTTTAATCTGCTACGATTGCAAATTGTTTATGTAGGAGAGGTTGTTGAAAGGAAAAGATTCTCCATAGGTTTTTATTGTATTTGTTTGATATGGTGTGATCACCATGGGCTAGCCATGCCCTAGATACTTTTTTATTGATCATTGCTTTATGGTGACCATTTTCAGTAGGACAGAGGAGACTCTATCAAAATTTTCAAAATATATGTATATATAGTGCCATGAGAGCATGGAACAGGAGAACTTTAGTAGTTGTTCTCACTTCATATATTATGGATTGATACAAGTTGTATAAATTCCGATTTCTTGTAAGTTAATATATTACTCAAGTCGCATGAATTGATATTTGATGCAAGCCGCATGCTTCACAACTTTGATTGAGTCGATTTATCATATGGTTTCTCATTTCTCAACTCACGATGAGTTGATGTTAGAGATGGTTATGAGTGTTAGAGTCATAGGAATGACTTTGTTCTTTCCATAGAGGGAAAGGGAAACACTTTAGGAACACTTCATGATTTCATTTTTTATATTTATGATTGTGAGTACTCATCGATTTATTCTTATCGTTTTGAGAGAAGTGCTTGACTTTAATCTCATATATGCATCCATGTGGGGTATAAAGTTTGGTGGTATGGGACATCAACCTTTGTATTCTACCTATGTGTAAGACAAAGAGTATGGGAGAGAAGTCTTTGAGCTTGTATTTTTTTTATGGTTTGGAGTTCATTCATATGATCTTGTTACTATTAGACAAAAGAGGGGCAATTGAGACAGTCACTTTGTATGTGATCACAAACAAGGAAAGTTCATAGGCAAGCAACCTAGAAGCAGAAAGGCAAGGTTTGCACATAAGAACTATGAATAGGCAATTGCATGAAGAAGAAATTCATATAGTACATACTACTTTATTTGATATGCCTAAGAATAGGCCATTGTTCATACATAGTGTGTATGAGGTGAGCTAGATGCTTAGCCTAGTGGGCTATGAGTGTGCACACATCTACTTACCATTTTTCAGTATATTCACTGGACTCACATTATGATCCTCATTATATATGGGGAGTGCTAGATTATTACAGTAGTCTACTAGAGACACCTCATTCCTAGTTGGGAATGATTTGATCATAGTGATGATCAGACAATGGTGGTTAGAGATAAAGCAAGTTTCATCCACTTGGAACATCTTGCATGTTATTATTGAGAAGGTGGTGGTAGTTCCACTAGTTGCTATAATTTCTTAGCACGTTTTCACTTCGCATGATGGACTTAGTTCCATAGAGTTGATTGGGATTTACTTTATATGGGAGATATTTTGATCCATAGTTTTGATTATTATAAATTTCATATGATAGATCAAGATTTTGATCCATAGTTTGGATATGATAGATTGATATCTTGGTCCATAGTTTGGATCATTGACAGATTGACATTTTGGTCCATAGTATGGATCATTGATAGATTATCATCTGTTGGAGTTAGACGTCTATGGAAGCATGTGAAGAGCACAAGGAAGAAGAAGAAGCTTGGAGCATAACACACAATACTGAATGTATTACCACTAGAATGTACAAAGATAAGTAGCCCATTAGGGCAATAGGAGTATATACAAGCTGGGGGGAAAAAACCTCCTAAAGAGGGAAAAAAGTGCCCTAGCATTCCTAGAGTGTTCACACACCACACATCACTACCTAAATATATCAACAAATCCCCCCTAGGAGTGATGCGGTGAACAAGGAGTTGGCACTCATGTATAAGGAAGTGCCAAGCTATGTGGAATCAATCCACAAAAGGAAGTAAGCCCAAAGCTTTGTGGAAAGTTTCAAACTTCTCCCTAGGCAGAGCCTTCATAAAAAGGTATGAAATGTTCTCTTGCATGAGCACATATGCCAACCTGATCTCTCAAGCAGAGAACCTCTCTCTAACATAATGATAATGCATCTCAATTTTCTTAGTGCTAGCATGGAACACAGGGTTCCTCGCAACTACCAATGCAACTCTGACTATCAATAAAGATAGTGGTGGCAGAAGACTAACCAACACCCAAATCAGCCATAAGGAGCCACACACACTCAACAATTGTTGTGAAAGCTGCCCTATACTCAGTCTCACAACTAGAAGTGGCCATAGTAGGCTGCTTCTTGCTCAACCAAGATATAAATGAGCTACCAAGCATGAAGCAAAAACCACTAGTGGACACACGAGTGTCATAGCAACCAGCCCAGTCACTATCAAAAAAAGCATGCAAATTTGGTGGTAGTGATCCCCCCTTAGGATAAAACGATCCAAGTAGTCGGGTACCACTCAAGTATTGAAAGATGCGCTTAACCACCTGCCAATGCTTGACACCTGGGCAATGCATAAACCTGCTCATGTGTGAGATAGCAAACTGAATATCTTGCCGAGTAATGCATAAGTAAATCAAGCATCCAATAGCCTGCTGATAGAGAACAACATCAAATGCATCTCCAGCATCATGAAGAATCAATCGTAAGCCTCTCTCCATAGGAGTGGCAATAGGCTTATAGTCTTCAAGGCCAAAACACTGCAATAATGTGTCAATATATTTCATTTGACACAAATCCATTCCACCATCAACTTGCATAAACGGAATGCCCAAATAGTGATGCAAATGCCCCAAATCAGATCTAAAATGAGGCATGCAAATCATCCTTAAAATCAGCAATATTTGTGTCATGAGGACCACTAAGCAGCATGTTATCAAGATACACAACAATGATCAAAAGCACATCACTAGCACGCTTAACATATAAGGTGCTTTCAGTTGGACTATTCTGAAAACCATGTGCAATGAGATAGGCATGTAACTTTTCATACTAAGCACGTGGTGCTTGCTTTAAATCATATAATGCCTTCTTTAACTTGCACACCTGGTTTTCATGCCCTTTGTGCACGTACATATGTTGCACACATAACAGCCTCAAGCTAGAAACTATGTGGTAAAGCCTAACTCTTGACCATACACCTCGCCATCTCCATGAGTGACTTGTTCTTTCGTTCAGCAAATCCATACTATTGAGGTGTATACGGCACTATACACTGATGTTTTATCCCATGTTCAGCCAAAAATGCATTAAAGTCAGAAGACATATATTCCCCCCTCGATCATAATGGAGGGTGCCCATTTTACATGTTGACATATTTTCAGCCAAAACCACAAATTGTCAGAAGCACAAACACTTCGGACTTTGCTTTCAATGGATATACCCATGCATGCCTGGAAAAATCATCAATGAAAGTCACAAAGTAAAGATAATTTCCAAAAGAGGGTGTCTACATAGAACCACAAACATCACTATGAACAAGCTGCAATTTCTGAGTAGCTCAAACTGAACCATCTTTTGGAAAGGAGGAACGCTGCATTTTTCCCAAATTATAGCTTTCACATACATGTTTATCGGGTGCCTCAAGTTTGGGCAAAGAGGACACCATTTCAAATTTCTGCAAGTGTAGCAAACTAGCAAAATTTAGATGATCAAAGCATGAATGCCAAAGCTTTGCATCTGACATAGCCAGAGAATCGTGTACTGCACATGTTGAATCATTCACGGATCTTTCATAGTCTATGAGCTTATACAACCCACGACATAAAATTCTAGAAGCAATAATCATGTCGCCATTTGACAGATCATGAACTGTGCACCTGTCATCAACAAATTTCACAACCAAGCCAATATTGGCTAAAGTCGAAACTGTTAAAAAATTCTTCTTGATCCCTGGCACAAATAAAGCATCTGACAAAGTGAAAGAACTACCATCAGCAATAGTCAAAATTATCTTACCAACTCCCATGATAGGATAAGAGGAGTTGTTAGCACATGTGGACAGTATTCCTTGTAGGGGCAGGCTCGAGTGAAGTGAAGAAATTGTGTTGTGAAGTAATATGTTTGGTTGCCCCACTATCAAAGTACCAAACATCTAAGTCTACTATAGACATACATTGCTCATGAGAAGATGGGTCAAAACTGCAAACAGTAGTAAATCTTCATTCTGCACTAGATTAGCAGACTCTGTTTTCGGTGTGGAGGCCTCCACAACAACCATTCCAGCCTCCTTCTTTGCCTCTTTAACAGCTAGTTTCTCTTAATAACATGATCATTTGCTTTACAGTATTTGCAAAACAATTTCTGCTTTTCTTATTTCTTCTCATCTTTGTCTTGCTTCTTTGAATGTGCAACATTTGCATATCTCTGCTTACCAGTAGAAGATCTCCATTTACCTTTGCCCTTCTGACTAGCCAGGAAATCTTGATCTGTAACACGCATAATAGACCTATTCTGCCTAGAATGGTCTTCTTGCAACAAAACAGAAACTAACTCTTCAAATGTTAAGGCATTTGGATTGTCTTTCATCATCAAATGAAGAGTAGAAGCAAAACTCTAATATGAGTCGAGAAGACCATTCAGAACACTCTGCACAAGTGAACTGTCAGGAAGGACTTCATCTGCAAAAATTGATTGTTCCTTCAAATCCTTGATCTTTGTCAGAAAACTATCCATAGAATCACCTTCATTCATGTGCTCACTCTCTAACTGTTTTTGGAGGTAAGCAACACGAGCCTCATTCCTATCCTGGTACAATGTGGTAAGTGTATCCCAAGCATCCTTAGCTATTCTGCAAGAGTGAATGTGAGGAATAATGGAATGTTTGATAGACAAAGATATCAATGCATGTGCATGAGCATCTTTGCCATCCCAATGAATTTTCTCTATAGTAGGTGCAATAGAAACAATAGCACGAACAAGAATCTATAGAATATCACCACCTTCGATACCATCTGCATCTATATTTGCAGTACCTATGTTTGTAGGTGTAATAGGATGTTTTTCAACACCCTGCAAAATATTCCACAGTCCTTTTGGGACCAATACATGATGCATCATATAAGCCCACAATGGATAATTAGTACCATCCAACGTATTCTCAACAACCAACATACGGAATACATCATTGCTTTCAGCCATGGCTACTGGCTAAAATACCTTGATGCAAAAAAATGATTGTATCTGAAAAAGTTGAACAGAACTACCCAAACAAGTTCTACTAGACCTATAGTAGACCTCGAGACGCTTATACTAGCAAACCAAAACTAGTATATATCTTTGGTGCAAAAAGACAAAATAGCTTGCACAAGCACTATGATAGTGCATTCGAAGGTTGAAATGAGCTCAGATCATGATTTTATCACGACACAATGAAGTTGTTTTGATCTTCTAATCATCTTGAGTATATGTACCAAATTTCGTGTGATTCTGAGACTGTGACCAAAGGACTATCGAGGATGCCCTAGATGAATCGGGGACCTGCTCTGATATCAATTGTTGGAGTTAGACATCTACGAAAGCATGCGAACAGCACAAGGAAGAAGAAGAAGAAGCTTGGAGCACAACACACAATATTGAATGTATTACCACTAGAATGTACAAAGATAAGTAGCCCATTAGGGCAATAGGCGTATATACAAGCCGAGGGAAAAAAAACCTCCTAAAGAGGGAAAAAAGTGCCCCACTAGTCCTAGAGTGTCCACGCACATCACTACCTAAATATATCAACATCATCTTGGATTCACAATTTGGATCATGACGAGACTTTTTGAGTTTCATTTCATTACAGTGAGTAAATCAAACAGATTTACTTGAGCTTAGAGATTAAGCACTATTTGGAAAATATTTCCATTTATTTTTTGTATATTTCCACAGAGATTTGGGGACATAGTCAGATTGTTTTATATCAGCATATTAGTTTTCATTACTCTAGTGGAGTAAGTGATCTTGCATGACTATACCATATGACAATCTGTCAGTGAGTATTTCAGGGAGACAAGAGCAAGTTGCCAAGGTCTCTATAGGTTACAAGCCATCACAAGTTAGTGGTCAAGGTCTAGGCATAAGGAGTCCGAAGATATTCCGAGTACTTATGTTGCACACATAGGGACTCATTGGGCCTTAGAGGGATTCCTATAGTATGCCCAACGCAAGGACTACTATTTATTGGTGGAAATGCTAGATAGGAAGCATAGAGACTAGTTGTCTACTTTTTGACCATCTAGTATTTCATACACCTAGCACACTCTAATCTTATTATTTGGAATCAGAGATTTTGATTTCCAGGTTTATAGCTCCTTCTATATCATTGAGGACAATGATGTTTAGAAGGAGGAGAGAGTGTTATATTCTAGAGATGTACATGCTTGGAGGAACGAGAAGTTCCTTGCTCGGGGCATAGCCAAGTCCAAAGGCTAGAGAGTTCATGCGAGGTACCTACTCATGATGGCCATATGAGTAGAGGGTCCTTAGAGAGAACTCTAGATGGTGACTAGGGGAAGGCTATAAATAGGATGGGAGGTGAGTCCCGTGCATGTCATTCTCCACTTCTCATACTGCTCACTGGTCCTAATGAGAAACATATGGTTGATTTAAAGGCTGATTTTCATGCCTCATTTGAGATGTCAGATTTGGGGCATTCGCATTATTATTTGGGCATTCGATTTATGCAAGTTGATGGCAGAATAGATTTGTGTCAAATAAAATACATTAACACATTATTGCAATGTTTTGGCCTTGAACACTACAAACCTATTGCCACTCATGTGGAAGCAGGTTTACGATATGCTCGAGATGCATTTGTTGATGTTCTCTATCAGTAGGCTATTGGATGCTTGATTTAATGATGCATAACTTGGCCTAATATTCAGTTTGTTGTCTCATAGATGAGTAGGTTTATGCATTCCCCAAGTGTCAAGTATTGGTAGGTGGTCAAACACATTTTTTGCTACTTGAGTGGTACCCGACTACTTGGATTGTTTTATCCCAAGGGGGGATCACTATCTACTTTAACTCGGCTAGTTGCTATGACACTGGTGTGTCAACCAATGGTTTTTACTTCATGCTTGGTAGCTCATGCATATCTTGGTTGAGTAAGAAGTAGCCTATTGTGGCCACTTCTAGTTGTGAAGCTGACAACTTTCATAGCAACTATTGAGTGTGTGTGGCTTAGACGCCTTATGCCTTATTTTGGTGTTGGTCAATAATTTGCCACTACCATCTTCACTGATAGCTAGAGCACATTGGAAATTGCAAGGAACCCTATGTTCCATGTTTGCACTAAGCACATTGAGGTGGACTATCATTATGTCGGGAAGAGGTTCTCTGCTAGAGAGATCAGTTTAGCATATGTTCCCACAGAGGAGAACATTGTAGACCTTTTCAAAAAGGCTCTGCCTAGGAAGAAGTTTGAGGCTTTTTTCAAAGCTTTGGGGATATACGCTTATGACCCTAATGGGTCACTTATCTTTGTACATTCTCTTGGTAATACATTTAGTATTGTGTGGTGTGCTCCAAGCTTCTTCTTCCTCCTTGTGTTGTTTGCATGCTTTTGCAGACCTCAAAATCCAACAAGACTTTCTATGGATCTCTTCACTTAAGAGTGTTCCACATATGTCATCATAGACCAATTTACCACTAGGGGCAATATTATTAATAGCTATGCAAAATGTATCTCATGATGACTTCAAGATGTCGAGCAACAATACTGCTTTCATTTCATTCCTCCATCTCCATTTTCTAAGCTTGTAACTAAGAAATATAGCATCAAACTCATTTATATGAGGAGCAATGTTATCTATGTCCTTCGTCCAAAGGTCATATAACTTTCTCATCAAATACACTTTATTTGATAATGTTTCTTTTCCATAAGTGTTGCATAACTTCTTTCAAAGCTCCTCTGCACTTTCACAATCCAATACTATAAAGTAGCATTATTTTCGAGGTGCAATCGAATCATAGACCTATCCATTTCATTGAACTCATCCCAATCATCATCATCCATATTGGTAGGCTTCTTTGAGATTCCCCTTACTAGCTTCCATTTCCTCCTTTGAATCAACACAACTTTAATTTGTTTCTTTTGTAGAGAAAATTTTGTGCCATCAAGTTTTCAGATCTCAAAATGGTTTTTGCCCTATAAGTTATAGCTCCTCTTGGGAACATTGGCACTAGAATTTGATCCACCATGTGTCTGAGAAATATGATGCTATCATCATGGAGGATTACCTGATGTATCTCAAACTTTTGATGCCATGGTGATGGAGAATCATCCATATTGGTAGGCTTCTTTGAGATTCCATTTATTGGCTTCTATTTCCTCCTTTGAATCAACAGATATTTGATTTGGTTCTTCCATAGAGATAAGTTTGTGCCATCAAATTTTTGGGTCTCAAAATGGTTTTTTCCCTGTAAGTGAAAACTCCTCTTGGAAACACTAGCAATAAACCTTGATCCACCAAATGTGTATGAGACTTTTGATGCCATGATGATGGAGAATAACCTAGAATTATAATGGAGCTAGAATAGTTCAAATGCCACTAAGACTCAGAAAAGCTGAACAAGTGCCAAATTTGGGGAAAATTTCGATAGAGTATTCCCAAAAAAATGGATCAATGAACAACAATGACCAATCAAAGAGACAATATGAGAATTTATCTACTGACATCAATAAGTTCAAGGAGTAAATTCAACCACCATATGGTTGGAAATTTAAGATCCGAAAAACTTTTTCCAAAGTCTCCTTTACAAAATGAGCATATGAACAATGTAGAAAAATCATAAAACTATGAGTAGCTGGAGCCTGCCCCTACAGGGAATACTGTCACGCGCATAAACAGATCCTCTTATCTTGTTCTGGGAGTTGGTAAGATCATTCTAACACTACTGATGGTAGTTCTTTTACATTCTCAGATGCTTTATTTGTGCCATGGATCAAGAAGAATCTATTATCATTTTTAGATTTAGCCAAGATTGGTTTGGTTGTGAAATTTGTTGATGATAGATGTACAGTTCATGTCTGTCAAATTGCTATGTCATTATTGCTTCTGGCATGTTATGTCATGGGTTGTATAAGCTCATAGACTATGAAAAATCTATGAATGATTCAGTATGTGCAATACATGATTCTCAGGCTTTGTCAAATGTTAAACTTGAGGCACGTGGTAAACGTGTCTGTGAAAGTTGTATTTTGGGCAAATGTAGCATTCTCCATTCCCAAAAGATGACTTAGTTCAAGCTACTCACAAATTGCAGCTTGTTCACAATGATGTTTGTGGTCGTATGTAGACACCCTCTTTTGGAAAATTTCTTTACTTCATGAATTTCATTGATGATTTTTTCAGGCATGCATAGGTATATCCATTGAAACCAAATTCTGAAGTGTTTGTGTGTTTCAAACAGTTTCTAGTTTTGGTTGAAAATCTATCAGCATTTAAAATGGGCACCCTCTGTTCTCATGAAGGGGGAGAATGTATGTCTTCTGACTTTAATGCATTTTTTGCTAAATGTGGGATAAAACATCAGTGTATAGTGATGTATACACCTCAAGAGAATGGAGTTGCTAAATGGAAGAACATGTCACTCATGGAGATGGCAAAGTGTATGGTCAAAAGACATGCTTTACCACATAGTTTCTGGCTTGAGGATGTTATATGTGTAGCATATGTACTTAAGAGGTGTTCCACTAAAGCATTGCAATCTATCACTCCATATGAGGCTTGGCATGGTCACAAGCCATCTTTTGCTCACCTACATGTTTTTGTTTTCTAGCATATGCATTAGTGCATGAACAACAACACAAGAAATTGGATGATAAAGCACTGAAATGTATTTTTGTTGGGTACAATTTTGAAAGAAAAGGCTATCATGTGTATCATCCATAGACTAAATGCATTTTGGTTAGTTGTGATGTTGTTTTTGTGGAAGATGTTATTCACCCATTACTTTCATGTACTAAGGAGACATCAGTTAGCTCCAAAGTCATGCATGCTTTTTTTTTTTTTTACAAGTGTACAATCTTGTGCTAGTCCGAATGAGGAAATTTCTCAACTTTTACAAGTTTTATGTGTTGATGCAGATCATTCCATTTTTTATGTAGATTTACATGATGTACTTGTTGATGAAAGAGGCAAAAACTATGCCAAAATGGCTGGTGTAGACTTTGCATGATAACAAATTAGATGCACCTCTATCATATCGTACTCCTTTAGGCTCTCATAATTCCTCTTTTGCATCAGATTGCTATGCTATGGCTGCCTCTAGTCTATGTGATGAGAATGAGCCTGTTTCGTTTGATGAAGCACAAAATTTTGAAAATTGGATGGCTGCTATGCAATCAGAATACTATGCAAAATCTGCAAATGATTCAACATGTGCAGTTCAAGATTCTCAGGCTATCTCAAATGCAAAACTTTGGCATGCATGGTCATCTAAATTATGCTAGTTTGTTGCACCTACAGAAATCTGAAATCGTGTCTTGTTTGCCCCAACTTGAGGCACCTTGTAAACATGTTTTTGAAGGTTGTACTTTGGGCAAAAAGAGCATTAAGATGATTCACTCTGTGGTGCTCATAAATTATAACTTGGTCATAGTGATGTTTGTGGTCCTATGCAGACACTCTCTATCACAAACTACCTTTACTTGTGACTTTCATTGATGATTTCTCCAAGCATGCATGGGTGTATCCATTAAAATCAAAGTCAGAAGTATTTATGTACTTCAAACAATTTGTGATGATGGCTACAAAGATATCATCATGTAAATTGGGCACCCTTCATTCTGATCGAGGTAGGGGATATATGTCTTCTGATTTTAATACATTTCTAGCTTATTATTAGATAAAATATAATTTTACAATTCCATATACACCTCAATAAAATGGAGTTTCTAAAAGAAAGAGCATTTCCCTCATGGAGATGGTGAGGTTTGTGGTCAAATCTAGGCTTTACCACATAGCTTCTAGCTTGAGGATCTTATCTGTGCAACATATGTACTTAACATGTGTCCCACCAAAGCACTACAATCTGTCACTCCATATGAGGCTTGACATGGTCCCAAGCCATCTGTTGCTCATATTTGTGTCTTTGGTTATCTTGCATATGCATTACTGCCTGAACAAAAATGTAGGAAATTGGATGATAAAGCAATGAAATGTATTTCTATTGAGTATAGTTTTACAAGCAAAGGCTATTGTTTGTATCATTTATAGATCAAATGCATTTTGGTTAGCCATGATGTTTTTTGTGGAAGATGCAATTCAGTTGTTACTTTCATGTACCAAGGGTACTTCAATTATCTCTAGAGATGTGTATGATGCTTTATTGGCTCTTTGTATAGGTGTCCAGTCAAGTGCTGGTCCAAATGAGGCAATTTCTCACCCTTTACGAGTTCCACATATCAATCCATTTCTGATGTTGGTTTACATGATGCACTTGTTGATGAGAGGATTTGATATAGAGGAGGCAAAAACTATGCCTAAATTGCTAGTGCAAACTTTGAGAAATAGCAAATCAGATGCACCTCTGTCGTATCCTACTCATTCAAGCTCTCATAGTACTTCTTTTACACTACATTTATATGCAATGGTTTTCTCTAGTCTTTGTGATGACAATGATCTTGTTTCTTTTGATGAAGCACAAAATCCAAGAAAATTTAATGGTTGCTACACAATTACAATATGATGCTATTATGAAGAATAGTACCTAATCTTTAACATGTTTTTCCTCCAGGCAAAAAGGCCATTGGCACTAAATGGGTATACAAGTTGAAGCATAAGCCTAGGTTATGCTCAAGAGAGAGGCATTGATTTCGATGAGATCTTTGCACCCACATGTTGAATGACCATTGTTTGTAGCATTTATGCACTTGTAGCTCATCATGGTTAGAATGTACATCATTTGGACATTAAAACTCCATTTTTGAATGGTGATTTATATGAAGAGGTGTATGTGTTTTAGCTCCATGGTTTTGTACAGAAAGGGCATGAAAACAAAGTGTGTAGGTTGAAAAAAGGCATTATATGGGTTGAAGCATGCACCATGTGCTTAGTATGAAAAGATAGATGCCTAGTTGATTCCACATGATTTTGAGAACAATCCAATAGAGATCACCTTATATGTTAAGCATGCAAATGATGTACTTCTTATCAATGTTGTGTATGTTGATGACATGCTGCTCACTAGTCCTAATGAGAAGCATACTATTGAATTTGAGGCTGATTTGTATGCCTCTTTTGAGATGTCATATTTGGGGCATTTGCATCATTATTGGAGCATTCAGTTTATGCAAGTTTTTGGGAGAATAGCTTTGTGTCAAAAGAAAATATATTTACTCATTATTGTAGCACTTTAGCCTTGAAGATTGCAAACCTATTGCCACTCTTATTTGAAACAAGTTTACTTTTGAGTCTTCATGATGTTGAAAATGCATGTGATGTTGTCCTCTATCAGTAGGCTCTTGGATGCTTGATTTACTTATGCATAACATGGCCTTATATTCAATTTGCTATCTCTCAGATGAGAAGGTCAACGCATTGCCAAGCATTGGTAGTTCGTTAAGCACACCTTTCACTACTTGAGTGGTATCCGGCTACATGGATTGTTCTATCCCAGGGGGGATCATATTTACATGCTTTTTTCACTCAAACTAGGTTGGTTGCTATGACACTCATATGTCCACTAGTGGTTTTTTCTTCATGATTGGTAGCTCGTGCATATCTTGTTTGTGCAAGAAGCAGCCTAATGTGCTTAGTTCTAGTTGTGAGGCTGAGTATAAAGAACTTTCATAGTGACTATTAAGTGTAAGTGGCTTTGACACCTTTTGGTTGATTTGGGTGTTGGTCAGTCTTTCACCACCACCATCTTCACTAACAGTCATAGCACATTGATAGTTGTGAGGAACCCTATATTCCATGCTTGAACAAAGCACATTGAAGTGCACTATCATTATATTAAGGAGAGCTTCTCTGCTTGAGAGATAATTTTGGCATATCTACCCACATAGGATAACATTGTAGACCTTTTCACAAAGGCTCTACATAGGGAGAACTTTGAAGCTTTTTGCAAAGCTTTGGGCTTCCTTCCTTTTGAGGATTGATCTCAAGTTCTACATAGCTAAGCACTTTCTTATACATCAGTGCCAACTCCTTGTTCACCGCAACACTCCTAAGGGGGGATTTGTTGATTGGTAGTGATGTGTGTGAACACACTTAGGACTACGCGGGTATTTTTTTTCCCATTTAGGAGGTTTTTTCCCCTCGCTTGTATATACGCCTATAACCCTAATGGGTTACTTATCTTTGTACATTTCACTTGGTAATTCATTGAGTATTGTGTTGTGATCCAAGCTTCTTCTTCTTCCTTGTGTTGTTTGTGTGCTTCTGCAGACCTCAAATGCCAACAAATGCATACCTTTTCAGCTTTACTCTCTGAATATTTGCTTTTTGGCTCCTTACTTTTTTCCTTTTTGCTTGTGGACTCTTGACTGATCTCTTTGACCTCTAATTGCCAGGTAGCAAATTTCTTATCATTAACGCATTATTTTTTATCAATGCTCTTGCTATCTCTCCTTTCACCTCTTCTAACTAAGTTTTGTTTTTCACTAGATGTTTCGATAAATGCTTGCATAATATTTTTAATTGATTTTTCTCTATTTATGATTGTTCATATTCTCAATATGCATCCATTACCCTTGTTGTGTGTCCATGGCACTTTGGATCATATGCTTCACGTTTGGTTTTAGTTGTGCCATGTCCATATTCTACCATGTCTTTGGTATAATTGGTGGTTTACCAGTTTCCACTTGATTGCCTTTAACCATGTCTAAAGTCTCGTTGAAAGTTTGTCTTATTTGTAGATGAACATTGGTTGTATCATCAAGTTTCTTAAGAGTTACCTTGGGGCTACTTCTCACAGCATGTACATCCAGATTTGATGGCTTTGCGAGAACCTTAATCGGTATGATAAGTTCTTTAGTATCATCCCGTTATGGTGACTCTCATTTGGTATAGATGATCTCTTTGGATGTGTCTAAAGGCACCACTTCTCTTATTTGTAATTTTTTTGTGGGTCTAATCCGGATTGTGAAATCCATGCATGGCCTTGGCATGCATACTACTTGATCATCTACTTCATCTTCTTCATCTTTCTCAAGTTTTTGGTGTTGAGTAGTGGCCTCCTCCTCATTGGCCATGTGATCTTATTCATCCCATCTACCATCATCATTCACATCTGTGTTTACATGAACATTTAATATGGAGTGATCTTCTTCATCTTGTGAATCCAAATAAGAGCTTGAGTTCTCTAATCCTAGCTCCTTATAATGTGATATATTGGATAGTCTTTTGCCTAATCGTGGTGGCTCTTTAGCTTCACTTATTTTTCTATAATGATGGCCTTAGAAATCTAGATTAACTTGACCCTCCATGTTGTTGGGTGTGTGTAGAAGTGTGAGAGATAGAGGACAAGCACACACAAGGATCACAAATGCATCAAGACACATAGCGAAGATGGATGGTTGGAATACCTCCCTCTATTGATGATGAACTAAAGTAAAGTAAGTTGAATAATATCCCTACGTACAAAGTACCACCACATATGAGTAAATCATGTATGTGGTGACATGGGGAAAAAAACCTCTAACTAGCAGTAGACTAAAAAGTTCCCATATATAGGGAAAATGTTCACATCAAAGCTATTCGAGGAACACATAAGTGTGACAAGCCCCCCTAGAGCGAACGATGTGAACACATATAGGGAGTGACAGATCAGCCCCCACTAGGTAATAAGCCTAAAGCTTTTCGAGAAGCTTCGAATTTTTCCCATGGAAGAGTTTTGGTGAATGTGTTTGTGACATTATCTTGTGTAGGCACATATACCAAATCAATATCTTCTGCATGAAAGAACTCTCTCACATAGTGATAATGCACATCATTATGTTTGGTTTGTGCATGAAACACTAAGTTTCGTGCAACAACCAATGCACTCTCACTATCAGTGAGAATATGTGTAGCAGCATCAATCTCCATGCCAAGATACATCAATATACACTCCACTGTCATTGTGAAAACTTCCATGTACTCAGCTTCAAAACTCAATGTCTACACTGTAGGTTGCTTCTTAATCAACCAAGATATGCATGATTACCAAAGGACAATCAATTAGCATTAGTGGACATGCAAGTATCATAACAACCAACCTAATCACTATTTGTAAAAGTATGCAAGCATGGCTAAGTATCTCTGACATCAAAGAGACTGAAACTCAAAAATACCTTTAAGATATCTAAACACATGTTTCACTGCTTGCCAATGCTTAATGGCACGCCTATGCATGAATCAACTCAACTAGGATACTGCATAGTGTATATCCAGCCTTATGTTGCATGCATATATAAGAAATCCCACAACTTGCTGATAAAGAGAAGTGTCAAATGCATCACTGGAATCCTCAACTGAGAACCTAAATCCTGTCTCAATTGGTGTAGAAATTAGCTCACAATCCTCAAAGTCAAAACTCTGAAGTAGATTTTCAATGTACTAGTAGCTCAAAAGACAAAGATAAGTGACATCAAAAGTATGCTACAAATCAGCCATAAGGATGTCAAGTTTTGCATCACATGACCTAGTCAAGAGTATGTCATCAACATAAAGAACAAGCATTGTAAGATCAGCCCCATCTTTGTGTACATAGGGTGTGCTTTCAATTGGACTACATGTAAAGCCAAGAGCAATCAAGTGCTTATGGATTTTGCCATACCATGCACGAGGAGATCTCTTGAGACCATACAAGGCTTTATGCAAGAAAAAAACCATATGCTCTTTCCCTTTCATGGCAAATCCAAGAGGTTTCTTCACATAAACCCCTTCTTGCAACTTACCATTCAAGAAAGTTTTTTTAATGTCCAACTTATATAGTTTCCAACATTGTTGGGCAGCCAATGCAACCACGGTATGAATGGTAGTCACGCATGAAGTAGGTGCAAAAGTTTTCTCATAGTCAATGCCATATTGTTGTGCATATCCTTTGGCAACCAATCTATCTTTGTAGCAATCAATGCTACCATCTTACTTTATCTTAATCTTGTAAACCCACTTTGTACCAATGGCATTTTTTTCTTTTGGCAATTCACATAACTCCCAACTACCATTCCTATATATACAATCCATTTTTTATTGCATAGCACGCATCCAATGTGGATCATCACATGCATCCTCAAAAGTAAGTGGCTCTTCATTACATGTTGTTGCAATAAGAGAATAATCTACAAAATTATTTAATGCATGGAACTTGTTCTACCAAGCAAAGGTGCACTCAATTTGCTATGCTTCAAAGTGCAGCCACTTTAGCATAGTTTGTGCATTCTTGATAGACATGTGTTCATTATGTAATAGATCATCAAAATGTATATCCTATGTGGGCTGAATTTCATGCTCATTTTCAACCATATTTTGTCACAAATGTTCAGCCATATAAAGAAGTTTACCTAGAAGGATCCGGATAAGGACTTAAATTTCACATCTACTACATTTGCATATACACACGTGGAATTCGATGTTGCTGATCCAATTTGGTAGAAGAGATTTTTGGAGAGCAATCACACTATAGGTGCATTGGCAAGAGGCACCATACCTTCTGTAGGTCAATCCATATTTTTGTCCAATACCAAGACACAGACCATGGCCTGAATTCTAGGAGATGCAACACAAAGGTACACTCAATAAACAGCGATTCAATTTTCCATTACTACCAAGACCTCCACATAATTAGTTACCTATTGAACATAATATGATTCCCACTATTGAATTTTGGCTCACCAAACATGCTCATATTCTGAATTTGATAGTAAACGTTACAGATAAAATACAAAGTATGGTATGTTGGAGTTAGACATCTACAGAAGCACGCGAACAACACAAGGAAGAAGAAGAAGCTTGGAGCACAACACACAATACTCAATGTATTTCCCCTAGAATGTACAAAGATAAGTAGCTCGTTAGGGCAATACGCATATATACAAGTCGGGGGAAAAAAACCTCCTAAAGAAGAAAAAAACTGCCCCGGTAGTCCTAGTGTGTTCACACACATCACTACCTAAATATATCAACAAATCCCCCTTGGGAGTGATGCAATGAACAAGTAGTTGGCACTCATGTATAAGGAAATGCCAAGCTATGTGGAAATCACTCCACAAAAGGAAGTAATCCCAAAGCTTTGTGGAAAGCTTCAAACTTCTCCCTAGGTAGAGCCTTCATGAAAAGGTTTGTAATGTTCTCCTGTGTGGGCACATATGCCAAGCTGATCTCTCTAGCAGAGAACCTCTCCCTAACATAATGATAATTCACCTCAATGTGCTTAGTGCGAGCAAGGAACATAGGGTTCCTCGCAACTACCAATGCGCTCTGATTGTCAATGAATATGGTGGTGGCAGAAGACTAACCAACACCCAAATCAGCCATAAGGCATCTGAGCCACACATACTCAACAGTCGCTGTGAAAGCTTCCCTATACTCAGCCTCACAACTGGAAGTGGCCACATTAGGCTGCTTCTTGCTTAACCAAGATATACATGAGCTACCAAGCATGAAGCAAAAGCCACTAGTGGACACACGATGTCATAGCAACCAGCCCAATTAGAGTCAGAAAAAGCATGCAAATCTGGCCATAGTGATCCCCCCTTGGGATAAAACAACCCAAGTAGCCAAGTACCACTCAAATAGCGAAAGATGCGCATAACCGCCTGCCAATGCTTGACTCCTAGGCAATGCATAAACCTACTCATCTGTGAGACAACAAACTGAATATCTGACCGAGTAATGCATAAATAAATCAAGCGTCCAATAGCCTACTGATAGAGAACAACATCAAATGCATCTCCAACATCATGAAGACTCAGTCGTAAACCTGTCTCCATAGGAGTGGCAATAGGTTTACAGTCTTCAAGGCCAAAACACTGCAATAATGTGTCAATATATTTCGTTCGACACAAAGCCATTCCACCATCAATGTGCATAAACTGAATGCCCAAATAATAATGCAAATGCCCCAAATCAGACATCTCAAATGAGGCATGCAAATCAGGCTTAAAATCAGCAATATGCTTCTCAATAGGACTAGTGAGCAGCATGTCATCAACATAGGCAACAGTGATGAGAACCACATCATTAGCACGCTTAACATATAAGCTGCTCTCAGTTGGACTGTTCTCAAAACCATGTGCAATCAGATAGGCATATATCTTCTCATACCAAGCATGTGGTGCTTGCTTTAAACCATATAATGCCTTCTTTAACTTGCACACATGGTTTTCATGCCCTTTCTGCACAAAGCCACAGGGTTGAAAAACATACACTTCTTCATGCAAGTCACCATTCAAAAATGTTTTTTTAATGTCCAACTAATGTACATTCCAACCATGATGATCTGCAAGTGCACAGATGCTAGGAACAGTAGTCATTCGGCTTGTAGGAGCAAAGGTTTCATCAAAATAAATGCCTCTTTCGTGGGCATAACCCTTTACAACAAGCATAGCCTTATACCTCTCAACTATACCATCAGGTTTACGCTTCATCTTGTATACCCACTTAGTGTCAATGGCCTTCTTGCCAGGAGGCCAGTCACATAAAGACCAAGTACCATTCTTCATTATAGCATCATATTCAGATTGCATACAAGCCATCCAATTTTCTCGATTTTGTGCTTCATCAAACGAAACAGGCTAAGTCTCGTCACAGAGACTAGATGCAGCCATAGCATAGCAATCGGATGCAAAAGAGGCATTATGAGAGCCTCATCGAGTACGATATGACAGAGGTGCATCTAATTTGTTGTCACGCAAAGCCTGCACCAGCCATTTTGGCATAGTTTTGGCTTCCTCAATATCAACTCTCGCATCAACAAGTGCATCATGTAAATCTGCATCAGAAATGGGATGATCTGCATCATCACATGAAACCTGCAAAGGCTGAGAAGTTGCCTCATTAGGACTAGGACTATACTGTCCACCTGTAAAAAGAGGAAGCAAAGTATCATACATGTCTTTGGAGCTAATAGATGTCTCAGTACATGAAAGCAATGGTTGGATAGCATCTTCCACAAAAACAACATCACCACTAACCAGAATGCATTTAGTCTGTGGATGATACAGACGATAGCCTTTACTTTCAAAACCGTGCCCAACAAAGATACATTTTACTGCTTTGTCATCCAATTTTCTACAATGTTGTTCAGGCACTAAGGCATATGCCAAACAACCAAAAACACGTAGATGAGCAATAGATGGCTTGCGGTCATGCCAAGCCTCATATGGAGTGATAGACTGTAGGGCTTTAGTGGGATACCTGTTAAGTACATATGCTGCACACATGACAGCCTCAAGCCAAAAACTAGGTGGTAAAGCCTGACTCTTGACCATACACCTCGCCATCTCCATGAGTGACCTGTTCTTTCGTTCTGCAACTCCATTCTATTGAGGTGTATACGGCACTCTACACTGGTGTTTTATCCCACGTTCAACCAGATATGCATTAAAATCAGAAGACATATATTCCCCCCCTCGGCAATAATGATGTTTCCATTTGACAGATAATGAATTGTACATCTATCATCAACAAATTTCACGACCAAGCCAATCTTGGCTAATGCAGAAACTGATAACATATTTTTCTTGATCCTTGGCACAAACAAAGCATCTGACAAAGTGAAAGAACTACCATCAACAGTAGTCAAAATGATCTTACCAACTCCCATAACAAGATAAGAGGAGTTATTGGCACATGTAATAGTATTCCCTGTAGGGGCAGGCTCGAGTGAAGAGAAGAAACTGCGCTCCAAGGTAATATGTTTGGTCGCCCCACTATCAAAGTACCAAGCATCTGTGTCTACTGCAAACATGCACTGCTCATGAGAAGATGGGTCAAAACTGCAAATAGTAGTAGAGGCCCATTCTTCTTCCTGCACAAGATTAGCAGACTCTGTTTTTTGTGTAGAGGCCTCTGTAACAACCATTCCAGCCTCTTTCTTCTTTGCCTCTTAAGCAGCCAGTTTTGGACAGTTCTTTATGATATGATAATTTCCTTTACAAAACTTGCAAAATAATTTTTGCTTTTCTAATTTCTTTTCATCTTTGTCTTTTCTTCGCTTGTACAAAATTAGCAGATTTCTGCTTACTAGTTGAAGAGCTCCATTTTCCTTTGCCCTTCTGACTAGCCAGGAAAGCTTGATCTGCAACACGCATAATGGACCTATTCTGCCTGGATTGATCTTCCTGCAACAAAATAGAGATTAACTCCTCAAATGACTAGGCATTTGGATTGCCTTTCATCATCAATTGAAGAGTAGAAGCAAAACTCTAATACGAATCACGAAGTCCATTCAGAATGGTCTACATAAGTGAGCTATCTGGTATAGCCTCATCAGCAGAAATCAACTATTCCTTCAAGTCTTTGATCTTTGTTAGAAAATTGTCCATAGAATCACCTTCATTCATGTGCTCACTCTCCAACTTTTTTCGGAGGTAAGCAACACGAGCCTCATTCCTAGCTTGGTACAATGTGGTAAGTGTATCCCAAGCATCCTTAGTTGTTCTACAAGAGTGAATGTGAGCAATAATGGCACGTTTGATAGACAAAGCTATCAATGCATGTGCCTAGGTATCTCTGCCATCCCAACAAATTTGCTCTGTAGTAGGTGTAATAGAAACCGCAGCACGAACAAGAATATGCAAAATATCATCATCTTTGACACCTTCTACATCAGCTTCTCGACACTTAGTCCTTCAGACATAACTTGGATCAGAGAAGTTTGATCAAGTTATTTTGAGAGATTCCAAAGGAACTTGTTATTGACTATATTCGGGTATCAGAGCCAATAGATATTGCTTGATTTGTGTTTTTTGTTGCACCATCTCACAATACACACCTACATGTAGGAGGTGTAGTATGAGGTGGATACTCACTCTTGCATGCATTAATTGACCCTTTCCCACATCTACCATCAATAAAGCACATGTTTCCATGCATTTGATCAAGTTGCACTCTCGACTTGATAATTTAATGTGTGCATCAAACCACCACTATGTGCACTTCTTGGATGTGTGAGGACTCTCTGGTCTCACTTGCCACGACTGCATAGGACCTTATGAGTTTGACCCACAACAATCTATGGGATCCTCTCTCAAGTCTCTCCATCTGGAAAAGATATGGAGAACCTATAGTGCATATGCTTATGGTTGACTATCAGTGATCAAAACTTCATGTTGCAATAGATCTGTGACAAGGAGCAAACAAAAAAGTAGAAAGAAGCTCAGTTTTGTGGCCTCGAGACAATTCAACTTGAATGCAACAAATCTACAAATAAAGAAGAAAAATTGCTTCAAAGTTTTGTGGAAGGCACTCAAAGGCAACAACATGGCTAGTTGTATATTTGTAAGTTTGTTATCTATGTAAGCATACAAGCATTTATTCTCTCCATGTGCAAGCTAGTAGGAAGAAAATGGGTGAACACTGATTTGAAGGATGAGATTGAAATTGATAAACTTGCAAGATCACCTATAGCATGCAAATGAAGGGAAGCAAGCAATAATTCTGCAAATTTTGGAGAGTTCCGAAACCCGTCTTCTCTAAGCCTTTCTTGGAAGTCTCTAGGCTTGGGAGCTACTCTGCTTGAGAGGAGCATTACAAAGCCCGTAATTGTATGTCCACAAGAGCTGAAGATCATGTTTTTTTTATCACATACACATTTTTTTATTTGCATTTCCACCAAGCAAAAACCTTTCAAAGATCAGAGATTTTTCCACGGGCTTTGCACTCGAGGCAATGGATCATGTAAAGAAATTCCATGGATGAAACTTTCATGCACATAATTGTTACTGTCAGCGTGCATGTGAAAGGCCAAATGGCCACCGGACAATTTTCTATATGTTCTTTAATGAAACAGATAGTGGCTTGGTCAGCCACACCTGTGAAGGTTGAAGAAATTAATGCTATTTTTGATGATGTTGATGTGTTGAAACTTGACAGCACTATGCCAATAGAGGCTCTCATGGTTGATTCTCTTTCCCACATGTGGCTGCTAAATTTTGGCACTTCTTTCCATGTGACACCACACAAAGAATGCTTCTCTAATTATGCAACAAAGTCTCTTGGTACCATGAGACTTGTTGACTCTTACCAGGTTGACATTGTGGGGATTGGAGATGTGGTTGTGGAGTTCATTGATGTTTCAAAATTTATTATGCCTAATGTATGTCATGTACCTTAGTGATCATGAAGTTTGATGTCATTTGGTCAACTTGATGACCTTGGTTACAAGGTGATCTTCTTTGCTCAGTCCTTTCGCATGTCAAAGGGCAATATGGTTATTGCAAAAGGAAGAAAATTTGGCTCACTTTATCCTTTATTTGTATCACAAAAAGAACACTTGTTAGCTATTACTAAACAACCTATAGCTTGTATTTGGCATGGCTATTTGGACCATTTATCACATAGTGGACTCGAAAATCTTTCTTGTTCTGGTTACTTACCTATGTTATGCCTCTCTAGTTTTTCATTTTGTGAGCATTGTCAATATGGAAAGCAAACTAGGAATGTGCACAAGATGCACATTGACTCTTCAATTCAGCCTTTAGATCTCCTTCATACAAATGAGTGTGGTCCTATGCCCACAAGGTCATTAGGTGGTTCTCTTTACCTTGTCACTTTCATAGATGATGCTACTAGAAAATTTTGGGTATATCCTATCAAAGAAAAGGATGAGGTATTCCCTACTTTCTGAAAATGGCTTGCTTCAACTGAGACTGAGAAAGGAACTAAGCTTAAGGGTTTACGTTCAAAAAATGGACATGAGTATACCTCACATGAATTCAGTCTTTTCTATTAGTCTAGAGGAGTTCGTAAAGAGTTTATAGCTCCTTATACCCTAGTACAGAATGGTGTAGCTGAAAGGATGAATAGAACTATTCAAGATAGAGTAGTTTCTATGTTGCATCATGCAAAGCTTTCATAAGGATTTTGGGCAGAAGCAGTATTGACAGTAGTTCACATGATTAACTTTTCACCTAGTACTGCCAAAGGTCTGAAACTGCACAAGAGTTATGGATAGGGAAGCCACCATATTATGATCATCTTTGAGCTTTTGGGTGTGAAGCATAGGTTCATATACCCAAGAATCTTAGACAAAAGCTAAACCATAATCAAAGAAATGCATTTTTCTTGGATATGGTCAAGAAGGATAATTTGCATATCACTTATGGGATCTTGAAACACGATCAGTGATCAAATGTAGTGATGTCATTTTCAATGAGTCTATAATGCATAAACAGCCCATCAAGGAGTTTGAAGTGAGAAGAGTGGTGTTCAAGGATACTAGTCCTCCAGTTAGCATGCATAAAAATGTTGCACATAGGCATGTTCAAAAGAATGTCTGATCAAATCACTTTGCAAATGTTCGTGTTTAGCAACCATTGAGATGCTCTACACATGTCTCACATCCACCTGGTAGATATGTTCTAGGTTTGGATTTTGTTATGCTAACATATGTTGGTGAGCCTTCTTGCTACAAAGATGCTATGCAGACAACGGATCATGTCAAGTGGGAGCATTCCATGAAGAGTGAGTTGGATTCTATTCACAAGAATGGTACTTCAGATTTAGTACCTTTGCCAAAGGGCAAGAAAGCTTTACCATGTAAATGGGTATATAAGCTAAAATTCACATTAGATAGTGCTTCTCCAAAGCATAAAGCATGACTTGTTGCAAAGGGTTCTAAGCAACAACTTGGTGTTGATTTCAAGGAAATCTTCTCTCCAGTGGTCAAGATAACTACCCTACGCGTGTTTCTTGGACTCGTTGCAATGGAGGACTTAGAGCTAGTCCAAATGGATGTGAAAATTGCTTTCTTGCATGGATATCTTACAGATGAGATCTATATGGAACAACTAGACGGTTATGTAGTTCCTGGCAAAGCAATTCTAGTTTGTAAGCTCAAGAAGAGCTTATATGGACTTAAACAGTCCCTTGGACAATGGTACCAAAAGTTTGATGCTTTTATGAAGTCTCAAGGTTATTCTTGAAGTAATGAGGATCATCGTCTCTACACAAAGAGATGCTCAAATAGAATCTTGATATGCTTGATACTTTATGTCAATGATATGTTAATTGTTGGGAAGTCCTCTTATGAATTGTCAATTCTCAAGAAGAAGTTGATTCAGACATTTGATATGAAGGATTTCGGGGATGTCAGACATATTCTTGGCATGCACATTACTCATGATAGGATTAAAAGATGCATATAATTGTCTCAAAGTGAGTACATATCCAAAGTACATAGGTTCAATATGCAAGGTGGAAAGGCATTGAGTACACCTTTACCGACATATGTGAAATTGAGCAAGGATGATTTCCCCAAATCAGATGAGGAAAGGGAATTCATTACCAAAATTCCTTATCATTCTGTTGTTGGTAGTCTCATGTATGTTATGGTAGCTACGAGACTAGACATTGCATTTGCAATGGGAGTTATGAGCAAATATATGTCTAATCCTAGGAAGAAACATTGCGAAGCGGATATTTGAGTGGCACTAAGGACAAGTGTCTCTCCTTAGGTACAGGGAAATCATCCATTATTGGTTACAGAGATTCTGACTATGTTGGTTGTGTAGACAATCGTAAGTCTACAGCACGGTAAATTTTTCATTTTGTTGGAGGTGCTATCTCTTGGAGATCTCATCTTCAAGAATGTACAGTTGTTTACACCACAAAATTAGATTATGTTGTAGAAAGTGAGGCATGTAAAGAAGCATTGTGACTTTCTCGTCTTGCTTGTGACATGGGTCTACCTCAGCATGTACCTCGTTTGCTCAATGATAGTCAGAGTGCCATTACTTTGGCTAAGAATCTAGTCTATCATGCAAAGACCAAGCACATTGAGGTGAGGTATCACTTCATTAGAGATTGCTTAGCCACTAAGTGCATTATTCTTGAGAAGGTTCATACTCGAGATAATGTTGCAGATGCTTTGACTAAAGCTCTACTATAGGATAGCTTTCGACACTACTATCACTTGATGGGGGTTACTTGATTCATGATCTTTCACGGTCACTTGTATAATGTTAAACATGCCCATCAGGTGGGAGGTATAGTTTGTATACACTCAGGTATTCTTTATCGTTCTTCATTTTTACTCCTATAGTTATTTTGGCCATATTGGTCTTTAGTGGGAGATTGTTACCGTTAGTGTCCATGCGAAAGGCTAAATGGCCACCGGACACTTTAGTATATGTTCTTTAATAAAACATATAGTGTCCTGGTCAACCACAGACTGTAAATTCGATTGCAATTGTAACACCTAAGAAGTTTGTGTTCATGCTTCTTGTGTACTATG
Organism: Ceratopteris richardii; assembly: GCA_020310875.1. Taxonomy (NCBI): domain Eukaryota; kingdom Viridiplantae; phylum Streptophyta; class Polypodiopsida; order Polypodiales; family Pteridaceae; genus Ceratopteris; species Ceratopteris richardii. The sequence goes on from CM035437.1 coordinate 87,052,908, forward strand.
TTTTTTTTCATATTCTACAGCCTCTGTGCAAGTATCCTGTGCGATGCTTTGGAGCTGGATTTTCTACTCCAAGGATATCATTGTGAAACTCTCGAGAAGGAGAGCGCATTATGGTGCATTGCCATCCAAAATAGTTCAACAATAGATAGCAAACCAGCTCCTATGCATATGTTCAAGGTTTCAAACTCGTCTTCTTTGTCATAATCCAAAAAAAATAAAGGATATGCCAATTTCTTTGTCAAAAATATGGTATCCTTGATTAAAAAAAAGGCAATCATACCTCTCCATACCCTGCCTATTCACATGGCTATCAAACTTTCATGGCCCGACAATGAGAGAGACAAAGTGCTACAACAGATGAGATAAAGAAAAGAGCATTTGTGCTAATCTCAAAAAAAAAAAACAAGAAAGAGATAAGGAGTGCCAATCCACTCAACTGAGGAATCATCAAGCTGGTTTGAAGGCTAAAATAGCTACCAACAAAATCCTAGATATATCCAAATACAATGTAGGCAAATGGTTGGTTGTGTTGGTCTACTTAGCAACTATGTCCTATGAATAGCTCATCTTCTCCACAATGCTAAAATATAGTTGGAAGTGCAAATACGTGTCTATGTGTAGGGTTCTTCTTTACGAATTCAAACATGGGTTCTATACTCGAGCCTCATAAATTATGCTGAGAAAAGAGGCATACGGATGCTACTACAATAAGAAGCAAACAATGAGACAGCTATCATTAGATCTCCAAAATTACATCAATAAATGGATCATGTAAAAAATATCTTTGATTTTCATCTCTTTTCATAAACACCACCTATCCCATGATCCAAAACTCTTATGTATAAGCATGTCTAGGAATGTCACATGTACTTAGATCCTCACAATAAGTAATGCCATTACGTTTCAACACTTGGATGGTATATGTCCAAGTCTATGTATAAGATCACACATGTCCTTAGATCTAAAAACCCAATATGCTAAGTGATTGGCATCACTATTTTCCACATTAAAACAAAAGGTTCAAACAAATAAAGGGGGGGTGTTGAGATGTCCATGCTCTATCCTTTTGTATTGACATAGATTCTGATGCATCTACATAATCCCTAATGCAAGGGATTCTCTCACAAGCTTTGTGCACTCTCATGCAAGCTCCCATTATCCCACATAGATGGTATTGCTCTCTATTCCATATAAGAAGGACCTCATTTCACCTCTCATTCATTCATTCATGTATTACCATGAGGATCTCACCTTGAGGTTCAAGCTCCATGCTTTTTATGTAAGCTCCAATTTGATTATTTAGTTCATTTTTCTCATTTCATCATTGTGTTATTTTCAGTGTACTTGGAGCATCCATAGCTTATTTTTAGTTTGTAAGTATCTTGGACAATGTTCCTCAACATTATCGTCAAGCTAACTTGATTTACGAGTGCATTCTTCTCATAGATCATGTTCAACTTTCTCCCTGTGTTTGTGATCCTTTATAGTCCCCTAAGCTCCATGATTATTTCATCAGTATCAACATTTTGATATTAATCATGGCCTTCCCATTGAGCTTTGTCCTCCAAAACCAAAAACAAAACCAAAAAACAAAATAAAAAAA